>OVBL01000002.1:0-600000 GCA_900406555.1 Pseudoturritis turrita
GAGTTATGTGCCCCGATCCATGACCAAGCAGATGGATCGGGTCCCCCTAACCATAAAAGGTGTACCCCGATCTGTGACAAAGCAAGGGATCGGGTACCCCGATCCGTGAGAAGGATGAGTTATGTGCCCCGATCCATGACCAAGCAGATGGATCGGGTCCCCCTAACCGTGAAGTAGGTGGATCGGGTCCTTAGCCATGAAGCAGTTGGATCGGGTCCCCTAACCGTGAAGAAGGTGGATCGGGTCCTCGGTCATGAAGCAGATGGATCGGGTCCCCTAACCATGAAAGGTGTACCCCGATCTGTGACAAAGCAAGGGATCGGGTACCCCGATCCGTCAGAAGGATGAGTTATGTGCCCCGATCCATGACCACGCAGAAGGACCGGGTCCCCTGATCGTGGAGTATGTGGATCGGGCTCCCCTTAGCCGTGAAAAGGTGTACCCCGATCCGCGAAGGGAAGTTTGGTTCCAAACCCCGATCCACGACGCAACAGACGGATCGAGGGTCACGACCCACGACGAAGAATCTGGGACGAGTATCAGTCCACGGTACGACGGACGGATCAAGGGCTGCGACCCATAGTATGTCGTCCGAGCCGTGAACCATGGTAAAAGATTAGGCCGAGACAACAAGCCCACGAATTCAAGCCCACAAAAGGGGTGACAAAGACAGCCCACGAATCGAAGCCCATGATGACAACAGGCTTTGCTAAAAGGAAATCCCGAAGAAATAGAAAATCTTCCTCATCTCTTTAGACATTAACTTAGCCGACTTAACATTGTATATATACTCATGTATACCCTCAGAAAAGGAGATCCGTAATTGACCTAGCAGAATTCTGTACTTTTGCTCTTATACGAAAAAGCTTTCTAAACAGCTCAAAAAAGAAAACCATCTTTGGATCTTCGTTTCTGTATTTTGGTGGTTTTACTCAGAAGTTTCAGATCTCCCTAAAAGACATAACGAATTCAATTGGCGTGGATTTATACTCCCACAGCTCCAACATCCACAATACTCACCACAAATGGTGATACAACCACTGAGACAGTCAATCCGCTCTATGAAGCTTGGTATTGCACAGATCAGTTGGTCATATCTTGGATTATGGGCACTCTAAGTAAGAAGTTTTGGGGTATGTCCTTGAGATATCCTCATCTCGCGATGTCTGGGCCACTCTAGCCAACAACTTCAATCGAATCTCCATTGCTCGTGAGTTTGAGCTTCATCATCGTCTGCAACTCTCATCCATTCGGGGTAAAGATTTCTCAACCTTCTGCAGAGAGTTTCGGTCAATCTGTGACTAGCTAAGCTCCATTGGTAAACCCATTGACGAATCGATGAAGATATTCAGCTTCATCAATGGATTAGGTCGAGAGTATGACCCAATCTGCACTGTTATCCAAAACTCAAAAACACGTCTACCCACACCAACCTTCAACGATCTTGTTCTGGAAATCTCTGGTTTTGATGCACGGCTCAGATCATATGAAGCTCAAACTGACGTCTCTCCGCATCTTGCCTTCCAGACTAATCGATCATATTCACCGTCATGACAAAGAGGCAGAGGATTCAACCATCGATTAGGAAGAAACAGGGGACGTGGTGGCTTTTCAACTAGGGGACAAGGCTTTTCTCAACAAGTAAACACCTCTGGATGGAGCCAGCCACAACAGACTTCTAGTTCTGAAACACCCCGTCTCACTTGCCAGATCTGTGGCAAAGTAAGTCACTCCGCACTCAAATGCTGGAACCGGTTCAACAATGCCTACCAAAGTGATGACATTCCTCAAGCCTTGTCTGCAATTCAAACTTCAGATGCATCTGGTAGTGAATGGTATCCTGATTCTGGGGCATCAGCACACATAACATCTTCTACATCTCAGCTTCAGAACACTACACCATATTCTGGAAATGAAACAGTCATGGTCGGAGATGGAGCCTTTCTCCCAATAACACATGTCGGGTCCTCTGTCATCACCACTTCTGCAGGTACTATTCCATTATCCGAAGTTCTTGTCTGTCCCGCTATTAAGAAACCCCTACTGTCTGTCTCTAAGTTGTGTGAAGACTATCCATGTGGTGTGTTTTTTGATGCTAAATGTGTATACATTATCGACTTAAAAACTCAGAAAGTGGTGACAAAGAGACCACGTCGTAAAGGGATTTATGTGCTAGAGAATCCGAATTTCGTGACCTTCTACTCAAATCGACAACTAGCAGCTAGTGATATGGTTTGGCATTAATGTCTCGGTCACCCGAATTTCCAGATTCTGCAGTAATTAAAGAACAGCAAGGAAATTTCAATCAATAAGAGCAGCACATCCCTCATTTGTGAGCCTTGCCAGATGGGGAAGAGTTTAAAATTACCTTTTTCAGTTTCTTCTTCTTCTAGTACTATGGCACCACTTGATCGAATACACTGTGATCTTTGGGGACCCTCTCCGGTTGTATCAGTTCAAGGTTTTAAATATTATGCTATCTTTGTTGATAATTTCACTCGGTAATCCTGGCTCTTCCCACTGAAACTGAAGTCTGATTTCTTCCAAATCTTCGTTGCCTTTCAAAAGCAAGTTGAAAATCAGTTTGATAAGAAGATAAAAATATTTCAAAGTGATGGGGGTGGAGAGTTTACAAGTGCACAACTCCGTAATCATCTGTTCAACCATGGCATCAAACATATATTGTCATGTCCATCAACACCAGAACAGAACGGTCTTGCAGAATGCAAACACCGACATCTGACTGAACTCGGTCTCTCAATGATGTTCCACAGCAAGGTGCCGCTAAAATTTTGGGTGGAAGCATTCTACACTGCCAACTATCTGGTCAATCTGCTTCCTTGTCTCACGCTGCAATCTAAGAGCCCCTTTGAAGTGTTGTTTAACCACAAACCAGACTACTCAAGTCTAAGAGTCTTTGGTACAGCATGTTACCCCTGTCTCAGACCTCATACCAGCCACAAATTCGACCCTCGGTCTCTTCAATGTGTCTTTCTCGGATATCAAGCACAATACAAGGGATATCGTTGCTTGTATCCACCAACCGATCGTGTCTATATTTGTCGACACGTAATATTTGATGAACACGGTTTTCCCTTTGCCGAGAAATATCTGAATCTGGCCACTCGATACACCACACCGCTGCTTCAAGCCTGGCAATCCTCAATGAATGAAACATCCCTGTACTCACACAGTCTACCTTCTCTCTTTATTGACCCAGTGAAACAACCTGAACCAGACACATACACGGAATCAGTTACCTTGACAGATAACTCTGATGATGCCTCTATCCCGACTCAAGATATGCCTCCTGATCCAACTCAACGTTCACACACCATGGTAGCAAGGTGTCAACAAGGAATTACAAAACCAAACCCAAGATATGCTTTAATTGCTTCCAAGGATCTTCCTTCTGAACCAAAGACTGTTGAAGAAGCATTAAGGCATCCAGGATGGAGACAAGCCATGGTTGAAGAAATGGAAGCTCAATATGCGGCTGGTACATTCTCTTTGGTCCCTTATACTGTTGACATGAATATTCTCGGGTGCAGATGGATATTTAGAGTCAAACTCAAAGCTGATGGAACACTTGACAAACTTAGAGCTCGACTGGTTACCAAGGGTTTCCACCAAGAAGGATTTGATTTCATAGAAACCTATAGCCCCGTCGTCAGAACAGCAACGATACGAATTGTGCTTGCAGTAGCAACAGCTAAAAACTGGTCCATCACATAATTAGATGTTAAAAATGCCTTTTTACACGGAGACTTACAAGAAGAAGTGTTTATGATTCAGCCACCAGGATTTGAAGACAATGCTCAACCCTCACATGTTTGCTGCTTAAAAAAGGTTCTATATGGGCTCAAACAAGCACCAAGACATGGTTTGACAAATTCAGCGATTTTCTTCTTGAATTTGGCTTCAACTGCAGCAAAGCAGATCCATCACTCTTTGTCTACCATCACAAAGGAAATACCTTGATCCTGCTAATCTATGTCGACGACATACTCCTCACAGGTAATAATCCACAACTCTTCCAGCAATTAACTGATTCTCTAAGTGACAAGTTCGCCATGAAAGATCTTGGGAATCTGCACTACTTTCTCGGGATACAAGCGCAATTTCATGATCATGGTCTCTTCCTTCATCAAGCCAAATACACCGAAGAAATTCTACATCAAGCTAGCATGGCATCATGTAATCCTATGCCAACTCCTCTGCCAGTTCACCTCGATCCAGCCTCTCAAGATCAGGAACTGTTTCCAGAACCAGCCTACTTCCGCAGACTTGCAGGGAAACTTCAGTATTTGACTCTCACACGTCCTGACATTCAATTCGCCATAAACTTCATTTGTCAACGAATGCATCAGCCAACAACCTCTGACTTCGCGTTACTCAAAAGGTTACTCAGATATCTTCGAGGAACAACAACATTGGGTCTAAATCTATCCAAAGACAGCAACCTCTCCCTTCACATGTTTAGCGACAGTGATTGGACAGGATGCAAAGACACACGCCGATCCACAACCGGATTCTGCACCTTTCTCAGATCCAATCTAATTTTTTGGTCCGCAAAACGTCAACCTACAGTCTCTCGATCCTCCATCGAAGATGAGTACCGAGCTCTTGCCACGACAGCATCAGAATTAACATGGATTTCTTGACTGCTTCGAGATTTGGACATCCCTCAACCACAACCGACTCTTCTTCAATGTGACAATCTTTCTATTGTTCATCTTACAGCAAACCCAGGACTACACGGTCGATCCAAGCATATCGAAGTCGACTACCACTACATCAGAGAACGTGTAGCTCTCGGTCTCATTGAAACACAACACATTCCCGCTGCACTTCAGCTTGCCGACATCTTTACAAAATTTCTACCTCGCCGGTCATTCTTTACACTGCGATTCAAACTGGGTGTTGGGCCTCCTTCCACCACCAGTTTGAGGAAGAATGTAAGCACATCCAACAGAGCACCTATGGAGAACAAAGAGAGAAGCAACAAAATCACCATAACAGAGGAAGAAGACGTTGCTGTAACAAAGAAAGAAAGGGATTTGGGCACAGATATCTCTAATACAAACTCGGGCCAGAGATATCAAACTAGCAAAGGTCCAAAGCCCAAATCCCAATCATCCTAGTGATGACACTTGTCAGTAGATTCATGAAAGATCTAGGTTGTTCCTGATCTAGAAAGATCCTAAGGTTCTATATATGTAAGCTTTTTAGAAATATATAAAATATGAAAGAAAGTTTGTTCTTTAAGGTTTTATCACCTTCTCCATAAGTAATGAGGCGAATGGAGCCAGGAGAGTTGCCATCGCCGGCAAGAATTTGGATGGTTTGTAGTCCTTAGGGAAAGCTTTAGGAAAGAGATTGACGCCATCGCCGAGGACTCCCCAGAACTTTTCAGCCAGAGACTTAACCTCAACCTCCACATGAAGAACACCACTAAGTCCCATTTTCTAGTTAAATAAATTGTATTATTATTTCTGTCTTTGAAGTATTTGTTTATAATAATAAGCTAGTAAATGAGCATGTGTATATATAGAGAGGTTATAGAAGTGATATGGTATTGCATTAACTATTTGGAGCAACCCATCCAACTAACTTTTCATCCTATGGTCCTTCTAAATTTAACCAAAGGCTCGTGCATTTGCATTCCACATTGCTACCTCACCCAATCATGTCGGTGGATGAATAATAAATATTGGTGCAGACCAAATTTCATCTGCCTTATAAAAAGATAAGAACGTTTATTCGATGTGCTAAAAACATATTTAAAAATTTTAGGATCCCAATTTACGTACACTATTCAAAACTTTTAAATCGGGCCATGTATATATATATTATACATCAACTTCAAAAACAAAACAAAAATTGAATAATATATATAAATTGTGGATCCTAAATATTTTAAAAAAAAATGTTTTTAACATATCAAATGTACATTTAATAAAGAAAAAGAGTCGACAGGCGACATGCATTCGGTAAAGAGTGACGATTAGGGGAGAGAATTTGCCGGCAACATCGATTCTTTAAACGACCGTTCAGACGCTTTTGTTGGGTTGGTGTAGCGAAGGCTCGAATCTCCTTGTTAATCGAGGTTTGTCATGCCATAAAAAGCACTTTTTGCGTTTTCTATCATGTTAAAGATTGTAAAGTTTGAAGTATATATGCAGACCCGTTTCAACTTTTTAAAGAGTCGTGATAAAAAAAATTGAACATTTTCTATTATAAGATATTTTAAAAAATATATATATATTTGGACCTTTTTTTTTTTAGAATTTTCTAAAAATCTAGCGTGAACCCTGGGCATGGACTCTTCCCGCCACTCCTAGAGGCGGGCCTGTATATATGGAATCCCAAATACGAAGAGTAAGGTAGATTTTGTTGCTTAATGACCAGCGGAAGCTGCAACCAAAGAAAATAAAGATAGATCCAAAAATCATGAAAGATTTGTCGGTCCACTTGTGTATTTGGGAGTTACACGTTTAGATATTTTGTAGTATTATTATATTGAAATTTTATTATCTTAATTCATGCAACATCTGGACTACTGATGTAAAAATGGGTTCTATTCCACATAAATTATGTTCTTCACGTGATCGGGTACGTAGTATGTGTATGACTTCGATTGCCATTGACCCCGACTCTCTTTTGTATCGTTCAACAAAGGACCAAGTAAGTGAAGTAACACATTTTACCTAATTGGTACTCATTTATTACCTCTTTAACAAACATAATAACTATGTGGACCAATGTGATCACGATGAAATTCAAATGGTTTTGAATAATTTATTATGAAATAAATATTAGTAAATGCTCACATCACAACTATTCGAATATTATATTCTTTGCAAATTTCTAGGCTCAAAATCTCCACGAACAAAAAAATCATATATAGTAGATTAAGTTAATCAATTTTCGTTGGTGGGTGCTCGAATTCGCCACCCTTCCAACTCTCTCCGTTTCAATGGCCAAATAGTACGTCGGACGCTGGATAGACTTACATTTGATGGTGATGAAGACCCGAAATTTTGCTCTGTTTTTTTTTTACAATAATGTTCTTGCCATGGTTAGACACATTACATTATAAGCTGATACAATTTCAATAAGGCTCCTTCGTAGTTAATTATATGGACAACAACCGCTCATTGTGTTAGAACGAAGAAACAAGCATGTTGTCTTAGATTGATATAAAAAGGTAATCACTCTGCAATCTTTTTTTTTTTTGTCAACTAAAAAAAAAAAACATGGTTCTAAAAATAAGTGATCATGTCTTTATGAAGCAAAAGTCCACCCGAACGCAAATCTTTGAATATATAATGGATACGTTAAGGTTACAGTATCCTAGGATTTGACAAGCTAATTATGAAACCAAAGATTGCTTTTACGAAAATTCTTCTAAAACTATGCCTATAAATAAATATATGCCATCTCTATCTCTCAACGGACAAATGAAAACAACATTATTAATTAATTAATAAATTAGGGAATATATAAAAAAATTAAAACGAAAAGGGAAAGGAAACACTTTGAAAGCAGCCTCTTATCTCTCTCTCCTTGATCGAGACGTAGGCCAAGAATTTATAATCGAACTGAGTTAACCAAAGCGAACCGAGATTTTCGATTTTATTATTGATTAGCTCAACCTAACCAATCCGCACAATATTAAAATAGATTTGGTTCTCGGTTTGACAAAACCGATCGGTTTTCCGGTTTTTTTAAACCGACTTATGCCAAAATTCAAATATATTTTTTTTAATTCCGAACCAAACCGAACCGAATTATCCGAAAATATTCGAAATTAATCGAAATTATCCGATTTTACCAGATTTTTAACCGAATATAAACAAAAATTTTAAAATTCCGGTAAAAAAAAAAAAACCCGAACCAACCGATAACCGAAATCCCAGGCATACAGAGACCTATGTACGCAATTGTTATACTGGCAAAAACAGATAGATTCGGACAAGAGAACCAAACCAAGAACTTAATCTTAAGAGTTTAAGAAGCATCAAAGTCTTTTTCAAGATGCTCTCATTTTCTTTTGCTTCACGTACATGTAATCTTACGTATTCTTTAGCTATACAGTCTCTTTCTTTCTATTTCTCTCTCTCTCTACAACTTCGGTAGTTGAAATACTGCTGTTGAGTATTTCAGAAATCTAACCCTCAAGATCAATTAACACTCAAACCTTTTAAAGAACCAGAGAGAATTTCATACACTCCCCTGTTTATCTCATCTTCAACACAACAATCTTTTCTGTTTCTTTGGATTTGGATTTGGATTTAACATTAAGGACGACCAGAAGCTTCTTCTCTTGGTTTTCAAATGGTCTCTCGCACCTACTAGGCGTAAAAACCCAAGAGCTAGAGCTATGCATTTTCCTCTTGTTTCGGCTTGGAACAAGAGAAGGAGAAGCAAATCCTATGATACGGATCCATGTACGTTCCTTTTCTCCATCATCTTCGCCAGATGGCATAAAAGTATGTTTACCTTTTTTGTTTTTGACATTACCGTTACTGAATAAAAGGTGAAACTGAACCATCTGTGTGAAACTAACCTTCTTCTCAGGGGTCTACAGAGCAGCTGAGTGCTGGCAAATCGATGATCAGGCGGCGTCTCAGCCAAGGAAACGGAGATACGGGTCATCAGTTTATACCCTCAAGGAAATGGAGGAGGCAACAAGTTCCTTCAGTGATGAGAATCTGCTCGGGAAAGGAGGCTTTGGCCGAGTTTATAAAGGCACTCTAAAAACAGGAGAGGTAGGAACTATATCGCTTCCATTTATGTGATTTACAGGCTCTGTAATGTTAGAAACATTTTTTACAAGTAAATATTGTGAAAGATGAGCTATTAGAAGAGCATACAAACAATCTTTGATCCCTTGCTATTTGAAGGTTGTTGCGATCAAGAAGATGGATTTACCTCCGTTTAAAAAGTTTGACGGAGAACGAGAATTTCGTGTGGAGGTGGATATCTTGAGCAGACTCGACCATCCAAATCTGGTCTCTTTGATTGGCTATTGCGCAGATGGAAAACAACGGTTCCTAGTATATGAATATATGCAAAACGGAAACCTGCAAGATCATTTAACTGGTAAGTCAACGAAATAAGAGTCAAGTCCACTAAAGCCAGTTGGCCACTAAACCGGTTCTTTATCACAGGAATAAAAGAAGCAAAAATAAGCTGGCCGATAAGGCTCAGAATTGCACTTGGAGCAGCAAAAGGACTAGCGTATCTCCATTCAAGTTCTGCTGTTGGGATTCCAATTGTTCATAGAGATTTCAAATCCACCAACGTACTACTAGACTCCAACTATAACGCAAAGGTGCCTATAAAAAGTAGATTAACATGGATGATATATGCAGCAATAAAATCAAGCATACACTAAAACCATGACATGAGTGTAACCCTTTTGCAGATATCCGACTTTGGACTAGCAAAGTTGATGCCAGAAGGAAAGGAAACTTGTGTGACAGCAAGAGTTCTAGGAACATTCGGCTATTTCGACCCTGAATATACATCGGTAAAGATTCTTACTTATGTCTTCAGATGATTCTCTATCTATAAATAAATATGAGAAGGCAAAGGGTAAACTAGACGCTACTTAACTAGATTAAAAACAGCTAATAATGACATGAAAAGGCCAGGAAAAGGAACTTTAATCACACTTGCTCAGAACCCATAAGCAAGGAAGAACAGTTTTCAGAATGTTTTTTCCCATTTTTGTTGTGACAGACAGGTAAGCTTACTCTACAAAGCGACATTTATGCATTTGGGGTTGTGCTGCTAGAACTACTTACTGGACGCAGAGCAGTTGACTTAACTCAGGGCCCCAATGAACAGAACCTGGTGTTACAGGTAAAATGGCCCTACTAGGTTTTAAGATTAATATACACAAAGGTTTAACAGTTAGCATAGGAATAAACTGCTGATCGTTCTCTACGTTTCAGGTTAGGAATATACTGAATACTGCTGATCGTTCTCTACGTTTCAGGTTAGGAATATACTGAATGATAGAAAGAAATTGCGTAAGGTTATAGATCCCGAGCTGCCACGAAATTCATACAGCATGGAAGCAATAGCCATGTTTGCTGATCTGGCATCACGGTGCATCCGTATAGAGAGCAGTGAGCGACCTTCGGTGATGGATTGTGTTAAGGAACTACAACTAATTATCTACACAAACTCGAAGGGTGGTTTGGGTGGGACGATTCCTACATTCAGAAGGCTCTAGACACCGAATTCTTTGAAAGCAGAAATATGGATTACGTCATTTTTCCAACAATGAGAGGTCACTGATTAAACCTGATAAAGATAAACAAAACAATCCTATTTATGAATAGGGGAAAATTAAAGTTCAACTTCGAGCTGCTAAACTTTTATCAGACGAGATATTATTTGGATGTATATATTATATAGTCACAAAGCAAACCAAAATATATATTGGTATAGTATGCTGTATTTGCCATGAATGTTTTTCTTGGAGAGAAATAAGTATATATATATATATTCAGGAGTGTAGCCTTTTTCTGTTTCCTCTTCGCTGTATGATTAAAGATTGGACCACATATATATGGACAAGAAAGACAACTGCTGCCAACACTGGAAGCAGATAACAACCGGTAAAACTGCCAAAATACGTTTGAAAAGGATAAGAGCATGTGTGACGTACCTCTATTAAGATCATATGAACAGCAAGTTGAAGAAAACGGGAGTATCAACCCGTGCCCTTGGTCAAGTCACATTTAGCTCCTGCATAATGGAGCCAATCACAACCAGTTCTGAGTTATTTGGTTTACATCGAATTTCCATTATGAATTCAGACAAAGCAGACAAACACTAAAAGCTATTTGGTACACTGATGGAAAAGCTGTACCCGTGTTCACACATTGGCAGACGAGGTCAGCTCATTATCAGACTCCACCATATCTACCGTATCTGAAGGGCTAGTGAATGGTGGAAGCTTCTTGCGCATCAAATGCTTACGCCGCTGTAACATCAAAAGGACGAAAATGGTATCTGTCTTAACAACCTCGTATCCTGCTTTCTTATACATACTGAAAGGAGCCTCATCGACCATCCTGCAATGCAAGTAGACATCTTTTGAAGGACTAAGCTGAGATATCAGTTCCTCACTGGCCTTCAACAAATGCCACCCAATTCCCCTCCTAACAAGTCATCACACAAACACAATAAGCTTTTCTTCTACACAAACGAAACATATGGAAGAAACTCTACTGTATCTATCAGAAATGAATACGAATAACTACACAAAGCTTCTTGGAAGCGTCCAGAGAGCTATGACACTGAATATTGGAGGAAAACGAAGAGTCGACATACCTTCTAAGGTCGTCTTTCACAGTCATGTTGCAGACATAAGGTGATTCCTTGGGAGGAATCGGAGAAGGAGGCGAAGCATTAGCTCCTCGTTTGTCCAAGCAAACCTCTACAGTGCCAGCCATCTCAGCCTCCTCTCCATCACTACACGAATCCGTTTTCTTCTTGTAGAACCCAACTAAGGTCACTGCGTGTGGTAACACTTCTCTCCTCTCAATCAGATACTGCTTCACCAAGAACCGTAACACAGACTGATAACCAGAAGGCAATAGCATCGACTCGCCGAATGACTCAGCCAGTAGCTTCACCGTCGAGTCCATCTCTTCGGATCTCATAACCCGAACCCACATCGATCCGGATTGAAGCTCTTGGAAATACGCAAACCCTTCAAGAGCTTTGAGCTTCTCGAGCTCCTCGTTACTCAAAAACCTCCCCGTACGAAACGATTCCTCGAGAAAAGAGTAGGTTCCGCTCGATTTCGTAGTTTCTTCTCCAGTTTCTGTGACTGTCGAAACCGAAGAAGATTGCGAAGAAGGAGGGAAAGCGAATCTGAGATTGGAGCGGTGAGAAGATCTAAACGAATACAGTAAAGGATATCTAGGCGAAGAAGAAGAAGAGGAGAGACCAAACTTCGTTGATTGGCTCGGCTTAAGAGGATCAATAGAGAAAGCAAGAGAGATGCTTACGGCCGCCATGGACACACGAAGAACTTCCGATTTGCTGTTCTCAGTAGTCGCTAAAATCGTTATAACCAAAATAAAATGGATAAATAATAACTGACATACATTGATGATATCTAATAACCTTTAAAACGCCGCGTTTTAATAATCCGCCATAAGCCCATTAAGTATTCGGCTTTAGGCCCATATTTCATGGTGGTTGTTCAATGTTCTCAATTCAAATTTTCGTTCGGTTGCGATTTTAGCTTTTTCTGAATTTTTTTTATCATATCATACTATTATTTAGCAAGTGCGAAATCCTACGTGGCGGCTCCAGAATCGTTCTCAGATCTGTTTTTACCCTTATGCCATTAATGAATCGTTTTAATTACATATGCTGCCATCGTCTAAATTGGGCTTCTGGATTTCGATTTTTCTTTTAATCTTGGCCCATATAATTAACTCGTCATTATATTATTGATATTCAAAATTAGAAAACCTACGTAATAATGGATTTCTATCTTTTTGTTTCATAGTTGACATATTTTGATGCTTTTTTTATTGATTTATTTTTTCATTATATTTTATTGATTTATTTTTTCATTATATTACAATGATTATTAAAATATCATCTGAGTTTTGCACTATATATAATTTGCCCTATTATTTTTCATTCGTACGTTAATATTTTTTTTTTATATATTATAATGATTATTAAAATATCATCAGAGTTTTGCACCATATAGAATTTGCCCTATTATTTTCATTTGTACGTTAATATTTTAATGTTTTCCAGACTTTTCGTAACTAAAGCTTTATATTGGGCTTTTGGCTTTCGATTTTTTTTGTTATCTTCACCCATATATGTGTGGACTTTAAAAAAACCCTAGGTTGTCTCTATATCTTCTTATAAATATCATGCTATTAGATGTTTCGTTTTCTAAGCAAAGGTTTGTGTTGAAAATTGAAACCCTATATAGTGTTATTCTGTAAGTTATTGACTTCTGGCCTAATTATCGTTGTTGATATTGGTATTAATATATGCTTTCTGATTTATAAATCTCATCAATTTGATCGTAATTTATATGCTTTCTGATTTATAAGTCTCATCAATTTGATCGTAATTCAAATATTATCTTCGTCCTTGGGTTATTATTAATCTTTAAAGTTTTATTATGTGTTTCTAATTGTTATTTTAATGCTTATTTATTTAATCTATATATCATAACTTCTTCTTACTAAAACAACTGTTGTTATATTATAGTTATCGTTTATGATGGTAGCCAACTTTGAATATTAATAATATAATATATTCTATAATTTATACGAATAATACACTGCGCATGTTGTTAGTTTTGTTGTTTATTCGTTTATTTCTTTTTATTTTTCTACTAATTATCGTTCTATTCGTTTTATAGGTTATAACCTCTTCTTAGAGGTATAATTCGTTCTTATATTTGTTGTTTATGTATATGTATTTTGTTATCTATTATACTGTTCATGTTATTTATTATATCGTGAAATCGTTATTTATTTTTTACTCATGATTATCGTTTTATTCTTTTTTATAGGTTTTAAACTCTTCTGTGAGGTATAATTTGTTCTTATTTATTCTTAAATTTATGTGTTTTGTTCTCTATTATACAACTTGTATTCTTTTTATCTTATATTCGTCTTCTTATTGTTTTAATTATTATCGATGTATTCGTTTTATAGGTTGTAACGTTTTTGTTAATTTCAAAGTAACTATAGTCTGTATTTTATATATTATATTATTTCTAACAATAACTGTTATTTATTTCTAACAAAAAATTGTTTATTATAAATCTTATTATTATTATTAAATTTGGTATGTACTTTTGTTCTAATATTTATTTTAAAATTTTAAAATAATATTAATTTGTTTACATGTCTTGAATCTGTAATGACATACATTTTTAGTAATTGTGTTTTTTTGTTAGTTATTTGATCTATTCATTTTCTTCTTCTTGCTATTGTAATGATTCTTATTTCTTTTCTTTTTTTCCAGAATTTGACCTTATTGTAATGATTCTTATTTCTTTTTCTTTTTTCCAGAATTTGACCTATAAAAAATGTAATTTTTTAATAATATTATCTCTACATATTTTCGTTTTTTGTTGAAAGGAGTTTGTTATCTAATCCTACTTCTTCTTTTAGGTTTTGCCTCTTCAACAAGATATCTCCTTATAATATTTTTACCCTTTATTTTGAAAGAAATTTGTTACATGAACCTATACTCTTTTTCGTGTTTAACAAGGTTTCCTCTGTTTTTGAGTTTTTTATTCGATGAAGAGGTTTGTTCGGATTATGTCTGTTTTGAAGAATAATTCATAGTTCTGATAAAATAAATACTAAAACCCAAACAAACGGAACTATGAATTATTCTTCGAAAGAAAAGACAAAACATATTATTTAAAACAAAACAAAATTCTTATTGTTTAAATTCGAACAGTAAGCTCATGTGTTTCAAATACTTTATGTAGAAAAAAAAGAATAAAAATCACATTAAAACCCATCGATCAAATTGTTCTATGAAATGATATAATGTGGAGATTTTATTACTAATAGTGGGTCACGATGAATCGAGGACTTGAATCCTTTACATCTAGCCTATGCGTTTTCTGTAAACCATCAAATGAATTTATGTATAATTTTCAATGATTGTGTGCATGGTTAAAGTTTAGACGTTCATGGTGGGGTTTAACATCTCTAATCAAAAATTTTGATGGCATACGATTACTAAAAAAAAATCAATTTATACGTGTTTGTATTTGGATTTAAGATTTGATGCTAGAATTTAGGATTTATGATCGATGTATTATTTTCAATGTTTACGAGCATTTGTAAGGATTTAGGCTCCCGAAATAGGGGTTGGCACCTCTTATTTTTTGAAAAACAAATTGATGGTATAATGTTAATGAATAATTTTCTAATGTTCTCTTAAAAATATATTAGTAAAAAATATAAATAAATACAAACATTTGCGGTGACTAAAGATAATAAATATGTGCACTGAAAAAAGGATAACAATGATAAAAGAAAAAAATTTAAAATATCAAAATAATGAAATTGGTTATCTTCAAAATGATTTTTTTTATCTTATATACAAAATAAAAATTACTTATAAAATTAGGGTGTTGATTTGTTAAATTAGATCTAAAAATTAAAAAAATGAATAATAAATTCAAAATGGTATAAGTGGTATCATTTTCCTAAGAATCATTTTGGTGTATATGGTTATTTTTAATAAATTATTTTTGAACTCTATAAGTTGGTGTGAATCATTTTGGGATAACACATAACATTCATCGATGCGAACATAAAACATTCATTTAATTGTGAATTTTTTTACAACAAAAGATATACATTTTAAAATAATATACTTTATATTTTTTTTAATAAACGTCCCAACGATTTTTTAAATCCGTCCATACCAAATTTAACATTTTAAAATGCTACAATTTTATTTTTTAAACGAGTGGTTTTGAATGAAGAAACTGAATGTGGTTTATATCAAAATATTTAAATCTCTAGAATTTTGAGTTTTTAGTTATTTTATGGAATTGAGATTTTCGTTAATTCTGTTTATAAATTATCCATTTCTATTTTGATTTTGTTAGTTATATTTTAGTATTTTTATTCTAAAATATGGTGTTTACGTAAAAGTTATATATCTATATTTCCAATCTCTTTTGTTAGTCAATTAGATCCATATTATTTGCAACTACGTATAAATATGAAAATGTTATGTTATATATCATTATACAAGATAAGGTGTCGAGTTAAGTTGATTTTTATGATTCTAAATTTTTTTTTTTAGAATTCGATACACGATAATGTCGTGTTCGATTTGTTTTATTTAAATATGTATTTTTTTAAAATGAATAGATAATCAAAAAATTTATGTTTTAATTTCATTAACATACTAATGTATTTCATTAATACACTCACCTCTTGAATCAATTTACTCTCCAGTGGTAGCCTGACTTGGGCGTCAGAGAGTCTTTAAGAGGGAAACCCCTTCTCATCATTCCGAAGATCTTCCTGGCGATATTACTTATGTATGGTCCAACGTATCTCCAGAGAATCATCGTGAATATCTCACTAGAGACAGCAACTTAGGCGGACGCACCTCGCATCCCCCAAGAGGACGGAAGTCCAACGTACCAGGAGCTCTCTGACTATTCCCATAGGACACTCTAAGGTTGTATGCAAGAAATCTACGACTCCGTACGGAGGACCCAAAATCTGATCCAAACAATTAGCGTTAAAGAGGGAACACCAAACGCTCCACCGAAAGAAAAGACAAAACATATATATATATATATATATATATATATATATATATTTAAAAATTCTTATTACCTAAATCCGAACAGTAAGCTCATGTGTTTCAAATACTTTATGTAAAAACAAGAACAAAAAAAAATCAAATTAAAACTCATCGATTGAATTGTTCTACGAAATGATAATGTGGAGATTTTATTGCTGATAGAGGATCACGATGAATCGAGGAATTGAATCCTAGCCTATGTATTTTCTGTAAACCATCAAATGAGTTTATGTATAATTTCCAATGATTGTGTGCATTGTTAGGGTTTAGCTGTTCATGCTTGGGTTTAACATCCCTGATCAAAGAATTTGATGGCATATGATTATTATAAAAAATCAATTTATATGTGTTTGTATTTGGATTTAAGATTTGATGCAAGAATTTAGGATTTAGGATCTATGAATTATTTTCAATATTTACGTGCATTTATAAGGGTTTAGACTTCCATGTTAGGGTTTAGTACCCCTTATTTTTTTAAAAATAAATTGATGTTACAATGTTAATGAATAATTTTATAATGTTCTCTTCAAAAAAATATTAATAAAAAATATAAATAAATACAAACATTTGCGTTGAGTAAAGATAATAAATGTGGGTACTCCAAAAAAAGGATAACAATGATAAGAAAAAAAACTTAAAATATCAAAAAATAATGAAATTGGTTATCTTCAATTTTTTTTTTTTATTTTATATATAAAAATAACAATTACTTATAAAATTATAATACTGATTTTAAAAATTAGATATAAAAATTAAAAATTAAATAATAAATTCAAAATGGTATAAGTGGCATCATTTTCCTAAGAATCATTTTGGTGTGAATGATTATTTTTAATAAATTGTTAATAAATTATTTTTGAACTCTATAAGTTGCTGTGAATCATTTTGGGACAACACAGACATTCGTCGATACGAACATAAAATATTAATTTAATTATGAATTTTGTTTACAACAAAAGATATACATTTTAGATTTTTTTTTTGTAAACGTCCTAACGATTCTTTAAATCCGTCCATATAAAATTTAACACAATTCGTACTTAAGTGATTAAATAGGTTGACTAATCATTTTAATATATATAAATTTTTAATATTTAAACGTGTATGACCAAACATATAAATTCTAACATTTATAAACGTACAAAAATGATATGTATTGTGCATAAATGTAATAAAATTAAATACTTTTGATCAAGAATCTGTTAATGTCATTATTTTTAATATTTTATGTGTAAAATTGATCAAAACATATGCAAATGGTATTTATTTCAATATCTTTCAAGTGTAAAATTGATCTTCATTATTCGTGTAAATTATAGAGCATGCGATAAATCAGATAAATTTTAGATTTATATGAATTTGTGGGACATAACAAATGAAAAAATATATATATTCCAATAATGAATTGTATAAATATATGCAAGTGTGATTAAATATATATAATAGACTACATCATAATAAAAATATTTGTATAGTATATTAATCTAAATACATATATACACAATATATAATATTGTTATAAATATAAGAATAAAAAGTTTGTTAATATATCAGAAAAAATTAAAAATATATGATATGGTAAGTCTAAAATATTACATTTAGTTGGGTTTAAATTTGTAAAACATGTATTAATGGGCTTATGTTATAAAATTAATGAGAATATGTAGAGATTTCCACCATGGCATATAGTTTTAATTGAAATGTTCTGATTGGTTAAATTAAATGACATGTCCCCTAAAATACTCTTTGAACGACAGTTATGATTTTTTTTGTGAATGTCTCCTTGATTAATATATATAGGATTGTTTTGTTTTAACGAGTGGTTTTGAATGGAAGAAAATGAATGTGGTTTATAAGAAAATATCTTAAAGTCTCTAAGATTTTGAGTTTTTAGTTATTTTATGGAATTGAAATTTTTGTTAGTTCTATTTATAAATTATCCATTTCTATTTTATTTTTTAGTTGTATTTTAGTATTTTTATTCTAAAATATGGTGTTTACGCAAAAGTTATATATCTATATTTCCAATCTCTTTTTTTTAGTCAATTAGATCCATATTATTTGCAACTACATATAAATATGGAAGAAGTTATATGTTATATATCATTATACGAGATAAGGTCGGTTAAGTTGATTTTTATGATTCTCAAATCTTTCTCCGTAGTATTCGATACACGAAAATGTCGTGTTCGATTTTTTTAATTTAAATATGTATTTTTGAAAAATGAATAGATAATCAAAAAATTTATGTTTTAATTTTATTAACATACTAATATATTTATTTTTCCGTGCAAGGCGCGGGACCCACCTAATTTATCAATAATAGTAAAGTAAAACTCTAAATTATCATGGATGGTTTACTAATTACTACAGTTCCAATTTCAGTTTAGATTTGGATTTTAATTAACTATATTTTAATTAAAAGAAAATATTATGTTTTAGATACGATTTTCTTTTCTTTGAATTCAACTTTTTTTATTATTATTATTATTATTATTATCAACCACACATAAAATAAATAAATCTTAAACTTTTTTATTGGTTATCCAATTAGGAAAAGAAAAGCTTACAGAAGTAAATTCGGAATGGCTCTGACTGATAACATGTAGTATTAAAGTTGAGTTGCAATAAATGTTATAATTTGATGTAAGCTGCACTAAAATTTATATGGTAGAAACTGCAGATTTATGTAGTGAGTTTACTGTAGAATTATGAGTTAACATTCTTTTCAAAATAACTGACTGGTAACCTTTATGATGCAGAAGTTGCAGTATGTTCTATTAAAAATAAATTGAATAAAAAAACTAACGACGTACGTTCCAAATCATATTTGAAATCTTATATGTTGTTATTCATATATTGGCCATGTTTTTATAAGTAGGAAAAAGACCATTAATTTTTAAGGATGGTATGTTAAATTTTAATTTTAGAAAAAATAATAAGTTTTAAATCACTATTCATGTGTAAGTTAAATTTGTAATTTAAAAAGAAAAATGAATATTATGAAATCAACAATTATAATAGGAATAATTTTGTTTGAATAATTCAAATAGAAAGTAGGAAGTTTACAAAAATCTTTGAGTAGCAAAAAAGTAGTTTGAATTATTATAATTATTTAAAATAGAATTAACAAAAAAAAAGTAAAAGAATCGTTGGAAATTTGAGATTTTAAAACATGAATTAAAAATATATATTAACTCAACCTCTATGCGCGGATCTATATTAGTAATTTGTTTTTTTTTTTTGGCTAGTAACTTTTAAATTATCAAAAGCATAATGAATTTCCAGAAATTTTTTTTTTTTTTGAAAATGTATTTAAAATATGATGTATCGTTTAAAATATGATGTATCATTTTCTCCTACTAATTGTGTTTGTTTATAAGATTATAGATTTTGTTAAGTAAAACAATAATAAAGCAATTATCTTTACCTAATTAAATAACTAATTTATCAAAAATACTATCATGTTTTGCAAACACGTATGGGCTAATATGCCACGTGTGTAGAAATTAGAATTGTTTAATCTATACTATATAAAACTTCATGCTATTAATTTTTAAGACTGTCCACATAAGATTTAAAACATCCAAAAGTTACATGTCACATCATGATTTTTATGGTTTAGCTACCTCCTTGCTTGAATGACATGAAAGCTTAATATGTCTGCATAGTGTTCAATTTTGCTTTGTATTTAGCAAGGACTAATGATGAGTGTATGGTTGTTATATATTTAGTTTATATACTTTTGTGCCTGAAGGACTGGTTTTTATCCTTTTGAAATGTATATCCGATAGCATAATACGCGAGTTTTGAATTTGATATTTCACAATAAACATTTGATGAACATTAACTAACATTAAGTAATATTTTTAGATAACGGTCGAAAGAGTAGTAAAAATTTGATGAATTTTAACCAACTTTAAGTAATATTTATTTTTTGAGATAAAAGAAGAAAAAGTCTACAGTATTAAATGTGGTCTTCTGCTTAATCTGATTCATTCCGATGTGTAGTAGTGAAGCTGGTATGACTTTACAATGCATTGCAATAGATAAAACTTTTTACTCTCTGAAAAAAATTGTATTCGATATTAATTTGTGGTAAGGTAAATAATGTCTGTTTATTTTTATTTTTAGGCTTACGTGGAAATTTGTAAGAACATATGAAACCTGCTACAAAACTTGATAGTTGCTTTCGTAGTTGCCAACTGCCGGCAAAGAATCTAGTAAACTTTTAGCATAGCATGATGATTTGAAATCTTGATATTTTTTACCCTCAACTGTTAGGCTTTCGTCAAAACTTTGTGGTTCTTTTAGTTTGGTGATTAGTATCCTTAGATAGTATATTCTCCTGCTGATGAATGGATGTTGACTATTTTTCCAATCATTCCTCCCGTTGTCGTTCATGCCACTTTATTATTGTTGTTCCATGTAAATTTTGTTGGAAATTACAATTAACTTAGTTGGCAAGCCTCTTCAGGTTCTCTGTTTTTCCCCATCCATGCTATAAACATTGTTCTTTCAATATCTTCCTTTGATAGAACTCGTCTGACATCACCTTTAGCTTTATATGTTATGTCGTTTCCTTCATTAAATTCGGTATAAGAACGGATCCTAAACTTTTGCCTTTCAATAGTATGGTCAGCATATGATCGGTCTGAACCAATGTTGTTTGTTGAGTGAATTGAATTAGAAACTTGTGAGAAGTCACCCTGTGGCTTGCCTTGTTTTTAATGACCAAAATTTTTTTAATCTTGTAGACTACACCGGCCTTTAGGTTTGCCTCATAATAGCCTATTCGTCGATTAGCCGCTATGTAGGCTTGGGTTATAGTTGACTAAAAAAATTTGTATTAAAATAGAATATAATAGTGCTGATTAGTAGGCCTGTCAATTTGAGTCAAAAAAATTTCAATCCATTTACAAACGGGTCTCGCGGGCGGGTTATTATAAATACAAATTTTTGCGGATAAATACCTGCAGGTTTGCGAGTTACCCGCGGATTTTTAATTTTTTTTTTATAGGGATCCAAGGTTAAGACCAAGTTTTGCAGAGATTATAGGCTGAGTTTGGAACTATAAATTTTGGGTAATTCTTTAGCTCCATTTGCAATAACAAAGCAAGTGATTGAAAAAAGATGTCTGGTTTCACTACTGTCTCCCAAATTTAAGACTCTGATCTTGGTTTCCAATATGTATAATAATTGAAGTATAGTATACATGTTTTGACATGCCAAGGTTTAAACTAACATTTTGTTTGGTGGTTTCAAACTGCAGTTATATAATACCAACACCGGTAATTAAGCATTTCAAAACCGGTAAAATTCTCGCGTTTGATGGTATTCCTATAGCAAATGATGGAACATGTATAATTTCTTTTATTTTCATGAACCTCAATGCTGAATTTTTGCCTAGTTTGTTAGTGAAAAGTGTTTTCATGTATTGAAGTTTCTTCTCTCAATTTTGAGAGGGATCCAAGGTCTCAGGTTTGTTAAAGCATGTGACCCGTGGGCCTATCCGCTAATCCGCTGGATTTAGCGGGGCGGGCCTGGACATATATATATATATATGTGGTCTAAGCGAACCAACCCGTCGCGGTCCAAAAATAAATTATGTCCGCCGCGGGGCAGGCCAAATGGATGCGGATTGGCCCGTTTGACACCTCTACTTAGAAGCTAATAGTATGGACTTTTATATAGTACTAGATTTAGGACCCGCATATATGCGAATTTATATTTATTATCTTATAATCTGTGAAAAATAAATAAAGCACGAAAAAATAGAAAACAAATTCAGATCGTCCGTAAAACAAAATTGAGAACTCTAATACAAAACGATTGATTGAGAAATTTAACTGTTATTTATTTATTTTAATTATTTTATTATCGGATTTCCAATTAAATTCTATAACATATTTCAAATAATTAGTTTTCATATTCCCATTTGAATTAGATTTAGTTTTTTACTATTTTGCTACTCATATATCTATTTTTCAAAATTTTGATGAATTGATTATCATATTTCTATTTGAATTATTGTTACTCTTTTAATATTCTATAAACCGTTGGAAAAAAAACTAAACACAGAAAATGGAAAACAAAATCAGATCACCCGTGTGAAATGACCTTAGTCTAGTGGCAGTTGTAAGTCCACTGAGAGCAGGCACCATCACATACGGAATCGAGTCCCACTCCCTGCAAATGTTAGGGATGATGCTACAGGGCCAGCCAGTTGTGGCCCAATCATGTTGACAAAAAAAACCCAGATCACCCGTGAAAATAAATAAAATAAGTGAAAAAATCGATGCGAAATCACTAATAAAGAAACCTAACAATTAATTATTTATTTATTTTGATTCTCCTAATTTTCTTATATTATATTATTTTCAATAAAATTTTGTCACATTTTTTCAAATAATTAGTTTTTCATATTTCTATTTGAATTAGATTTATCTTTTATTATGTAGTTACTCATATTTATATATATTTTTTTCAAAATCTTGATGAATTGATTTTTATATTTCTATTTGAATTATATTTATTTATTTTTTAATCATATTTGACTTTTATTTTTCTTTTCTGAATCGACATATTATATTTCTTCTGATGAGAAACAAATTGTAAGCATTTCATCACTTTTTTCTTTTTATAGTTTTCACAACATGAAAAAATTTCAATATAACTTTTTCTCAAACATCAATTTTGTAAATTTTATTGCGTCAACGTAATGGTAAGTCAAATATAAAAAAACTCACAATATATTGCAATTTATGATGGTATTGAGTTTTTTTATTTTGCTTTTGTAATGTGATTTCAAAATATAATGATATTGTATTTTTAAAATAAACAAAACTCATTTGACACATGTCAAAATCTATTGGAAAACACTACACGTCGAAATCTCATTTATTTATTGATATATGTCGCAGTGATGTTAATTACAAAGTAGACACATCCACATTTATATAATAAGATAGATTAGGACATAACTAAAAATTGTAACTCAAACTCAAAAAAATCTATTTTAGTTCTTGATTGATAACATTTTTGAGTTAATTATGAGTTACACACATAACTCAATTTTAACACATGGTAACTCATGTTACCAATCACATCCATAATGCAAAAGAACGAGTTAAGCAATTTGTTTTCAAATTGAGATCTTGAATAATCAACGAAAGGGAGAAGTTTATATTACAAAAAAAATTGTTTAAACTATATTATAATACTAGATTTAGGACTCGCATATGCGGGTTTATAATTTATTATTTTGTAATCTGTGAAAAAATAAATGAAGCACGAAAAAATAGAAAACAAAATAAGATCATCCGTAAAAAAAGATTGAGAACTCTAATACAAAACCACTGATTGAGAAATCTAATAGTTATTTATTTATTTTGATTCTTTTATTATCGGATTTTCAATAAAATTCTATAACATATTTCAAATAATTAGTTTTCATATTCCCATTTGAATTAGATTTAGGTTTTTACTATTTTGCTATTCATATATCTATTTTTCAAAATTTTGATGAATTGATTATCATATTTCTATTTGAACTATTGTTACCTTTTTAATATTCTATAAACCGGAGAAAAACAAATTAAACACGAAAAAATGGAAAACAAAATAAGATTGAAAATATCGATGCGAAATCACTAATAGAGAAACCTAACAATTAGTTATTTATTCTGATTCTCCTATTTTTTCTTATATTATATTATTTTCAATTAAATTTTATCACATTTTTTCAAATAATTAGTTTCCATATTCCTATTTGAATTAGGTTTATGTAACTCATATTTATATATATTTTTAAAAATAATTGATTCTCATATTTCTATTTGTTATAATCTGATAAATACAAATATATAAGGTTTTTTAAAAAAATAAGATTTGTTTGACATATGGCAAAATATAATTCGGAAATTTTTTCACACATGTCAAAATCTGATTGATCGGATGCCACATGTCACGATCGTGTTAATTACAACGTTTGACGCATCAAGCTTTATATAATAAGATGGTTCACGTCTTACATCGATTGATGAAATCGAATCAATTTATTAGATTGAACTCCCGAGTTTAACGAAAAAGGATAAAATAAGGGTCGACGATCTATTTTCCTCCCAAAATTATCATATAGCACTAGATCTACACAAACTTTGAGCCTCGGTCTATTTCTCCATGGAATGAAAGTTAAAGACATATTTCACACGGAATGAACCTTAAATCCACACAGTAGTCGGTTATGTCGGTTTATGAGTCAAACCCGATACCAAACCACATATAACCGAAAACAATTAGAAAACCGAATCTATAAAAATCGACCCGTGACTCGACCCGTAACCCGACCTCAACCTGCAATTCGATTGGTTTATGCTTTGAAACCCTAAGTTTTTTTGGTGGTTTCGTCGCAGATTTGTTTGATTACGACAATGGTTTGGTTGAGAAGTGCAATGTTTTTGGAGGCGAAGAAGAGTGCAGCGGCGACGAAGATCAAAGCTAAGAGAAGATTCTCCGAAGTGGATTAATTCGGGTTAACACAGTCATCGGAATTTATGGGTTTTTTTGTTGTGTTGTTAGCATAGTTTGCGTCTGGAATTGTTGATTCAGCTTTGAGAAATTGTTGTAATTTGAATCAATTTGGTTTCCCACAACTGATTTAGCTTCCGATGCGTGCTTCGTTTGATGCACGTAACATGTTTGTTGAAATGCCTAGCTCAAAAGAAGATATAAGAGAGAACACAACGAGGTATATAGAAAAATGGGTTCGAGTTGGATTTTGATGTCAAAGAGTAAAGGAATATGGTGTTTTATGTAAAAGTCTACGGTTGAGTTTTTGTTTGCATATAATAAATCTGATATATTTTTATATATCTAAATCGTAAATCTAAACATAAAAATCGGATTGGAAAAAAAAATGCAAGAGATCCAAGAATCAAGTCCAATCCAAACGAATCTCAACGAGACCTTGGGAAAGAAGGAGAAGAAGACAGATAAAGAAGAAGGAGCGCGAAGAGACTTCACGAAGGTTAACAAGAAACTCGGCACCGGAGAGATGGAGAGCATCGTTACCGTCGATGATGACCGGAGTAACGATGACTGTGTCGTACGCCATACTTCACCGTAGCTCTCGATTTCTCCGGCAATATCTCAGGCCGGAGTACACTAACCGCCGATTCACCGCCGTAACTAGATTCCTGTTTATTTGTTTTGATTTCGGGTTCTGGGTAGGTTATTAGTTCTAATCGGGTTGAAATCGGATTTAATCAGGTTTAGTTTTGGTTTATTTGGTGTAAAAATGGTTAATAATGGATTGGTAAACCGAAACAAATCGTGTTCTGTGTAAATTGGATTCGAACTTCCATTTTGTGTGGATTTAAGGTTTTAACTTTCATTTTGTGGGGAAATATGCCTTTAATTTTCATTTTATGGAAAATAAGACTGAGGCTCAAACACTGCGTAGATAGTTTTGAGGGGAAAATACATCCTAGACCCATAAAATAACCAACAAAGTGATGCCATCTGGGATATCTGGGTCGACGATCTGTATCCCCCCAAGAACTATCATATAGCATCAGCTCCACACGAAGTATCGACCTCTCTCTAACGCTACACACGTTTAAGTTTTCCAATCTGTATCCACACAGTTTATACTTTTAAACCCAAAACCATACAGAGTTTAAATTTCGCGATTTCTATTCAAATTTAGCCAAAAATTGCGGTTTGATTTCCTAAACCAACTATAAACCAAAATTATATCCGAAAACTAATCAAATCGACCCGACTAAAAAACCGACCCAGACTTAACAAAAAAGAAAGAAAGAGAGTTAAAACCTCTAAAATCGATTTCATTATCGACGAACCCTAAAAAATCTAGGTTGGGTGTGATGAAATTCGAAGTTGGAAAGTGAGGATTCGTGGTGGTTTCAATAGAGTATGTATCTCAATTTCTGTTCCTCTTTCTCACAAAATCTAGTCCCTAAATCGATGAGATCGAATTGTGTTTCAATGTTCTTTGTTTCAACAGAGACTGTATCCATCACCTGGAGATGGCATCAATGCAGAAAAAGAAACCAAGCTCTCATTTCATGGAAACCATAAAGAGAGGCGATGGAAGTGATGGTCTTGAGGATGAAGACTGAGAATTTCACATTCTTCTTACAATATCAGGATCCTGTCTTCTTTTGTTTTGTCTGTTGTTTTCTTTCTCTATATATGATGTTCTTGCTTATTATTTAGTGTACACGAACCATAATTAATGTGATTTTTAGCACCGCTCTTCCTTCTTCTCCTCTAATTCACACTCTCGTCCTCTCCGTTTTTCTGTGTATGTTCATCCATGTTTTCCATCTGCCACTGTAATTCTTTCCCAATTCGCTTTGAATAACAAATCTACCCAGAATAAGAGAAAGAGGAATATAAATCGAGACATAGGCCATTGGAACCACCACGAATTCTCACCTTCTAGCTTCGAATTTTGTCACACTAAACCCAGATTTTTAGGGTTCTTTGAGTTTGTCGACAATGGAATCGATTTTTGATGTTTTACTCTTTTTTGACGTGTTTGATTTTTCGGGTTTAATTTTAAGTATTTGGGTTGGGTTTTTAGTCGGGTCGATATGATTAGTTTTCGGATATAATTTTGGTTTATAGTTGGTTTAGGAAATCAAACCGCAATTTTTGGTTAAATTTAAATAGAAATCGCGAAATTTATATCTTGTGTGGTTTTGACTTTAAAAGTATAAACTGTGTGGATACATATTGGGAAACTTAAACGTGTGTAGCGTTAGAAAGAGGCCGATACTTCGTGTGGAACTGATGCTATATGATAGTTCTTGGGCGATACAGATCGTCGACCCGGATATCTCTACTAATCTTTAAAACGCCGCGTTTTAGAGTCTCGAAAAGCCCATTAAGTAACTGGGTTTAGGGGCCCATATTGTGTGATAAGATATAATACTTAAAACGAGTTTTCCGTAAATCGGCTTTTTCAGACGCGCGATTCAGAAGCCGGTGGAGGAGAGAGAGGAGGGACGGCCGCCATGGATCCAGCAGGAGCATCGGTGGCCAACGACATCGAAGGCGAGAAATTCGCTGTGGGGAATATTTATTCGGTCAAAGTGATCACCGGAGATGAGTTCCGAGGGATCGTCATGGCTTACGACCCCATTCCCAACTTCGTCTTTTTTGATATCCTTCCATGTTACTCCCAGTTTCCTAGTTTTGCTTGTTTTTCTCTCTATTGATTCAAATTTTTAAGATTTTGGTTCGTTGGAGAATTTAGGGCTTTAATCATGACCTGAATTTGATGTGTCCTTGACGAGTTATTGGTTTTTTACAAGAGGGTTCGAAACCTAGACCTGGGCATTCGAAGAATACTCGGATGGTGAATGCGAATTTCATAACCGGGCTTTCTTTTTTGGGAAAAACCGAAGATCCGCTTGTTTCAGACAAGTGTTGGGTTAATCTTGATGGACTCCGAGCTAAAGAGGCACTTGCTATCAGGTGATTATTGTTGTTAAATCCTCGTTTTTTTGTTGTTGAATGCAATTATTCCGATTAGCTTAGCTTACTTGGAAACGTATTGAACAGGCAAGCGGAAGCAGATGCTGAGAGAATGGGAGTTGGTGTTACCGCAGAGGCGCAGAGCATCTTCGACGCGTTGTCCAAGACGTAAGGATCTTTGATACCCATTTCAAATTTGGAAAAACAACAGTTTCTGTGTAAAAGCAGAGATTTTTGTATGGTTTAAGCTGTTGTTCAGTTCTCGTTCGAAGAAGAAAACAGCTTAGAGTGATTAAAAATTTACTCTTGACTGTGACTGTTGATACAAATTTTGCTTCTCAAATTGGTTTCTGTGTGTGTCTGTTGCTGGTAGCTACTATAGAGATGGAACGAGATCTTAATCAGATGGTTGCCTAGTTTAACTATTAGTTCTTTGTAAAACAATTGCTGTTTTGGAGGAATTTGTTTGTGCTTCTGCTGTGTTGTTGCCAAGGTAAATTGTTAGAATCTGGACAGGATTTAGTAGCTCCCCTTTGATGCGCGCTTTGAAACTATATATATGCAAAGCTTGTCTTTTTCTCCCTTGAGCTGTACTGTTTCGGTAGCATTTGTTATTGGCCTCTAGGATTGAAACCGAAATCCTTACTAGAGTTCTCTTCTGTTTTGCCACTTGTTATTGCATTGTTGAAAGAAAAATAGGCTTATCGTGTTCGAATCGAATTATCAAAAGAAAGTAGTGAGGTAGTTTTTGCTGCTGTCGAATTGTATTTGAGTTTTTTTTCCAAATTCAACATGGTTGTGGACTGCATATGTTGTGTGCTCTAGTGTCAAGTATTCTTCATTCTTCTCTGTGATACAATTATGAAGCAGTCGAGATGTGTGGCTTTAGACTACATATCCTGATATTTTCTTATTTCTAATATCAACTTTCAGATGAATCACATGTGGTTTTCTTTTTCTTTAAAGGCTTCCTGTGCAATGGGAAAACTCAGACATTTTGGTGATGAAAGAAGTACGCGTTCGTAGCCCGTATCTTTCAGATTGTGTCTTTGGAGGAACTGATGCTGCCAACAACCGAGTCAAGAAAGTGGTAAGCGTCACTGTGTAATGTTAATCAAGCCTCTAGCGTGTGATATTAATGCATTTTTGCCCTCTTCACAGCTTGAGCTGGAGAGACGAAGGTTGCAACTCTTTGGCACATAAGGGCAGTGAAAGGAGTCGGTCAGTGAAAGAGCGAAAAAGGGTATGTTACTATGCTAACCCGGAAAAACGTCTAGATCTGATCGACCAGCGAAAAGTGGGTATATGTTCGCTTTCGCTTGTTGTTGTCTTTACCTAGAATCTGCTTTTCCTTGGAAGCAGATTAGAGATTTCATGAGTTTCAGGGATTGAAATTCGGGTTTACTAATTTCACCCTGTTATTGACAAGAACAGTGAGGTCTTGTCCGCTTTTTACCAGGCCTCGGTTAATTTATCGCCTGGAACTGTAAACTCTCTGAATGTTGAACTCCAAAAACAACTTTTTAGAAACTTACTCTCCGATAGAATTTTACATATTGTGTGCACTATAAAACTGAAGGCTTTAATGCATAAATTAAAGAAGCATTTATCTTTTAATTATCAAGCAGGGATAAAGAAAAAAAAATTTCCGATGCATGTGTAGTGTGATTCGAATTTAACGATTGATGTATGAGTGCGTGTGTTAGTATTTACTCTGCATTTCAATAACCTACTTCTTCAATGTTTATACAAACTAATTATCTAAAATGATCATAATATTCAACAATTAGACAGTGATGATGTATATAGCACCATCTTATTCAATACGTAAGATATATAACTAACGCAGCTAGACAATAGATCGAGATATTATCAAACTGATTGACATGATTTAGCTTGAGAATGGATAAATTAGCAGCAACTAATTTCTGGATTAGGAACCAGACGATCTCTACATGTTAAGTTCCGACGAAGCCAACTCCGGAGACGAGAAATGCAGCCGCTTGCATGAAGAGATAGAGATATAACAATGTGTTCCCAAAGACAAGTCCATAGCAGGCACAACACAATATGTAGATACCCACCATTATCTCCTTCGAGTTTACTCTGCAACCAACCAAACTCTCTTTTACCCATCAATATCAATTCTATAACTAATTAACTTTGATTTCTTTTGCTTGATTAGTTAATTAATTAGTTACCTTTCAAAAAACCCAGGTTTTCCAATCCGAGGAAGTAGCTTTGTCTTAAGAGCATCTCCTAATTTCTCAGTGACAATCCATTCGTTCACTCTTCCTCCTTCAAGTATGCCGATGAAAGTTCCTTTCGTCCGGTGCATAGACATTACATTTTCAAACAAGATCCAAAATATCACAAGGTAGAATGATCTACAAAACCCCATATATATTATTCATAGTAAAGGATACAATTAAGTAATATATTGATCGAGATGAAAAGAAGTAATGGTCGTAGGAAGAAGTACTGACCTTGGTGTCGCAGTGACGATGAAGAGAGTGATCAGAGAGGGGATGTAGAAAGTTGACCAAGCTGGAATGTTGACTTCGGGGAAGAAAACGCTTGTAGGAAGAATAACGCAGTAGAAGAAAAAAGTGAAGAAGTGGACTAAGATCTTCCGTAAGAAAAAGAAACTGTAGATCAGATACAACTTCTTCCAAATTGTCACTCTCTGTTCATGATTTGTAGCTTAAGGTTAGATGTCTACTCCTATTAATTATTTGTTTATGGTAGCAAAAGAAAATAATCAATCTTTGATACGACTTGGTTTAACTAACGCGAACTAAATAACATTAGATCGAACCAAACCGGTCTTCTAACCCATCATTAATTTAGCAAATCAAGTTCAGCATCAAAACGTATTTTTTTTATATGGTGGAATTGCTCTAAATGACCATATTGGAGACATTTATTTGAAAACAAGAAAAATTTGGTGGTAAAATCGTTAATAACTGTGATATTTTGTGTTTTAAACATGTAGCATGATATCATGCAAAATAATGTATCATCGGCTAAAAATGTTTTTTTTTTTTGGTTTTACTATCCGTGGGTTTTAAAATAAATTACCAAAAATATGGTCATACACTTCAAAAAAACAACAAAAATCTAAATTATCGATTGGTTAAAACAAAGAACCGTGGTGACCAATCCAAAAAAAAAACAAAATGTACGTCAGCCTCACATCACATGGCCTATTTGTCTCTCATAGTAATATGATGGAGAAAAAACAAAGTAGTTAACACGTGAGACAAAAAATTGTGGGCACGTGTGAGTTTGTCAAGAAGAAATAAATAAATTGAGAAAAAGACCTTATTGTGAAAAATTTCCATAATCATTTTTCTGAAGAGATTGGCTGGACCACAAGACCAACGATGTTGCTGGAATCTGAAGGCCTTAAATTTGCTTGGTAGCTCGCTTTTCACCTACAAACTCAATGTGCATATACATAATGTAATGATTATAAGCTAATTATTTTGATAGGCAACATGTGTATACATCAAAACAATTCAATATAGTATATATCATTGCACATCAAGACTAGAGTCTTACTTAATGGAATGTATCATTCAGTTTGATGAGTGAAGTTAAGATGCGATGAATTTTAAAGATTTATTTGATTAAAATGAATGGGTAGAGAATCGAGTACCGTGAGGTCATTGAGGAAGACAAATTTCCAACCGAGAAGACCAGCACGAACGGCCAAGTCCATGTCCTCTACGGTGGTTCGATCATTCCATCCTCCAGCTTCTTCCATCGCTGCCATTCTCCATACACCCGCAGTTCCTAAAAGAGATCCCAATATTGTATATATGTAATCATTAAAGCTGGAGTAATCAAACATGAAATATTTTAATGTGTTGATAGGAAAATGCACCATTGAAGCTAAAAAAGGCATGTCTAGTGGATCCAGATTCTTGCTCTGCCATGAAGTGGTAGTTAAGGGACATTTCTTGCATCCTCGTCATCAAGCACTTGTTTGCGTTCACTGCGATGAAACACACACACACACACAAAATCACTCAATTTGGAAATAGACTTTTGTTAGATTCCTACAACAAGAAATGTAAAAAAAAATATTATGAACTTTGACATATTGACATGATATTATTATTCGATTTAATAGTGGGATTTGGTCAAACTGAACGGGTAGTAATTCACCTTGTTTTGAGATTAAACTTACTTTAGTCATTACCAATTGGTTTTGAAAAGGAAACTCATAAACTTTTAGTCTTTAAAAAGTTATTTATAGTTGTTAATTTTTAGTGTGTCAAATTTGCTAACATAACCTCCGTACTGAATCTCCATCGGGCTTGAACGAGAGCAACCTCGGGGTTGTGAATAAGGAAGGGAACAGAGCGTCGTAGGTAATCAGGATCCGGTTGGAAGTCAGCGTCGAAGATGGCGACGTAGCTGCATAGCTTCACGTAGTTGTGCTTCATGCCTAGTTTAAGAGCTCCGGCTTTGTAGCCATCTCTGTTGTCTCTCCTCTCACACTTTATGTTTATACCCTTGCTTTCCCATTTTGCACACTCTGTGTTCACCAGCTCCTACAATTTAATTCTCTTCACATTAATTATTTTACACATGTATCCAATAAACTAATAGACTTGGTTAGCAAGAGACCTTGATTGTTTGATCAGTGGAATCATCTAAAACTTGAACAATTAGGCGGTCTGATGGCCATATTAGTCTACATGCAGCACCTATAGATACTTGAAGGACCTGCGGGTTAAGAACACTTTGTGAGTGTTAGGAATCTCACATCTATAAGTACAAATATAATGTAGTATATCAAAAATCTGAATCAATATACTTATTGTCAATTAGTTTTGAGATAAATCATATATGTCCGTCCATACTTTAACATATAAAATGCATACCTCTTTTTCGTTGTACATTGGGATTTGGACAAGGACCATGGGATAAGATTCATGTCCGAGCTCAATGTCCTCTTGCATCGGCTCCCATTTGTAGACTCTTTCGGGTTTCCGCTTAAATAACTTGACATAGAGTACTACAAGATTCATGTAAATACCCTCTATGAAAACTAAGAGAGAGATTATCAAACAGAGAGCAACCAAACACTTGAATATGGGAACTATAAGTAAACTCCTCAATTGCCATCCCCAGGTCGTCGTTTCGATGCTTATCCTCACACCATTAATGGATGCTTCAAGCTTCTTGGGAGCTGCAACCTCAGAACTCTCTCCATGGAACTTCTCATGCATATTGTAGACAAAGGAATGATTTATTGTCAGAGCAAAGAAACAGAGCGAGTGATAGAGAAAAAACGATGTCTTAATTTATCCCAAAAAAAAAAAAAATTACCATTAGAGAGAGGAGGGCAAGACATGAATCGTGTAGGAAGATGAGAGGTTTCTGAAACATAGTCATTTTTTTGGGTCTAGTTTAAGCTCAGTGACTAACTAACTTCAGGAGAGATTCTGATTCAATGGTGCATTGCATCTAATTTAAGCGAATAATGTTTTTTTGTTTTTTTTTTTTAATATTAATGTTTTTTCGTTAGGACTTTTTGTTTTTTTTAGTTTGGTTGGTCCTAGTTAGACTTGTCGTTTACGGCAATAGTGTAATACGTACATTGTTGATTGTTTGGAGATGCTGATGACTCACGAGCAGTATCATAGCTTGAAACCACACAAGAGAAAAAGAACAAAAAGTTATTTTTGTAAACTTCTCTCACTATATATATTTTGTTTTTATCGGTATTTATCACGTGATGCATTTTGCAATTGTACTGGTTTTTTGTTGTTGACGTTGAGAATGACGTGATGCATTTTGCAATTATATCATCGTAGAATTACTGAATTAGTAATGCATGCTTGTGTTTATTTTTTGTTTCTTCTGTCATCCGTAGGATTAGTAATGCGAGTACCGTAATAATCCATTAATTTTTTTTTTTGGAGTATATAATAATCGGTTCTAAAACCCACAAAAAAACTCTGAAACCTGAAAAGAAAAAAATAATTATCATTTTCCATGTATAATAATCGAAAAAAAACTACTTGTATAATAATAAATTAAAAAAACCATACCTAAAGCGTCAGATGTATCATCTTTTGTGCATGATTTGTAAGTCAAGCACGTACAAACACATGCCAAGCTGAGGCCGAAAACGATCGCGGCTAATGAGATAAGAAGATCAGTTGTACTTAGAGAATTCCTATTGTTCCAAAAGTCAATTTTGTTAGTTTAAAATGCAATTAAAAGAAGGGAAATCGATCTACAACCACGTCAAATTTCGCCAATAGAACTAAAACCATACAAAATTTGAAACTTTTTATGAAAACCACACAAATTAAAAAATTTCATTCCGAACCACAAAGTTTGAAATTAAGTCTCAGACCCTCTAGACAATCCGTTACTTAAATTCTAAACCCTAACTTCAATCTAATTAAAGTTGGGTTTAACCACATTTTGAAAAAGAAAAAAAAAACGAACATTTCTTCATTATGTCGAATCATATGATCTCTTTCATTACTTTCATAACACTGAAATTCATCAAGAAACATAGTCCAAAATCGTAACAGCAGGAGTTGGAAATTGTCAAAAACGCAGAAATTGAACGAAATTAGGATTCAAAGTTTTTACCAAATTCTAAACTCTCTTTCTCCAAAGCAACCTAAAAAGTCGCCTCTACTTTCTTGTTTTTCTATGCAAAAACTTGATTTTGGGTACGAGGGAGAGAAAGAGAGAAGGTTTGGCTTCTGTTGGGGGCGGGTCTGATTATTAAAAAAAGTTAAAAAGTTCTAAAAATGTTAAATGGCTTCGCCCGGGTTCGAACCGGAGACCTTCAGTGTGTTAGACTGACGTGATAACCAACTACACCACGAAACCTGTTGTCCATTTACTAATACTAAAAGATTTATAACTTATGTCTCTTCAGATCCATTTTGTTCATGGATTGGGATGCTTATAATGTAGAAGCTGACGAGATGAAGACGAAGGAGTTGTTTGGAGAGCAATTCTCGTCGTGGGTTTTGGGAAAGTTGGAAGTTTTGATACTTCCATTCAAGAGATAAGCTGCTACACGAAATTGAGCAAACCAGGAACAGCTCAGGTTTCTTAATCTCAATAAGCTCCAAGAACAAGCCAGTCAAACCACACCTTAAACACGAAGATAATTAATTATCATCAAAGGTTGCAAATTTCTCTCTAATTATTGCATTTGGGCTTTGAAACACTCCATCATAGATTGGGTTCATATGTTTTCACTAGTAGGGTTTGTTGATTTTAGCTATGGATTGTAAATTGAAGGACTTGTGGAATCTTAAATTGGGTATGACTCTGTGCTGTTAGTAACATAGCATTTGTTTGGCTTTGTGAGCTTTCACTTCTGTTAGGCTAATGTGAAATTCTGGCTTTTTCTATGTTTATGGACTTCTTCTCTGGAGAGAGGCTATTGGTTGGTAACTTGGCAAGCTTTCTGAAGCAAAGTAAAATGTAAAAATGACGGATTCTTCTTCGAACCAATTGATATTTGAGGGAGATAAGCTAAGGCACAGATTCTGTGTAGCAGGAAACTCCCATTTTCTGGTTCAGACGCAGAGTGAAACTATAATGGTGTTTTGGAGGTTGCTTGTATAGATCCACCAAGAAGAATCAGATGTGTTTGGTTAATTGTTATGCAGACAAGGAGATTGATGAAATGGTAGTGGAAGACACTCTTAGGTCCATGTGGACGATGATCAGCGACATCTTGTAGATCCGAGCATGATTCAAGAATCCACTTTAAATCCTGGAAACAGGCTGATAAGTGGAGCGGGATACTCTAGAACACGAAGAATCAGACAAAAACTTCATCATTTCATGGAACTAAAAAAGAAAGCTGTAGCAGGCACAAACTTGGGTGTAAATCAATTTATAAGAGCAGATAGCAGATATGGAAGTTGCTGAGGAGAAGCATAAACATTCTGTGCAAGAAGAGCTAAGCAATGTCGTTGATAATTCTAGTCTGAACAGTTTAACCTCAAATGGTGAATGATCAAAACATGAGTTACCTGCCTAACCTTAGCTTGATAACTTTTTTAGAGAAAATTCTATGTATCAAGTGTTTGTAGTTCTCTTTTGTTACTGTGTAAAGTTTTTCGAGACGGGAAAAAAAGTGACTTTAGTAAATCTTAATTCAAAGGCAAAGTTGAGGGGCTACAAATCTGAAACCTTTTTGTAGAGCGTTGGATTCTTACCTTTAAAAAACAGCAAGCAGTTGACATATCTAACCTCAGAACAACATGCTGTTGTTTTTGGGCTCTGGGTAAATCGTAAACCGGCTAATGCGGAACACGAATCCAAACCGAACTCTATCGGTTTTGAGTCATATACGAGCCGTACCGAAACGACCCCTCTAAACTTGAGAGCGCAGACCACAAAACCCGGCTTAAACCCACCGAATTCGTCTTCCTTGTTTGCTTCCTTAACCGCGGAAGGAGAGCTCGGTGACAATTTCGCACCCGTTGCGAGAGCCATTAATCGATAGATTCACGTCTCTGTGCTTTGGTAAGATGTTAATCTGACACGAAGAATTACTTTTGATTTCGATGCATTTAAAGGGTATTCTTTTTCGGGTTTTGGAAGCTCTCCCGAACAAATTTTGTTATATCTGCTTTAATTATAGATGCCCAGATTATGAAATCTCGAATTACATGTTGATTACCAGCAACAACAAGTATCTAGCGTTTGATTATCATCAGGGATGCAGAAAGTTATCAACTTTTTCTTGTTCAATTCTATCCAAATAAAGATGTCATAGTGAACACACCTTTCGGTTTCGCGTTTTGTAATCTTATATTTGTTCTCGTCTCTCTCTAGAGTTTTAACTGAAGTTGTGTGTTTTTTCTTCTTCTTCATAAATCTCAGTTTGGGGTAGCTACATTGTAATGAACTGCCTGTCTCATGCGCGTTCGTACATTTCCTTGGGACTGCTTAAGAGATCCAGCTATGTCAGTTCCCACATTCCGTGGAATCAATGCTTCTATATGCCTTCAAAATCCTCTTTAAAGCCTGCAGGTTTGAGTGCACTTGGACTGTCTAGGCCTCATTGCTATTCCTCGAGATCAAAGGCTGGTAAAACAAGGATGTCAACCGCTGTTCCTGTTGCGGATAAAGAGAAGGAAGCCTTTTTCCTTGTTCGGAAGGGTGACATTATTGGAATTTATAAGGATTTGAATGATTGTCAAGCTCAAGTTGGATCTTCGGTGAATACATCTTTTGCCTTAGAATCTTTTGTGTATATATAACTTTCTTTAGGATGGGAATATAAACAGAAATTGCTTCTTTCTTTTAAACGGCAGGTATTTGATCCTCCGGTTAGTGTTTATAAGGGATACTCGTTGCCTAAAGACGCAGAGGAATATCTTTCTTCTGTCGGGCTCAAGAAACCACTCTTCAGTTTTAGAGCTTCAGACTTAAAAGAGGATATGTTTGGCGCTCTCACACCTTGTCTTTTCCAGGTAACATAATATTGTGGTCTTCACCGTATTTCTCTTCTTTATTATAAGTTTTCTTGGAGAATATCTGCAACTGCCATGATTTGTGATGTGGGATTTTGAACTGAGTGGTTATTAACTTCTACTTAAATTTCTTCTTTAGGAGCCAACTTCTTCTAATGTCAAAGTCTCAGAGATGAAGTCAAAAGATGTAAGAACATGAGTTTTGGATTTTTTTTTATATCATCATTTGAAGAAATAGCTGAAGTCTAATGATTATGAGACAAAACGATTTTAAGCTAATTGCTTAAGTATTCATTTTTCCCAGGATCAACTTCGTTCAGCTTCCACGTCAGTTGAAGCTCTGGAAAAGCTCCCTAAGCTGGAGCCATCTGCTGATACCTCAGGCGTGAGTTGTGATATGTTTGTATATTCATTATTCATGATTTCAGTGGGCTGAATGCGGATTTTATTTTGGTCTGTTTCTCTTTCCCTCTTGTGGTAGATTACTTGCATTGTTGAGTTTGACGGTGCATCAAAGGGAAATCCCGGTCTCTCTGGCGCGGCAGCTGTACTGAAAACTGAGGACGGAAGCTTGGTATGAATCCTTTTGAATCACTCTTCTTAAATAAGGAATGCAGTATTGTATCTAAATACCGTTTCTCTCGAAAACAGATCTGTAAAGTACGTCAAGGTTTGGGAATTGCCACAAACAATGCAGCAGAGTATCACGCGTTAATCCTAGGATTGAGGCATGCTATTGAGAAAGGTTACAAGAAAATTAAAGTGAAAGGTGACTCCAAGCTGGTCTGTATGCAGGTTTGTCAATGAAATTTATATATCTCTGTGCAATTAGGTGATTTAACAAATCATTTACGCTTTTCTCTTCTCACTTTGTCAACACTTTTTGAGAACAACAGATTAAAGGTCAATGGAAGGTCAACCACGAGGTACTCGCGAAGCTCCACAAAGAAGCAAAACAACTTAGCAGCAAATTTATCTCTTTCGAGATCAGTCATGTATTAAGGGTACATTTCTAAGTGCATCTCTCTCTCTCTTTGTAAATGAATGATATCACATAGTTCTCGTCTTGTGTTTGAGAGCAAGATTCCTACATGAGTTTTTTCTAATGCGAGTTAATGCCATTTGGGCAATTTTATCTACAGAATTTAAACTCTGATGCGGATGAACAGGCAAACTTGGCTGCTCGTCTTTCCGGTTAGGCAACCTACTCTCCCTTTTCTCTGCATTTGAAAATATTGGAGCAAAACAATACAGAAAACTAACCAAATCTATATACAGAAGGACAAGTTGAAGTGGCGTGAAGGCTACACTTATTATCGGTGAAAGAAGATAGATTTGGGTGTGTTGTTCTGCCCCACATCTAAATCTGAATAGCCTGAAGAAAGGTTTCGTTTTTTGTTAGAAAACAACATATCTTGGGTTAAAAGCTCTCTGTTTTCTTGCAGTTAATCTAAGCCACTAGAAACTGGCGAAGAGCCAGAATGAGCACAGAGAATTCTCAGACAATGAATGCAAACAGTGTCGGATGGCCGAGAGAACAACAGAAACTGACTGATCATTTTGTAGTCTCTTTACTTCAGTCTGATTTTGCCGTAGCTCCAACTTTTATAGTATACACTGAGTAGCTTTTTGTACCTTGAATTACACGCGCTTGCGTCGCGCGTGAAGTTTGAAATCAGCACGGTCGTGTTTTTTGTTTAGTTAGTTAAAAATGGGCTTAGATTGACATCCATTAGGGCCCAATAAGGTCATATAAGCCCATTGTTATTTGCTTTGAACCTTTCGCCGACTTGGAGCTCAAGCAAAGCACAGTTCTTCGTCGAAAGCCTGTAACTGTATCTATTTCTTCTTTTTGAACAAAAAAAATGCAAAGAGGATTTCCAGAATGTTGACGAAGGCGCTTCGGATTTTGAAACCCAGGTCTATTCTGGGAGCTTCTCTCCACCGTCGATCGGTTTCTTTCTCTACTCCGTCGCCGGCGTTGTCTTCTTCCGGAGCTATCTCCCGTACGACGGCTGATGCGGCGGAGATTGACGCCGATGATGAAATTGCTTACTCGGACCCAACTGAATCGGCGACTGCGATTCCGGTGATGATGCCCGGTCATCTTCAGCCACGTGTCGTCGTGTACGACGGAGTCTGCCATCTTTGCCACGGAGGTACAATGCTTTCTCTTCCCCTCTTTAAGCACAGAACAAATCCGTTTTTGCAAGGATCGCTTAAAAGGTTTATTGATCGATTTGGTCTCGTTTTGATGAATTGATTCGGTTCTGGTTGTTTCGGTTGAGGATAATTTTGATTTCCAGCCTTGTTCTACGAAATGGGGAAAAACAGATTCGGAGTGTTTTTTTCCCCTTAGCAATCGCATTGAATAACTTGAATTAGAACGATTGAAAATCTGAGGCTGTGCTGTGGAAGAAGAAGATATGCAATTTCGTAATTCGTTTTCCTTGTCACATTGATTGACTTGAACCAGAGTTATTGTGGTAGAAAATTTGAAACCTCTTAAAAGGCAAAATGTGGGAATTACTTTTCTAATTGACATTTGTTGGAATCATTGTTGTAGATGATTTGAGTTCTCTAGGAAGAATTGTCTTCTGTTTTTGGCTATTTCCTCAATTGAATTGTTAACTTTGTAGCTCTGAGTAATTGTAGGTGTGAAGTGGATAATCAAAGCGGATAAGTACAGAAAGATAAAGTTCTGCTGCCTTCAGTCTAAAGCCGCTGAGCCTTATCTAACAGTGGGCGGAGTAACTAAGGAGGATGTTCAGAAGCGATTTCTCTTTATTGAAGGTCTCGGGTTATACCATCAGGCATCAACCGGTATGTAAATCCTTCTTATGACACAATGCTTAAAAGTTTCATAATTAAAGAGTTTCGTGAGAATCAGCTGAACATCTACACTGCCAATTCTACTGTCTTTTAAGTTTACCGAGATGAACTCGTTGTAGTCAAATATGCCCAGCTGATATAGTTGTGGTAGACGGATTTAGTCGGTCTAGTTAAGTATATAAGCTTAATAGATGTTGAAGTGAATAAATCAGCCGGAATTCTTTCTGCGAGACTGTTTATGTTAGATGGTTGCATAATGACTGCTTATGTCCAACGATGTTATATTCTTGAGTTCTTGTCTTGTGCTTGCGTAATGATTGCTAATTTAAATGGTTGTTCCTGTATAGTTGGTGATCAACATGTTTTGATTGTGCATCTCTATTGACTCTGCAGCTGCACTTCGAGTGGTATCATACTTGCCTCTGCCTTATTCAGCATTGAACGCTTTCTCCATAGTTCCCACTCCTCTGAGAGACTCAGTGTATGATTATGTGGCGAAGCATCGTTATGATTGGTTTGGAAAAGCTGAGGATTGCTTGGTTCTGAAAGACAAAGAGCTGCTGGAGCGGTTTATAGACAGAGATGAACTCATTGATCGAAGCTAATCACAACCCTTAGAGCGATTTAGAGTCTGCATATAAATATGAGGGAATATAATTAGAGTGAAACTTTCCAAGAATCAAGGCTTTTTAGGTTTGTGTTAGGTTTCTGAACAGTAGACCTTCCAAAGCTAATCCGCATTAATCTTCGTTGCTACTTCTTCTAAAAGTATCCAAACCCTTGAAAAGTTTTGGCATTACCACTAATTGATAATTTTGAAACAGCCTTTCGACAAATTAAAATGATAATTAACGTTTAGGTTTTGGTTAACTCTATATGCAAAGTATCTAACTAAGGGATTTGAAGAGTATAATTGAGGGTTACATATAGGAGAGACAAAATACTCATGAATCTATCTCATATGCAAGATAAAAAATTCAGACTAGTGATAATGTTGGGGTCCACCATAAGGTAGAAACCCTCCAAAAATAGGCGTATGCCACTTAGCGAGGAGAGCACACGGTATTCTTTAGTAAAAGGCGAAAGAATAGTTCGCTTTGTGCTCACCTCATGGCTGCGTGATTTTTACACTAAATAGAGTGATGTCTTTTTATATTAAATGTTCCACTATCAAACTCTCTCAGCTTTCCGATGTGGGACACTGAAACTCCTTATTGAAAAGGCCTTGTTATGGGTATTACAAGAAGATTATTTCAATATTTTACTTGGTTATTCAATTATTTGACATACTTGTTCACTATCACATTTGGTTTATTGAATCATTAATCATTTCGGTACTCAACCAACAAGAAACACAAATTACATTCCATGATTTACAAAGTTGAATCATATTTCATTCTTTCTTCCCTAAACTCTCCACAAACTCGTTAATGCTCCGATCAGAGCTTCCTCCTTCACTCATTGCCTTCACAGCCAAATCTTTCCACTTGTTCGAACTCTCCCTAATCGTCGCACTACTCTCTCCTTCCATCACTTGTTTCAAACACTTGACGACCTCTTCGCTTTTCACAACTCCTTCGCCAGCTTCCTCTTTCGCTCTATACCCAACTTTCCAAACTTCCTCCACAAACTTAGCATCACACATCTGATCACTCCACTGAGGCACACCGACCATAGGAACGCCCAAACTCAACCCTTCCAGTGTCGAGTTCCAACCGCAGTGAGTCAAAAAGCAACCGATAGATTCATGGGCTAAAACCTCAAGCTGGTTACACCAAGAAACCAGCAACGCTCTCTCTTTTGTCGATTCCACAAACCCTTCTGGCAATTTCGCGATGTGAGCGTCTTTGATCACCCACAAGAAGTTCAAGTTTGATTCTTGTAGAGCAATTGCTATCTCTACGAGTTGTTTCTCAAATAAGACCCCAAAGGAACCAAACGAGACGAATGCTACAGACTTACTCGGCTTAGTCCCGAGCCACTCCATACATTCCTCTGAGATCGGTTTCAACAGGCTCGCACCATAGTCTTTATCTTCTTTTATCCGGTCGTCGAGGTATGCCGATGGGATCATCGGACCGATCAATGTTGCCTTCATTGCCTCTGATTCTCCAATTTCACAATCCTAATCAAACACAATCCACACATCATTTCCAGTTTCAATTGAATAAATCTTGAAATTTAAGGGTATGATTTTGGACTCTTCTTACTTGTGTTTCTAAACCATCGAAGCCATTGACGAAAAGCCAATCGGCATTTTCATGGTTAGGAAACTGATTCAGAAGAACCCTCCCATGCGCCGCGTGGCTCAGCCAGTGGCGTCCGACAAACGAAGGTAACTCGTCGTAGCTCAACGGCGGCAAGCCACGGGCCAGAAACGGCGACGAATTGGGATCGGCGGGGAGAGGAAAAGCTCCGTCAGAGAATTTACGGAGCACAGAACAAACGGTGAGATTGTTGGTGAAGAAAGCAGCAGCTGAAATCGAGTTAGATCTGGCGAATTCGAGTCCCCAGGGAAGAAACGAGTCGTAGACCAAGCAATCGATTGGAGAATCAGTGGATTTCAATTTCTCGATGACGCGAGTTAGGGTTTCGGAGCCGTGGAGCTGGAAGGATTCCGAGTAGGTATCGACGTTGAAACCGGGAATAGCTATGGGGATGAAGTCGAATCCGTCGGAGATTGGTTCGACGGAGAGTAATGGCGTTGAGATGGAGGAGACGGTGTAGGTAGTGGTGGCGATTGTGACTCTGACGCCTTTAGAGACAAGACGTTTAGCGAATTGAACCATAGGGTTGAGGTGGCCTTGAACTGGGTAAGGTAACACCACGACGTGGCCTTTCAGTTTGTTCCTTATTGTTTCCGCCATTGTAGCTCAAAGAAGCAGAGCTTGAAGACCAACAGAGAAGATGTGCGCTGTATTAAAGAAAGTTTGATTTGGTTATATATGGTCCGAACGCATTGTAAACGTTTCGCGTAGGTGGCACCTAACTACTAATATAGTTGGATAATATTCTCTTTTAGCTGTGTTCCATAAAAAACTTAATTTTTTTTCTCCGTAATTTGGTGCAATAACTAAACAAAAAATCATAATTTAAAAACTAACTAAATTTTTTTCCGTGGCAAATCTATCTACTAGTTTTAAGATTTTTGGTTAAATTTTAGATTTTTATTTTTATTTTTGTTACCAACCAAATTAACCAATTTTTGAGTAATTTGGTGCAATAACCAAACAAAAAAACCATAATTTAAAAATTAACCAAAATTCTCTATGTGGCAAATTTCTATCCACTAGTTTTAATGTTTTTGGTTAGTTTTTAGGTTTTTGTTACCAACCAAATTAATCCATTTTTTGAGTAATTTGGTATAATAACCAAACAAAAAACCAGAATTTAAAAACTAACCAAAATTTCCTATATGGCAAATTCATATCCACTAGTTTTAGGGTTTTTTGTTAGTTTTTAGGTTTTTGTTTTTTTTTGTTACCAACAAAATTAACCCATTTTGAATAATTTGGTACAATAACCAAACAAAAAACCATAATTTAAAAACTAACCAAAACTCTCTATGTGGCAAATTCATATCCACTAGTTTTAGGGTTTTTTGTTAGTTTTTAGGTTTTTGTTTTTTTTGTTACCAACAAAATTAACCTATTTTGAATAATTTGGTACAATAACCAAACAAAAAACCATAATTTAAAAACTAACCAAAACTCTCTATGTGGCAAATTCCTGTCCACTAATTTTAGTGTTTTTGATTAGTTTTTAGTTTTTTTTTTTTTTTTGTTACCAACCAAATTAATCCATTTTTAAGCAATTTGGTGCAATAACCAAACAAAAAACCATAATTTAAAAACTAACCAAAATTTTATGTGGCAAATTCATATCCACTAGTTTTAGGGTTTTTGGTTAGTTTTTAGGTTTTTGTTTTTTTGTTTTTGTTACCAACCAAATTAACCCATTTTTGAGTAATTTGTTACAATAACCAAACAAAAAACCATAATTTAAAAACTAACCAAAACTCCCTATGTGGCAAATTTATATCCACTGGTTTTAGTGTTTTTGGTTAGTTTTTAGGTTTTTGTCTTTTTTTGTTACCAACCAAATTAACCAATTTTTGAGTAATTTGGTGCACTAACCAAATAAAAAACCATAATTTAAAAACTAACCAAAATTTCCTATGTGGCAAATTCCTATCCACTAGTTTTAGTGTTTTTGGTTAGTTTTTAAGTTTTTGTTTTTGTTTTTGTTTTTGTTACCAACCAAATTAACCCATTTTGGAGTAATTTGGTACAATAACCAAACAAAAAACCATAATTTAAAAACTAACCAAAACTCTCTATGTGGCAAATTCCTATCCACTAGTTTTAGAGTTGTTTTGTTAGTTTTTAGGTTTCGTTTTTTTTTTGTTACCAACCAAATTAATCCATTTTTGAGTAATTTGGTGCAATAACAAAACAAAAACCATAATTTAAAAACTAACCAAAATTTTTTATGTGGCAAATTCCTATCCACTAGTTTTAGGGGTTTTGGTTAGTTTTTAGGTTTTTGTTTTTTTTGTTGTTATCAATCAAATTAACCCATTTTAAAGTAATTTGGTGCAATAACCAAATTTGTAAAGAAACATTTAAAAGGTTTTTGTGATATTATTGTCAAAAATTATAACTAGTTTTAGGCTCTTTGTGGCAAATTGAAAATGCAAAACTTATACTACACATGACAACCTATTTTTATAATAAATTATTTAGAGATTTTTGTTCTCTGTATGCATAATATGGAAGAACGGTTTATTCAAACACTAACTATTGACCACAGTTACAGGCCGAACATGAATTGTATACCTAGGGGTTTCAATGCGGACATGAAACCCGCGGGCCGGGCTTAATCCGCTCCGCTATGGGGTGGGTTAGGGCTATATATTTTTATGCCAAAAAAAAGCGGGCGTTGCGGGTAAGCCCATTACGGTCAGCTACTAAAAAACTAATAGAACACTTATATTAACTTTTTTTTAAATGATTGAGAATGTTTCTCGTGATGATGGATTTTATGGTTTTAGAAGGTTATTTTTTTCAAATTTATTCAAAGACTATTCATTTTTATGGCAATGATACTTTATCAATATAATATGTTTAATATGATTTGTTTTATTTAATAAAACAGATATATGATCGAACTGTTTGTATTTAAAAATGTGAAAAATTATATTTTTATATGCATAGTAAAAGATCCGCGGACATACCGCAAAACCCGCGGTCATAAATTGGGGCGGGTTAGAGTTATCATATTTAGGACCGCGGGTTTATGCGGGCTGGCCCGCCTCAACCCGCAAAAAAACTTGACCCGCAGCGGGGCGGGTTAAACGGAGCGGGTTAGCCCGCATTGACACCCCTATGTATAACTATGCCAATTCATACATCAACTTATATAATTTGGCTAAAACATATATTGACTTATCAACAATTGTTGAGTCAGCTGTCACGTCATTGATTCATCAACAGTCAGCTGTCACAACATCTGAACCATCAACAATCAACTGCCACGTCACCAATTTTTTTTTAAAAAATTGTCTAGAATTAAAAAAAAAGAATAAAAAGTGATATGTTTTTTAATATAGTTTTTTCTTTTTCATCTAAATATTATACTACTAGACATATTTTAATTATCCAAAAAGGATTTTGGTTTTTCTCAATGAACATTATCTAAGAAATGCTATTACTCATAAAAACAAAAAATCATCACTAGCTTATCATGGAGATGTTATACGATTACCTAAAGATGTGACTATTTTTAATAACTAAATTTTTTGAAATTGTACAACTTTAGATGAAAAGATAAATCGAAAGAAAAATCATTGGTATGTTGTGTTTTAATTATTAAATAAATAAATTTGATTTTTTCTAAAAGATAATAATATTTTTAACATTCTCGTTTTCTTTCAATATTTTTTTCGAATCACGTATGACTTGAGTGGCGTAGAATCTTAGAAAATTATATCTTCGGTAGTTCGAGTGACTCTATCGATTTCTTTCATGGTCCACGTACATTTATTCTCCTGAAATAGATAGAAATATTATGTTTTTAGATAAAGAAAAATTACACATGAAATAAATTAAGTATAATTTTTATGATTGATAGCATTTCTAAAATAATGTTAAAAAACCAAAAAAAATTTTGGATAATTAAAATATGTAAAATGGTATAATACAAAAAAAAATATATCACTTTTTATTTATTTTTAAAAATAAATAAATATAGACTTTTAATATATTTTATAAAAAAAAAAAAAAATTGGTGACGTGGCAGCTGACTGTTGATGTGATGTGGCAGCTGACTGTTGATGACTCGATGACGTGGCAGCTGACTCGACAACTGTTGACAAGTCAATGTATGTTTTAGCCCAATTATATAAGTTGATATATGAATTGACATTGATATACAGTTCATGTTCGGCCTGTAACTGCGACTAATAGTTGGTGTACGAATAAGCCATTCTCCCGAATATTGATGTTCCAAGGAAAAAATCATCGATTTTGGAGCCTCCGCTCACATAAAAATATTTTTTAATATGGTTACTAATGTTAAAAAGCATAATGAAAGTACAATTATAGTTGATGTAAAAAGAATGACTTATGTGATGTGACAGATGATTGTTGATGACTCGATGACGTGGCAGCTGATTCGACAACTGCTGATAAGTCAATGTATGTTTTAGCCAAATTATATAAGTTGATGTATGAACTGGCATTGATATACCGTTTGTGTTCGGTCTGTAACCGCGGCCAATAGTTGGTGTACGAATAAACCGTTCTCCCGAATATTGATGTTCCAAGAAAAAATCATTGATTTTGGAGCCTCCGCTCATATAAAAATATATTTAATATGGTTACTAATGTTAAAAAGCATAATGAAAGTACAATTATAGTTGATGTAAAAAGGATGAATATTAAGAAAATTGATAATATAAGGCTTTTCAACCAAAAAGTAAATTTACTACTCTCCAAGTAAGCTAAAATCTTATTGATGTTTGAAGGAAAAAAATCATCGATTTTAGAATCTCCGCTCATAAAATATATATTTTAATATGGTTATAAATGTTAAAAAGCAAAGTATAATGAAAGTACAATTATAGTTGATGTAAAAAGGATGAATATTAAGAGAATTGATAATATAAGGCTTTTCAACCAAAAAGGTAAAATTTAATTACCCTCCAAGTGAGCTGAAATCTTATTACAAAATTAAAAAAAAAACAAAATTGATAAAAAAATATAATAGCCGAATGTTTTTTTTTTTTTTGAAACAGATACATATAAACCTTCTTTGGTTTTATAATGTGTTACGAAATTTAAAATTTATGGTAAAATTAATATAATTAGTAATCCAAAAATCAATAATTTTTAAGTTTTAACCAAAAAAAAAAAAAACAGAAATAATTTTATTGTCATCATGAAAAAAAAAACAGAAATAATCATAATTTTATTATCATCATATAATAAATTTTACGGTGGATCTGTCTCGGTGAGTCTGGATCTGTGAGGCGGGATGAGGCAAGCATAGTAGATCTGCAGGTGGTGTTCGTCGTCGGGACTCTTGGAAGCTCGATCTGGTCTATAGACGCTTCAGCGGTGGCTTTGGTCTGCCGTGGTTTCGAAGCTTCGAGGGCGAAGGTTTCGGTTTTGTTGGAAGACGTCTTTTCCCGGAGTTTTCGTCGGCCAGAGGACATCGACGGATCTGGGATGTACGACTTGTTTCCTCCGCCAGGTGCTAAGCCAAGTTTCTATCTTCGTGTCTCTTCTCCTCATGACTTGATCTCTCTCCACTCATGAGTTTTTCATGGCGAAGACTTTGCCGGCAGTGGCAAGGCGTGGTGAGGGGTTTTCTCCTCTTAAGATTGTTGGTGGTGGTTTGGACTGGTTTTCCGGCGCCGGCTTTGGATCTAGTCTAAGTCAGATCGGTGGCGTGAAGGCTGTGTCATTTGTAGTTGGGCTATGGTGTGTTCGGTTTACGGCGTGGTTTTTGCGTCCGGTCTAGCTTGGTTTTGTAGCATTTTCTGTCGTTTCGAATAGCAATTCAAGCCCGTTTGGGGTTATTTGGTTCTGGGTGTCTTTGTCTTAACTTGCAGGGCTATCTTCATCGCTTAAGGTCGCGGGTGTACTTTCCGGTTCCGTTTCTGTGGCTCTTCGTCTTCGGGTAAGGCTTCATCCGGTTAGTTTTTGGTTTGCTCCTTGTCTCTACATTTCAGATCAGTTCGGGATATGCTCTTTCTGTTGGGCTTCTATTGAGGTGTTGTAAACTGTTGGGTTTTTCTCCGCCGTCCTTGGAATATCAGGGTACTTATTTATATTAGTCCTGGGTAAAAAAATCCGAACCTGAAACCGACCCGAAAAAACAGGGTACTTATTTATACTCTGTTGGACTTCTATTGAGGATCGTATTCGGTTCTGGCTATTTTATCCCATTGGGTCTTGCATCTTAGATCCACGACCCGGTTCCTACCTGAGAACCGAACGGATATCCTTAATACCTGAAACATAAATTAATCCATAGATATTTTGGTTATAGGTTGGGTATGTTCGGATAAATTTTACAATTTTTTATTTGTTATTATTTCGGTTAATTCGGTTAGTTCGGGTATTTGTAGGTATTTTCGGGTATTTTGTAGATTTTTTATTATTATTTTCGGGTATTTTTGGATATTTTCGGGTATTTTTGGGTATTTTTGGGTAAAAAAGTAACGGAACAGAGCCGAACCGAATGAGAACCGAAATTTTTCGGATAATTGCCGGTTTTCAAAATTAAAATCCGAACCAACCTGGAACCGATTGGAACCGAACCGAAACCGAAACGAAACTGTTTTGGTACCTATATGGGTCCTAAACCCCTCTACCCGAAAGACCCGAAATCGATCGGTTCCTATCCGGAACCAAACCGAATACCCAAATACCGAGGCCTAATTTGTACTTCCTTCTTATTTGTACTTCCTTCTTGCCAAGTATGAAGCCTAGGTTTATCTATTTAGAGAGGTAGATTTTATTCACCGTAGGAGGTTTCATGTTTCGATTTTTGACTATGGGCTTGTGATGATTTGTAGTTTTGTTTGTTAAGGTAATTAGCCTAGGTTCAGATTCAATTTCAGTGTTGTAGTCATCGGTTCTTGTAATTCTTGTTTGGTTCTCCATCCGTTTAATATTACTTCACATGATAACAAAAGAAGAAAAATAAATTATCTTTAACACGAATTAAAGAGTCCAAGAACTCTCTTCAAACTTTGGAGCTCTGAACAGACTCTCAAATCCCAACTTTGTGATTATAAAAACGAAACCCTCACTATGCTACGGGGAAGATGGAACAAATGCAGCGAAAGATGGAACAAGTGCAGCGAAAGATAGAACAAGTGCAGCAAGGACGGTTCCTGGAGCAGCTAGAAACACAGCAGCAATGGATGTACCTTTGAGGAAGCCACTTCCACGGGAGAGTCTCCCCGAGATCACTTTGCAGGACTTGTCAGCTTCTTCGTAAAGAGAAGCATTGGCTCCTCCTTCAGTGATGGCTTTTCCATTCTTTTGCGTGAAGCTCTTGATAGTCCGATTGAGAGTGAGAGTATCACTTGGTGATGGTGATAGTTTGATTGAACGATCCTCCCATTCGTCTACCAGCCTTTTAAGAAGAGTAACACTAGCTTCTAGATTCTCCTCGTAGAGATTGTCCCAGTGCTTGCAGCAATCAATGTTTTGGGTCACAGACCAGATAGCGATTGCTGTAGCTTCCTTGGCTAAAACAGGATTTCCTGTAACAACAGTAACACATTAGTACTCTATTTGGAGAAGAGAGAAGGGAAGCAGAAAACTATACCTTCCCCAGCTCATTTCAGAGAAAAGGTGAATATCTGTTGAGTGACTTGTTTCATTGCCTTGCTTCCTAGTGCAGCAGCAAGAGCCACTTCCTTCAGCAAGGGATAAATTGCCTTAAACCTCTTTGTAGCCTGTGTGCATTACAGAGAGAGACAGACCATGCTTGTTGTGACCATAACGGACAAACGCATCAAGGCTTGGTTTTATAAATTCCAATACTACTACTTACCTTTACTCTTGCGGATGGAGCAGGGAATGTAAGCCGTAACAAGATCTCAAATGAAGGAGGTGGAATCAATCCTTCTCCCTTGCCAACAGCTCCATTTACAAGTATGGTACTAGCATCTGGATCTGACAAAATTCTGATAAGAAAACAGCATAAACAAGATGAGATGACTGTATGCAATAGCAAAGGAGATGACAAGAAAACTTTCGACTCACTTCTCAACCAACTGCAGGATGAGATCGATTGACTGAGGGTCGGTAACAAGTGCGCACATGAATACAAGCCTGGGCCATCATCCAAACTTGAAGCGGAAGCTCGTCAAGTCCATGATACCTTTTCCAAAGGACGCTTGTTCTTGCACAGATGATACTTGGGAAAATGCTTTAACAAAGTACTCGAATAATCCAAATATCTCATGCTCCACTGAAGGATACTCCTATTCACAACCAACTAACAAACTTGGGGATCTGTCCCTTGAGCGAAATCCGAGCTTCCTCTCCCGGTGGTGTGACGGCGTCACACTCTTCGCTCGTAGGTGGTTCGATTAAGTCCGGTGATGTGCTTTTCAGAGGTACGGTCGTGGTGGGTCTGCTATGTGATTCGATCGGGTACAGATTCCACCCAGATCTGTGGCGATTCCGTGGTGGATCTAAATCATGGCATCTCCGGGAAGAGTCTTTCACGGCTCCATCGAGCTCCTTTGAGTTTCGTTCTTCTTTGTTCAGTTTCTCCTTTTAGGGATTGTCGCGGCGCTGAAGATTTATCAGGCTACAACGGCGGCTTGGCTATCCGGTGCATAACTGTGGCATCTCGACGATTACTCCGGAAACGTCTACGTCTCCGCTTGTCTGTCTCCGGCTCATTTGGGCCGAGACGGAGGTTTTGGGAGATGTCCTTCGCTTTCTTTCTCGGCGGTGCTCCTGGGCTTCAAGGACTGGCTCGGGCAACGACGAGGACAAAAAAGTGCGGCTTTTTCTAAACCCCAAGGACATGGCAAAAGTCTTTGGTACTTGCGTTCTCCCCATCGGCCTGTTGTTCTTGGGCGGCGATCTTGAGCGACGGTTAAGCTCGTTGTGGGCTTCTTCAGGGACGTCTGATGGTGAAACTTCAGCGATAGACGATATTCAGAGCTCTTCTAGTCGTTGTTTACATATCGGTCTTCTCAGATCTGCTAGGGTCTCCGATGAGGCCCCACAAACATCCTCATATGCCTGTTTGTTCTTTCCGGCATCGTTCGACGGTTCATGGAGAGGTTCATAACTTCGGGAAGGAACGGCTACGTTTAAACTATTTGGTGGTGACTCGTTTTGGAATAGAGGCGGCGGGACTGTTTTAGGCGGCTACAGTATTACTCTGGGAGATAGTTCTTGTAGTTTGCAAACTCGAGAATGGCGGTCAGAGGCGGCTTCTCTAACTGCCCGAAGAGGCTTCCGTGCCGCCAATAGTAGGAGTTCATTGAAGCGGTTCCTTTATTGTGTTAGTCCTCGGAAAAGCTGTAGACGCTGCTCCTTACGAGGTTTGAGGGCTGGCCTCGGATGGGAGTTACTCGTGGCAACGATGATGAGTACTCGAATTCCAAGGAACTGTGCCAACAACGCAATTGTCCTTTGAGTACTTGGGAAAATGCTTTAACAAAGTACTCGAATAATCCAAATATCTGATGCTCCACATAAGGATATTCCTATTCACAACCAACTAACAAACTTGGGGATATGTCCCTTTAGCGATATCCGAGCTTCCTCTCTCGGTGGTGTGACGGCTTCAAACTCTTTGCTCGTAGGTGGTTTGATTAAGTCCGATGAGGTGCTTTTCGGAGGTACGGTCGTGGTGGATCTGCTATGTGATTCGATCGGGTCCAGATTCGAGCCAGACCTGTCGCGATTCCGTGGGTGATCTAAATCACAACAGCTCAGAGAAGAGCCTTTCATGGCTCCTTCGAGCTCCTTAGAGTTTCGTTCTTCTTTATCCTGTTTCTCTTTTTAGGGATTATCGCGGCGCTGAAGATTTATCCGGTTATAACGACAACTTGGCAATCCGGTACATGACAGTGACATCTCGACATTACTCCGGAAACTTCTACGTCTCCGCTTATAGGTCCTCGACTCATTTGGGCCGAGATGGAGGTTTCAGGTGATATCCTTCGCTTTCTTTCTCGGCGGTGCTCCTGGGTTTCAAGGACTGGCTCTGGCAACGACGAGGACAAAAAGTGCGGCATTCTCTAAACCCCAAGGACGTCTCAAAAGTCTTTGGTACTTGCGTTCTCCCAATCGGCAGGTTGTTCTTGGGCGGCGATCTTGAACGACGGTTAAGCTTGTTGTGGGCTTCCTCAGGGACGTCTGATGGTGAAGCTTCAACGACAGACGATTTTCACAGTTCCTCTAGTCGTTGTTTACTTATCGGTCTTCTCAGATCTGCTAGGGTCTCCGATGTGGTCCCACAAATATCCCCCTATGCGTGTTTGTTCTTTCCGGCATCGTTCGACGGTTCATGGAGAGGTTCATAACTTCGGGAAGGAACGGCTACGTTTAAACTATCTGGTGGTGACTCATTTTGGAATAGAGGCGGGAGGACTCCTTTTGGATCTGCTATATGATTAGATCGGATCCAGATTTGACCTAGATCTATGGCGATTCCGTGGTGGATTTAAATCACGGCAGCTCTGGGAAGAGTCTTTCATGGCTCCTTCGAGCTCCTTTGAGTTTCGTTCTTCTTTGTTCTGTTTCTTCTTTTAGGGATTATCGCGGTGCTGAAGATTTATCCGGCTACAATGACGGCTTGGCTATCCGATGCATGACTGTGGCATCTCGACGATTACTCCAGAAATGTCTACATCTCCGCTTGTAAGACTCTTCTTGGAGCTGTCATGGGCTTTCTTTCTCGGCGGTCCTCCTGGGCTTCAAGGACTGGCTCGGGCAACGATGAAGACAAAAAAGTGCGGCTTTCTCTAAACCCCACGGACGTGGCAAAATTCTTTGGTACTTGCATTCTCCACATCGTCAGGTTATTCTTGGTCGGCGATCTTGAGCGATGGTTAAGCTTGTTGTGGGTTTCGTCGGTGACGGCTGATGGTGAAGCTGCAACGATAGACGATATTCAGAGCTCATCTAGTCATTTTTTACATATCGGTCTTCTCAGATCTGCTAGGGTCTCCGATGAGGCCCCACAAACATCATCCTATGCGTGTTTGTTCTTTCCGGCATCGTTCGACGGTTCATGGAGATGTTCATAACTTCGGGAAGGAACGGCTATGTTTAAACTATCTAGTGGTGACTCGTTTTCGAATAGAGGCGGCGAGACTATTTTAGGCGGCTACAATATTACTGTGGGAGATGGTTCTTATAGTTTTGTAAACTCGAGAATGGCGGTCAGAGGCGGCCTCTCTAACTGCCCGAGGAGGCTCCCGTGCTGCCAGTAGAAGGGTGGTTCGTTGAAGAGGGTTCATTATTGTGTTAGTCCTCGAAGAACCTATTGGCGTTGCTACTTATGAGGTTTGAGGGCTAACCTCGGGTGGGAGTTTCTCGTGGAAAAGACAATGAGGACTCGAGTTCCAAGGAACTGTGGCAAAAACGCAATTGTCCGATCTTAAGTGTCTGAAATTGGTGTTTTCTTCTTAGGGATATGCTGGGTTTGTTTAGGCGCCTGTCTACTTTTCGTTTGTCTATGTCTGCTTCTTTGTTCTTGTTGTATCTTTGTCATTGCTTGTAGTTTTTGGTCATTTTGTCTTCTACGTTATCCATGTACCGCTGTAATAAATTATAATAAATGATATAAATCTTAACATTTTAACCCAAAAAAAAACTAACAAACTTGAGAATTTTGATTTGTGGGTTTATCGATTTTGATCAGAATTCCAGTGTTTAAACAAATGAATCAAGCCCAATTTTTGAATCGCATGCATTTACCTCTGCTTGTTTGACGAGGAAATTCCAGTGTTTAAACAAACGGATCAAGCTATATAAGGGACCTTGAGCTCTCATTTCTTACGAAACTCAAAAAGGAGTCTTAGATTTGGTTCGTTAGGTTCAATTTGTAGGAACTCAAATTACTACAATTTGGACAAACTGATATCTGTAAAGTGAAATACATAAATAAATCGACAATACAACAATACCGATACAAGAATTATGAAAAGAACGGATTTGAATCTGCAGAGGCGAGACACGCTTTCCTTCATTCTGAAAATGCTCCGTAGTGTGACGGTTGTGTGGCATTCGGAATCCCATGATAAAACTGCAATCATGGGATTATACTTCTTAGACCGTGCATTGTTAGACTTGTACTTCTTATCAAGGAATATCAAAATTTCTTAGAACTATTCAACTCACTGTAGATATACACAGCGGTTTTATCAGGCGGATTTGATCCACTTATTAGATAGAACATTCTCAATGGTACAAAATTCAACACATACTAGAGTTATACTATTAGTATTCTCAAGAGAAGCATATGCTATCTTCTTTGAGTTACTGCTATAGTTTCAGCATGAATTGAGGTACATCGAATTTGTCTAGTATTAGTCCTATGTTTACAACATAAGGCACTAGCATGACAATCTGATAAGATCAGATGTTGGCACATGCATATGTGGCAGGCCACTACCAACTGAATTTGGCGCGTCGACTCACTAGACTTGTAACTATAACACCTACACCACTATCGGTGTAAATAGGATCTGAACATTCCAATATATATCAGAGATGTAGTCCATATAACACAAGGTCATAGGTGGCAGACCATTCCCAAATTGGGTTGTCCACTCACCATACCCGTTGTCATCTCAAACATTTATATAAACGTTTTCTTTGTTAGGCAGTTTTTATAAACAAATCGGAAACGTAAATGTATATCCATATACATATGTCCAATTAAGCTGCTAACTCATTGATATGTGTACTTAAAATCTGTTCAAAAGAACCAAGATCAAATTAATACATAAAATTAGAAGTTCAATCTAATATATATGAAGTAATTTAAACAAATATGAATAAATTTTAATAAATAATTACATTAAAATTTTCAGAAATAATAAATTTAGAAATTAATAATTTAGTCTAATGCAAAGACAAAACGTATGCAACTTAAAGCTCACTAATAATTTCATAAATGATTTGTGCATAACAATTACTTAGTGACAAAGCATGCTTTTCCTTTTTACATGACGAGTCGAAATCTGAACGAAACAAACTGTTCTTAAAAAAAAAAGTGAATCATTATCGGATCAAAAAATTGATTGGAGATAGATTGATCCAAATTTCTGTTCTTATAACAAAAATACTTCATAAATTTATCAGTTTTCGTTAGTGCAAAAAAGTATAAACGAATTGGTTCGGGTGTCTCCTAACCGCGACAGGATGAGTTGGTTCGGGTACCCCCTAACCGTGACAGGATGAGTTGTTTCGGGTACCCCCTAACCGTGACGGAATGAGTTGGTTCGGGTACCCCCTAACCGTGACAGGATAAGTTGGTTCGGATACCCCCTAACCGCGACAGGACAAGTTGGTGCAAGAACCCCTGAACCATGGTTAATTGGTTTGGGTACCGCGACCTCGGTTGAAGACAAGACAGATCGGGGTCAAAGACAAGACGGATTGGGGTCAAAGACAAAGACATAACCGTCGACACCTAAACCGTTTGGACAACGACGCCACCCGAACCATGAACCACGACGCCACCCGAACCATAAACCACGACGCCACCCGAACCATGAATCACGACACCACCCGAACCATGAACGATGATGTCACCCGAACCGTGAACCATGGTGTCACCTGAACCGTGAACCATGGTTTCACCCGAGCCGTGAACCATGGTGTCACCCGAACCGTGAACCATGGTGTCACCCGAACCGTGAACCATGGTGTCATCCGAGCTGTGAACCATGGTGTCACCCGAGCCGTGAACCATGGTGTCACCCGAGCCGTGAACCATGGTGTCACCCGAGCCGTGAACCATGGTGTCACCCGAGCCGTGAACCATGGTGTCACTCGAGCCGTGAACCATGGTGTCACCTGAACTATGAACCATGATGTCACCCGAGCCGTGAACCATTGTGTCACCCGAGCCGTGAACCATGGTGTCATCCTAGCCGTGAACCATGGTATCACCCGAGCTGCTCTGCCACTTCCATCCGAGCCAAAGCCTAAGGATAAGGAGTTGGGCCGAGCTGAGCAAATGAACGTGTGGGCCGATACAACGAGCCCATGAATCAAAGCCCATGGCGGCAGCAGGCTTTGCTAAAAGGAAATCCCGAGGAATTAGTAAATATTCCTTATCTTTTTAGATATTGACTTAGCCGACTTAAACTTGTATATATACTGATGTATACCCTCTGAAAAGGGGATCCGTAATTTTACCTAGCAAAACTCTGTACTTTTGCTCTCAAACGAAAGCTTTCTAAACAGTTTAATAAAATACCATATTTGGATCTTTGTATTCGTGGTTTTTACTCAGAAATTTCATCCCTCTTAACAAACCTTCGACAAATTCAATTGGTGTGGATTTACACTCCCATAATTTGGCGCTAGAAGGAGGGGGCCTTGAAGGGCGAGCTACTCAAGAAGGCAGAGGAACTAGACAAGCCGAATAGCACAATGATGGGCGAGCTGAAGGCCTTGGCAACGACGAGTCAAACCCGAGGCATGGGATCAGGTCTGGACCCAGCAAGACGAATCGAAAGGCGCCTCAACCCAACGGCCCTCGATTTCTCAACCCCACTCAACCCGCCAAGGACTCGTGGAAGATTGCCACCACTCCATCAAAGCTCAACAAACCTGACCTCTAGAGTCCAAGGAGCAGGCGACGCGCCAACGGAAGATGAGCTGGCCCCATCATCAATCTAGAGGATGAAAACTAGGTGGAGCGCAACACGGAGAGCCGAGATGACCCCGAACTCCCAGCAGCTGGCCAAACCCGAACCAAAAGGTGCGAAGCCATCCCAGAAGGAGATCAATGACTAACCAAGGAGGAAGAGAACACCCTCTGGGCCGAGTAAGCACGGATTGATGGGGAGCGAAGAGCAGGGATCCGAGCCCAGAAGGAGGAGATGGCTGCGATGCGCGCGAACATGGACTGAGCAGCCGCCGACATAGAGGCGGTACCATCCATGATGCACAAGGCGACTAGCAAGGTGCTGGAGATAGATCGCGTACTGGAGAAAGCACAGAACACCCCGTTCATAGCACAGATTACCAGCACAAGAATTCCAGATCTTGGAAAGATGAAAGTTACGATCTACGAAGAGAAAACCGACCCAAAAGAGCATCTAACAGCTTTCGTTATAGCCATGGGAACCTCTAACTTCAAAGAAAATGAAAGAGACGCCGGACAATGCCTTCTCTTCGTGGAGCATCTCAAGGGCCCGACGCTCCAGTGGTTCTCCAGGCTCGAGCGAAACTCCATCAACAACTACAACCAACTGTCGGCAGCATTTTTGAAGCACTACTCCATATTCATGGATCCTGGAACGTCTGACGCCGACCTGTGGACCCTAGCTCAGGGGCAGAATGAAACACTCTGGAGTTTCATCGGAAGATTCAAAGTCATTATGTCCAAAGTGGAAGGCATCAGCGACAAAGCAGCCTTATTGTCCCTGAAGTGAGCACCGTGGTTCAACTCCGATTTTCGCAAAGAAATCGCGCTGAATGCCCCCACAACGATACATGACGCAATGCATCGAGCTGCAGATTTCATCACCAAAGAAGAAGAGACGAAGATCCTAACCGAGAAGTATGAGAAGGCAAAGACAGTGAACCACTCTCCCCAAGTTTCAACCCCTTCTAACGCTAAGAGGCATAGCCAAAATTCTGGCTATGTGCGGCACGAGGGTGGTTTTCGAGGAGCTCATAACTATCAAGTCGATGTCCCTGGATTCGGTCGAGGAAGAGGCCGGGGCCGTGGAAGAAGTTCATGGAGCACGTGGACCAAAAGCGACAGTTCTTATGACGAAATGGCCTACTGCGAATACCATCATTACTACGGACACTCAACAGGGAATTGTCAGAGTCTAAGCGAAAAACTCACGGCGAAACTAATGGCGGGAGAACTCGGTGACACTATCACCCTCAAAAATCTCGAACGAGAAGACGAAGAAGACCAGCCTGATCAGACTGCCCAAACTAGAGACGCGATTAAGAGAGGGAGGCAAACCGACGAGGCAACACAACATGATTCCCGAAGAAGAATTAACATGATAATGGGAGGATCAAAGTACTGCATAGATATGGTGTCCGCAATCAAGGTGTTCCAGCGCAAGGTGGATGTTAGCACCAACTGGTTGGCGCCCGCCAATTTGCTAAATGATGTGATTTCGTTCGAGCAAAGTGAAACAATCAGCATTGACCAGTCTCATATCAATCCTCTCGTAATCAAGCTAATCATAGGAGACCACGACATTGCTAAAGTGTTGATTGATATGGAAAGTTCTGTCAATGTTATTTTTCGAGAAACGTTAAGGCATATGGAGATCAATCTATCCAAAGTTACAGAAATGCCGAAGCCACTAACCGGATTTTCAGGAGAAACAATGATGACACTTGGAACGATTAGGCTACCCGTCCGAGCCGAAGGAGTAACAAAGATCGTAGAATTTTCGATGGTAGATCATCCCGTGATATACAACGTAATCATGGGAACCCCTTGGATAAATTCTATGAGAGCTGTCCCATCAACATACCACATGTGCATTAAGTTCCCGACGCCAAACGAAATCAAAACCATTCGTGGAAATCAGAAGGAATCCCGAAGCTGTGTTATGGCCGAGCATAAGCTCAGGAATCCCATAGCAGAACTTAACACGAAGACGAAGCAGAAGAAAGCCAAGCCGAACTGTCATCCTAAGAACGAGCTATCTAACTTCAATTCGAACGGGAGCGTACGAGTTCGTTAACATTACCGACATTCCAGTACCAGAATCTCAGAATGCAATGCATCTAAAAAATACTATCACTAAGGTATTTTACATGAACTACGAGGCGGCTTGATCCCTGCAAAGGGTACGTAGGCAGCTCGTCTTCGGATGAGTTCAGCTGCCCCCTTCCTTAAAAAAGAAGGGGAGTGGGTACATATACTCGTATACTCCCATCTTTATAATAGACTCTGTGTCTAATTAAAGCAAACTTTTCGAAGCTAAGATCTTCAAATCACATTCTTTACGGATTACTACAGCCTTAACAAAACAGGCATCCCACTCACATCCTCTACGGATTACCAGTCTCAACTAAACAGACATTTCATATCACCTCATTGCTGTTGGCCACAGCAACGGGACATTACATCCTTCTCAGGATTAAAAACGCGCTATACAAATATTTGTTCATTGTCGGAGCGAATATATTTACGGTAACGTATCTGTAAATCAAAATGTTCATCCTAAACTACACAAGCATATGTCCATTGTCGGAGCGGATATGTTTATGGTAACATATCTGTAAACCGAAATATTCAAACTAAACTATGCAAACATATGTTCATTATCGGAGCAGACATGTTTATGGTAACATATCTGTAAGCCGAAATATTCATCTAAAACCCAGCGATTGATCGTTGGTCGCAACATCTTGAAAATATAGCGCTAAACGTATATCGTCAGCGTGAGATACCTAAATATGTTTCATCTAAACCCAGTAACTGATCGCTGGTCGCAAAATCTTAGAAATATAACACTAAACGTTTATCATTAGCGTGAGATACATAAACATGTTTCGTCTAAACCAAGATATCACACGGCCATGTAAGTCGATGGTACATCGTAGACCCTAAAACCGAAGGCAATAACCAAAACCCAGCAAACACTCGCTCCTTAGCACGCTGGTCTTTAACTTCTTAAAACCCAGTAGACATCGCTTCACAGCACACTTGAACTTATCCACTCTCCGCAGAGGTGCCCATTGGAATTTGGCCCTTGAAAAAGTCTCGCAAAGCAACAAAATAGTTTTGGTGCATCGCATTCTCATGATAATCTCGGCACGTCATGTTTTTCTTGGCAAAATGCCTCGTCACATTTTCCTCGGCAAAATGCCTCGTCACATTTTCCTCGGCAAAACGGCTCGTCATGTTTTCCCCGGCCTAAACGCCTCATCAAGTACTCTTACGACAAAACAACTCGGCGATTTGATTGAAGATACAACTCGGCAAAGTGATCAAAGAAACGGTTCGGCACATCATAAACACCAATTTCAGCTCGGCATGTTGATCTCAGTAACGACTACTTTCACCTCGGCATCACCATCACTGATACTGCCGAGCTGGAGGGCTAACTGTTGGGGTCAGTTTTCACCCCACTGAGATCAACATAAATTTAACTAAGTATAGAAAATGGATGACCATGACAAGCTCAACTTATCACGAACCGAGCCCAAGAAGCCTTGATGGACCAAACCCATAAAGGATTTGGAAAACCGAGCCATTGAGCTAAAGAGCTCGGATCAGTTCGGGAGCATACTAAAGAGATCGGTTCAGTGATGACAAAAAATATATTTGAGTCATCTTTCCAATGGAGTTGGAATCATATCATTTGGAGCTGAGGTTGGCAAGATACACCCGATTTACTGAAGACATATCAATATATGCTCGTCATAGAAGAAGGGGCTCGGTGTCACCCCAGAAGAAGGAAACCCGAGCCAAAATTTGGTCAGACGATAGCTGATTGAGTTAGCTTTCATCCAAAAGAAGTGTGAGGTCATTTGGATCAACGATCAGAAAGTTACACCACTTATCGTGGAGATGTATCAATCTCAGCCCGCACGTCCCCGATCCAAAAAGGGCTCGGGGTCAACCGAGAAAAGGGAAACCCAAGCCGAAATTTGGTCAGAAGATAGATGATTGAGTTATATTTCATCCAAAAGAAGTTTAAAGTCATTTGGATTAACGATCAAAAAGTTACACCACTTATCGTGGAGATGTATCAATCTCGGCCCGAGCATCCCCGATACAAAAAGGGCTCGGGGTCACCCGAGCTGAAGAAAACCCGAGCCGAAATTTCCTCAGACGATAGATGATTGAGTTAAATTTTATCCAAAATAAGTTTGAAGTCATTTGGATCAACGATCAGGAAATTACACCAATTATCGTGGATATCTATCAATTTCGGTCAGCGCGTCCCCGAACCAAAAAAGACTCGGTGTCACCAGAGAAGAAGGCAACCCGAGCCGAATTTTGATCACAAGATAGATAATTGAGTTATCTTTCATCCAAAAGAAGTTTGAAGTCATTTGGATCAACGATCAGAAAGTTACACCAATTATTGTGGAGATGTATCAATTTCGGTCCGCGCTCCCCGAATCAAAAAGGGCTCGGTGTCACCCAAACAGAAGGCAACTGTTGGGGTCAGATTCCACCTCTTGATAATCAATGATTAAAAAATGGCTAAGTATGAAAGAACAAAATTAGCTTAGGCCTTTGCAATTGGACCCCTACTCGTGGCTGAAAGAGGTGGTTCGGGTCGTCCTAACCGTGCATGGATGAGTTGGTTCGGGTACCCCCTAACCGCGATAGGATGAGTTGGTTCGGGTACCCCATAACCATGACAAGATGATTTGGTTCGGGTACCCCCTAACCGTGACAGGCTGAGTTGGTTCGGGTGCCTCCTAACCGTGACAGGATGAGTTGGTTCGGGTATCCCCTAACCGTGACAGGATGAGTTGTTTTGGGTACCCCCTAACCGTGACAGGATGAGTTGGTTTGGGTACCCCCTAACTGTGACAGGATGAGTTGGTTCGGGTACCCCCTAACTGCGACAGGACAAGTTGGTGCGAGAACCCCTGAACCATGGTTAATTGGTTCGGGTACCGCGACCTCGGTCGAAGACATGACAGATCGGGGTCAAAGACAAGATGGATCGGGGTCAAAGCCAAAGTTATAACCGTCGACACCCAAACCATTTGGACAACGACGCCACCCGAACCATGAACCATGATGCCACCCGAACCATGAACCACGACGCCACCCGAACCATGAACCACGACACCACCCAAACCATGAACCATGATGTCACCCAAACCGTGAACCATGGTGTCACCCGAACCGTGAACCATGGTGTCACCCGAGCCATGAACCATGATGTCACCCGAGCCGTGAACCATGGTGTCACCCGAGCCGTAAACCATGGTGTCACCCGAACCGTGAACCATGGTGTCACCCGAACCGTGAACCATGGTGTCACCCGAGCCGTGAACCATGGTGTCACCCGAGTCGTGAACCATGGTGTCACCTGAACCGTGAACCATGATGTCACATGAGCCGTGAACCATGGTATCACCCGAGCCGTGAACCATGGTGTCACCCGAGCCATGAACCATGGTGTCACCCGAGCCGTGAACCATGGTGTCACCCGAGCTGCTCAGCCACTCCCATCCGAGCCAAAGCTTAAGGATAAGGAGTTGGGCCGAGCTGAGCAAATGATTGTGTGGGCCGAGACAACGAGCCCATGAATCAAAGCCATGGCGACAGTAGGCTTTGCTAAAAGGAAATCCCGAACTCCCAGCAGCTGGCCAAACCCGAACCAAAAGGTGCGAAGCCATCCTAGAAGGAGATCAAGGACTAAACAAGGAGGAAGAAAACACCCTCTGAGCAGAGCAAGCACGGATTGATGGGGAGCGAAGAGCAGGGATCGGAGCCCAGAAGGAGGAGATGGCTGCGATGCGCGCGGACATGGATTGAGCAGCCGCCGACATAGAGGCGGTATGATCCATGATGCACAAGGCGACTAGCAAGGTGTCGGAGATAGATCACATACTAGAGGAAGCACAGAACACCCCGTTCACAGTACGGATTACCAGCACAAGAATTCCAGATCTTGGAAAGATGAAAGTTTCGATATACGAAGGGAAAATCGACCCAAAAGAGCATCTAACGGCTTTCGTTATAGCCGAAGTGAGCTCGTATCTTGCCTAAGTAGATTTGTATCACGACCAAAGTGAGCTCATATCGTGCCGAAATGGACTCGTATCACGGCCGAAGTGAGCTCGTATCGTGCCTAAGTGGATTCGTATCATGGCCAAAGCAAGCTCGTATCGTACCTAAGTGGATTCGTATCACGGCCAAAGTGAGCTCGTATCGTGCCTAAGTGGATTCGTATCACGGCCGAAGTGAGCTCGTATCGTGCTTAAGTGGATTCGTATCACGGCCGAAGTGGAGCTCGTATCGCGGCCGAAGTAGAGCTCGTAAAGCGGCCGAAGTGGAGCTCGTATCGCGTCCGAAGTGGAGCTCGTATCGCGGCAGAAGTGGAGCTCATATCGCGGCCGAAGTGGAGCTCGTATAGCGGCCGAAGTGGAGCTCGTATCGCAGCCGAAGTAGAGCTCGTATCGCGATCGAAGTGGAGCTCGTATCGCGGCAGAAGTAGAGCTCGTATAACGGCCGAAGTGGAGCTCGTATAGCGGCCAAAGTGGAGCTCGCATCGCGGCCGAAGCTGTCTTCGGCCAAGTTGCCTTCGGCCACGATGGCTTCATCCGATCTATCGTATTTCGATACTTAGCCATTTCCAATTGATCTCAGCTGGGTGGATTTTGACCCCAACATTAATGTTTTACAAAAACGTAAGATTTGTTTTTCTTAGCCTCTTTTGGATGCAAAACCTTGTTTAATTTTATGATCATGGATTTCAAATTTCTACATAATTTAATAAAAATATATGTAATCTCTCTATCTTATCTTTTTCATCTCTTTTATTTATATATTCGTTAATCTCTGCTTCAAGTTGTTCTTGGATAATGGGTGAGTTGTCCTAAATATATAGATTGTGGGTTTGATAGATTAGTGTGATCATTTGTTGATATGTAATGTTTAAGGCTAGATTTTTATATTTGTTTTTTTAACTTAGACTGCACTTAAGGCTAGATTTGCTCTTGGTAATCAAAATATATAATGTAGACAACTTTTTGTTTTAAATGTGTTTGATGAATGTCTCGACAAATTCGAATTGAGCTTTTATTTATATTCTCATTAAACTTAAATAGCCAGTTTATTTTTATATGTAATAATCATACTTTAGTGAATACTTTAAACGTAAACCTATAATTTAAAAGAAAGTTGTTTTTTTAACTTGCATTTATAACAAAAATGTTGATTATAAAATTAACCATTTTGTAACATAATTAGAAACACATATAAATATGATACTATCTATAATTCATAACTTCAAAACAAAAACTCAAAACGATTATGACAAATATCATATATATAATTTTCTCAAATAATTGAATTTCTTTTACCAAAACGAAGAACATTATTTTGCTTATAACTCTTCTAATTCTTGTTTCCTCATGTAAGTTTATTTTGATTTTTATTATGATAATAAGTAGAATTTTTATAGTAATCATCTAAATATCATTTTAATAATTTGATTTATGTTCTTCGAAATTTCTAGGTGTATCAAATATTATGGCAAAAGCATAACCCATCCTTCCAATCCAGTGGCAAGCCCTCCAATTGATTTTCAGATAAACAATCAACTTCCACCAGACGAACATCTTGGAGTAACCTGGGCTAACAACATATGGGGTTTTTGTCAAGAATGTGGACATTTATGTAAGAATAGGGGAGTAAAACCTGGTGGTTGTGCAGGATTTAAATGTTGGTGTTCAAAAATTAAAATTGATTAAGATGTTGTAAATTCTTTACAAATATGATAATAAGATAAAAACAACAATTTAGTAAACATGATGTTTTTGTTTTTATTTAAACTATTCACCATCTATAATATTAATTAGTCGTTATATATACACATGTGTGTGTGCTCGATTAAAAATTTAGAATTATTGGCATAACTAAATGGATTTATGTAACAAAAATATGATGATCAGATTATCGTTTGAAAAAAAATACACATTAATGAACTGCATTTTTCTCATACATGCCATCTATTCTTTTTAAAGTATTTCAGCTATTATTTAAAAAACTTAAATTGAATTATTCTCCTTGAATTCTTGCTGCATTTGAATACATAAAATTTACAAATTGTATATTTTTTTTCCTTTCAATGGTGGTGGTCTATGTTTATTTGAATCTTTTATGACATGGCTATTATTTTCAAAATATTACGTCGGATTGCCTGAACACATGTCATTCTGTCGTGCATAAGAAGCTCATTAGAAATCAATCATAAAGTGTTCGATGCTATCCAACAAAAATTACACGTGGACTACATCGACCACCCACATCGACCATATGGAGTCTGATACAAACCTTGTTTCTCCTAATTTTGAAGACTTGCTCTAGTTCAAAACTTGACAACCAAATCAGATATTTAGAATAAAAACATCTTAACATTTTACAAAAACGTAAGATTTGTTTTTCTTAGCCTTTTTTGGATGCAAAACCTTGTTTAATTTTATGATCATGGATTTCAAATTTCTACATAATTTAATAAAAATATATGTAATCTCTCTATCTTATCTTTTTCATCTCATTTATTTATATATTCGTTAGTCTCTGCTTTAAGTTATTCTTTGATAATGGGTGAGTTTTCCTAAATATATAGATTTTGGGTTTGATAGATTAGTGTGATTATTTGTTGATATGTAATGTTTAAGGCTAGATTTCTATGTTTGTTTTTTTAACTTAGACCGCACTTAAGGCTAGATTTGCTCTTGGTAATCAAAATATATAATGTAGCAAATTTTTTGTTTTAAATGTGTTTGATGAATGTCTCGACTAATTCGAATTGAGCTTTTCATACTTAGCAATATGAAGTTTGAGATTAAGATGATTAGTGGACCAAATGGACTTATATCAAGTGTATAATGGTTTTCTAATTGCAAATTAAGGTCGAGCGTAATTAATGGATTATTAAAGGGACAAAGATCCTCGAAATGAACTTTTCTAATTTTTTTGATCCATGTGTTAGGAAAGAGCACAATTGTGTGTTCTAATTTCATAGTTCAATTAGTGATATTGATTTCCTTACCCATGATCCATGACTTTCTATATTTGATAATCTTGTGTTTGTTTCTCATTTTCTAAAGTCTTTGCTATTGTTTCTCATGTCTTTTTTTATTTATTGCAATTGCTTTGTTTGAGTTTGTTTTACTATTCTTAATAACAAAATACATAAATCTCTTTACCTTATCTTAAGTAATTGATCATATACTTAGTGTTCCATCGCTCTTTCCTTGGAGATAGACCTCTAAAAACTATCTTGGCGTAATCATGCACATGTGAATTAACTATATCTTAACTAACATTAATGATATGGCTCTATTAGAACTTATGTAAGTGGAATGTGAAATTAGACGCTACCATAGTATAAAACGGCTAAATTTATAAATAGTTTACACCACCGCTATATACAATAGTTTATACATAATGATCTCTTTTGGATTGCCTAATTTATTTATATTCTCATTAAACTTAAATAGCCAGTTTATTTTTATATGTAATAATCATACTTTAGTGAATACTTTAAACGGAAAACTATAATTGAAAAGAAAGTGGTTTTTTTAACTTGCATTTATAACAAAAATGTTGATTATAAAATTAACTCTTTTGTAACATAATTAGAAACACATATAAATATGATACTATCTATAATTCATAACTTCAAAACAAAAACTCAAAACGATTAGGACAAATATCATATATATAATTTTCTCAAATAATCGAATTTCTTTTACCAAAATGAAGAACATTATTTTGCTTATAACTCTTCTAATTCTTGTTTCCTCATGTAAGTTTATTTTGATTTTTATTATGATAATAAGTATAATTTTTATAGTAATTATCTAAATATCATTTTAATAATTTGATTTATGTTCTTCGAAATTTCTAGGTGTATCAAATATTATGGCAAAATCTAATGGAAAAGGCATAACCAATCCTTCCAATCCAGTGGCAAGCCCTCCAATTGATTTTCAGATAAACAATCAACTTCCGCCAGACGAACATCTTGGAGTAACCTGGGCTAACAACATATGGGGTTTTTGTCAAGAATGTGGACATTTATGTAAGAATAGGGGAGTAAAACCTGGTGGTTGTGCAGGATTTAAATGTTGGTGTTCAAAAACTAAAATTGATTAAGATGTTGTAAATTCTTTAAAAATATGATAATAAGATAAAAACAACAATTTAGTAAACATGATGTTTTTGTTTTTATTTAAACTATTCACCATCTATAATATTAATTAGTCGTTATATATACACATGTGTGTGTGCTCGATTAAAAATTTAGAATTATTGGCATAACTAAATGGATTTATGTAACAAAAATATGATGATCAGATTATCGTTTGAAAAAAAATACACATTAATGAACTGCATTTTTCTCATACATGCCATCTATTCTTTTTAAAGTATTTCAGCTATTATTTAAAAAACTTAAATTGAATTATTCTCCTTAAATTCTTGCTGCATTTGAATACATAAAATTTACAAATTGTATTTTTTTTTTCCTTTCAATGGTGGTGGTCTATGTTTATTTGAATACTTTATGACATCGCTATTATTTTCAAAACATTACGTCAGATTGACTGAACACATGTCATTCTGTCGTGCATAAGAAGCTCATTAGAAATCAATCATAAAGTGGTCGATGATATCCAACAAAAATCACACGTGGACTACATCGACCACCCACATCGACCATATGGAGTCTGATACAAACCTTGTTTCTCCTAATTTTGAAGACTTGCTCTAGTTCAAAACTTGACAACCAAATCAGATATTTAGAATAACAACATCTTAACGTTTTACAAAAACGTAAGATTTGTTTTTCTTAGCCCCTTTTGGATTCAAAACCTTGTTTAATTTTATGATCATTGATTTCAAATTTCTATATAATTTAATAAAAATATATGTAATCTCTCTATCTTATCTTTTTCATCTCATTTATTTATATATTCGTTAGTCTCTGCTTTAAGTTGTTCTTTGATAATGAGTGAGTTGTCCTAAATATATAGATTGTGGGTTTGATAGATTAGTGTGATTATTTGTTGATATGTAATGTTTAAGGCTAGATTTCTATATTTGTTTTTTAACTTAGACCGCACTTAAGGCTAGATTTTCTCTTGGTAATCAAAATATATAATGTAGCAAATTTTTTGTTTTAAATGTGTTTGATGAATGTCTCGACTAATTCGAATTGAACTTTTCATACTTAGCAATATGAAGTTTGAGATTAAGATGATTAGTGGACCAAATAGACTTATATCAAGTGTATAATGGTTTTCTAATTGCAAATTAAGGTCGAGCGTAATTAATGGATTATTAAAGGGACAAAGATCCTCGAAATGAACTTTTCTAATTTTTTTGATCCATGTGTTAGAAAAGAGCACAATTGTGTGTTCTAATATCATAGTTCAATTAGTGATATTGATTTCCTTACCCATGATCCATGACTTTCTATATTTGATAATCTTGTGTTTGTTTCTGATTTTCTAAAGTCTTTGCTATTGTTTCTCATGTCTTTTTTTATTTATTGCAATTGCTTTGTTTGAGTTTTGTTTTACTATTCTTAATAACAAAATACATAAATCTTTTTACCTTATCTTAAGTAATTGATCATATACTTAGTATTCCATCGCTCTTTCCTTGGAGATAGACCTCTAAAAACTATCTTGGCGTAATCATGCACATGTGGTTTAACTATATCTTAACTAACATTAATGATATGGCTCTATTAGAACTTATGTAAGTGGAATGTGAAATTAGACGCTACCATAGTATAAAACGGCTAAATTTATAAATAGTTTACACCACCGCTATATACAATAGTTTATACATAATGATCTCTTTTGGATTGCCTAATTTATTTATATTCTCATTAAACTTAAATAGCCAGTTTATTTTTATATGTAATAATCATACTTTAGTGAATACTTTAAACGGAAAACTATAATTTAAAAGAAAGTGGTTTTTTTAACTTGCATTTATAACAAAAATGTTGATTATAAAATTAACCCTTTTGTAACATAATTAGAAACACATATAAATATGATACTATCTATAATTCATAACTTCAAAACAAAAACTCAAAACGATTAGGACAAATATCATATATATAATTTTCTCAAATAATCGAATTTCTTTTACCAAAATGAAGAACATTATTTTGCTTATAACTCTTCTAATTCTTGTTTCCTCATGTAAGTTTATTTTGATTTTTATTATGATAATAAGTAGAATTTCTATAGTAATTATCTAAATATCATTTTAATAATTTCATTTCTGCTCTTCGAAATTTCTAGGTGTATCAAATATTATGGCAAAATCTAATGGAAAAAGCATAACCCATCCTTCCAATCCAGTGGCAAGCCCTCCAATTGATTTTCAGATAAACAATCAACTTCCACCAGATGAACATCTTGGAGTAACCTGGGCTAACAACATATGGGGTTTTTGTCAAGAATGTGAACATTTATGTAAGAATAGGGGAGTAAAACCTGGTAGTTGTGCAGGATTTAAATGTTGGTGTTCAAAAATTAAAATTGATTAAGATGTTGTAAATTCTTTACAAATATGATAATAAGATAAAAACAACAATTTAGTAAACATGATGTTTTTGTTTTTATTTAAACTATTCACCATCTATAAGATTAATTAGTCGTTATATATACACATGTGTGTGTGCTCGATTAAAAATTTAGAATTATTGGCATAACTAAATGGATTTATGTAACAAAAATATGATGATCAGATTATCGTTTGAAAAAAAATACACATTAATGAACTGCATTTTTCTCATACATGCCATCTATTCTTTTTAAAGTATTTCAGCTATTATTTAAAAAACTTAAATTGAATTATTCTCCTTGAATTCTTGCTGCATTTGAATACATAAAATTTACAAATTGTATATTTTTTTTCCTTTCAATGGTGGTGGTCTATGTTTATTTGAATACTTTATGACATGGCTATTATTTTCAAAATATTACGTCGGATTGACTGAACACATGTCATTCTGTCGTTCATAAGAAGCTCATTAGAAATCAATCATAAAGTGGTCGATGATATCCAACAAAAATCACACGTGGACTACATCGACCATATGGTGTCTGATACAAACCTTGTTTCTCCTAATTTTGAAGACTTGCTCTAGTTCAAAACTTGACAACCAAATCGGATATTTAGAATAAAAACGTCTTAACGTTTTACAAAAACGTAAGATTTGTTTTTCTTAGCCTCTTTTGGATGCAAAACCTTGTTTAATTTTATGATCATGGATTTCAAATTTCTACCTAATTTAATAAAAATATTTGTAATCTCTCTATCGTATCTTTTTCATCTCATTTATTTATATATTCGTTAATCTCTGCTTTAAGCTGTTCTTTGATAATGGGTGAGTTGTCCTAAATATATAGATTGTGGGTTTGATAGATTAGTGTGATCATTTGTTGATATGTAATGTTTAAGGCTAGATTTCTATATTTATTTTTTTAACTTAGACCGCACTTAAGGCTAGATTTGCTCTTGGTAATCAAAATATATAATGTAGCAAATTGTTTGTTTTAAATGTGTTTGATGAATGTCTCGACTAATTCGAATTGAGCTTTTCAAACTTAGCAATATGAAGTTTGAAATTAAGATGATTAGTGGACCAAATGGACTTATATCAAGTGTATAATGGTTTTCTAATTGCAAATTAAGGTCGAGCGTAATTAATAGATTATTAAAGGGACAAAGATCCTCGAAATGAACTTTTCTAATTTTTTTGATCCATGTGTTAGGAAAGAGCACAATTGTGTGTTCTAATATCATAGTTCAATTAGTGATATTGATTTCCTTACCCATGATCCATGACTTTCTATATTTGATAATCTTGTGTTTGTTTCTCATTTTCTAAAGTCTTTGCTATTGTTTCTCATGTCTTTTTTTATTTATTGCAATTGCTTTGTTTGAGTTTTGTTTTACTATTCTTAATAACAAAATACATAAATCTCTTTACCTTATCTTAAGTAATTGATCATATACTTAGTGTTCCATCGCTCTTTCCTTGGAGATAGACCTCTAAAAACTATCTTGGTGTAATCATGCACATGTGAATTAACTATATCTTAACTAACATTAATGATATGGCTCTATTAGAACTTATGTAAGTGGAATGTGAAATTAGACGCTACCATAGTATAAAACGGCTAAATTTATAAATAGTTTACACCACCGCTATATACAATAGTTTATACATAATGATCTCTTTTGGATTGCCTAATTTATTTATATTCTCATTAAACTTAAATAGCCAGTTTATTTTTATATGTAATAATCATACTTTAGTGAATACTTTAAACGGAAAACTATAATTTAAAAGAAAGTGCTTTTTTTAACTTGCATTTATAACAAAAATGTTGATTATAAAATTAACCCTTTTGTAACATAATTAGAAACACATATAAATATGATACTATCTATAATTCATAACTTCAAAACAAAAACTCAAAACGATTAGGACAAATATCTAATATATATAATTTTCTCAAATAATCGAATTTCTTTTACCAAAATGAAGAACATTATTTTGCTTATAACTCTTCTAATTCTTGTTTCTTCATGTAAGTTTATTTTGATTTTTATTATGATAATAAGTAGAATTTTTATAGTAATTATCTAAATATCATTTTAATAATTTGATTTATATTCTTCGAAATTTCTAGGTGTATCAAATATTATGGCAAAATCTAATGGAAAAGGCATAACCCATCCTTCCAATCCAGTGGCAAGCCCTCCAATTGATTTTCAGATAAACAATCAACTTCCACCAGACGAACATCTTGGAGTAACCTGGGCTAACAACATATGGGTTTTTTGTCAAGAATGTAGACATTTATGTAAGAATAGGGGAGTAAAACCTGGTGGTTGTGCAGGATTTAAATGTTGGTGTTCAAAAATTAAAATTGATTAAGATGTTGTAAATTCTTTAAAAATATGATAATAAGATAAAAACAACAATTTAGTAAACATGATGGTTTTGTTTTTATTTAACTATTCACCATCTATAAGATTAATTAGTCGTTATATATACACATGTGTGTGTGCTCGATTAAAAATTTAGAATTATTGGCATAACTAAATGTATTTATGTAACAAAAATATGATGATCAGATTATCGTTTGAAAAAAAATACACATTAATGAACTGCATTTTTCTCATACATGCCATCTATTCTTTTTAAAGTATTTCAGCTATTATTTAAAAATTTTAAATTGAATTATTCTCCTTAAATTCTTGCTGCATTTGAATACATAAAATTTACAAATTGTATTTTTTTTTTTCCTTTCAATGGTGGTGGTCTATGTTTATTTGAATACTTTATGACATGGCTATTATTTTCAAAACATTACGTCGGATTGACTGAACACATGTCATTCTGTCGTGCATAAGAATCTCATTAGAAATCAATCATAAAGTAGTCGATGATATCCAACAAAAATCACACGTGGACTACATCGACCACCCACATCGACCATATGGAGTCTGATACAAACCTTGTTTCTCCTAATTTTGAAGACTTGCTCTAGTTCAAAACTTGACAACCAAATCAGATATTTAGAATAAAACATCTTAACGTTTTACAAAAACGTAAGATTTGTTTTTCTTAACCTCTTTTGGATGCAAAACCTTGTTTAATTTTATGATCATGGATTTCAAATTTCTACCTAATTTAATAAAAATATATGTAATCTCTCTATCTTATCTTTTTCATCTCATTTATTTATATATTCGTTAGTCTCTGCTTTAAGCTGTTCTTTGATAATGGATGAGTTGTCCTAACTATATAGATTGTGGGTTTGATAGATTAGTGTGATTATTTGTTGATATGTAATGTTTAAGGCTAGATTTCTATATTTGTTTTTTTAACTTAGACCGCACTTAAGGCTAGATTTGTTCTTGGTAATCAAAATATATAATGTAGCAATTTTTTTGTTTTATATGTGTTTTATGAATGTCTCGACTAATTCGAATTGAGCTTTTCATACTTAGCAATATGAAGTTTGAGATTAAGATGATTAGTGGACCAAATGGACTTATATCAAGTGTATAATGGTTTTCTAATTGCAAATTAAGGTCGAGCGTAATTAATGGATTATTAAAGGGACAAAGATCCTCGAAATGAACTTTTCTAATTTTTTTGATCCATGTGTTAGGAAAGAGCACAATTGTGTGTTCTAATATTATAGTTCAATTAGTGATATTGATTTCCTTACCCATGATCCATGACTTTCTATATTTGATAATCTTGTGTTTGTTTCTGATTTTCTAAAGTCTTTGCTATTGTTTCTCATGTCTTTTTTTATTTATTGCAATTGCTTTGTTTGAGTTTTGTTTTACTATTCTTAATAACAAAATACATAAATCTCTTTACCTTATCTTAAGTAATTGATCATATACTTAGTGTTCCATCGCTCTTTCCTTGGAGATAGACCTCTAAAAACTATCTTGGCGTAATCATGCACATGTGAATTAACTATATCTTAACTAACATTAATGATATGGCTCTATTAGAACTTATGTAAGTGGAATGTGAAATTAGACGCTACCATAGTATAAAACGGCTAAATTTATAAATAGTTTACACCACCGCTATATACAATAGTTTATACATAATGATCTCTTTTGGATTGCCTAATTTATTTATATTCTCATTAAACTTAAATAGCCAGTTTATTTTTATATGTAATAATCATACTTTAGTGAATATTTTAAACGGAAAACTATAATTTAAAAGAAAGTGGTTTTTTTAACTTGCATTTATAACAAAAATGTTGATTATAAAATTAACCCTTTTGTAACATAATTAGAAACACATATAAATATGATACTATCTATAATTCATAACTTCAAAACAAAAACTCAAAACGATTAGGACAAATATCATATATATAATTTTCTCAAATAATCGAATTTCTTTTACCAAAATGAAGAACATTATTTTGCTTATAACTCTTCTAATTCTTGTTTCCTCATGTAAGTTTATTTTGATTTTTATTATGATAATAAGTAGAATTTTTATAGTAATTATCTAAATATCATTTTAATAATTTCATTTATGTTCTTCGAAATTTCTAGGTGTATCAAATATTATGGCAAAATCTAATGGAAAAAGCATAACCCATTCTTCCAATCCAGTGGCAAGCCCTCCAATTGATTTTCAGATAAACAATCAACTTCCACCAGACGAACATCTTGGAGTAACCTGGGCTAACAACATATGGGCTTTTTGTCAAGAATGTGGACATTTATGTAAGAATAGGGGAGTAAAACCTGGTGGTTGTGGAGGATTTAAATGTTGGTGTTCAAAAATTAAAATTGATTAAGATGTTGTAAATTCTTTAAAAATATGATAATAAGATAAAAATAACAATTTAGTAAACATGATGTTTTTGTTTTTATTTAAACTATTCACCATCTATAAGATTAATTAGTCGTTATATATACACATGTGTGTGTGCTCGATTAAAAATTTAGAATTATTGGCATAACTAAATGGATTTATGTAACAAAAATATGATGATCAGATTATCGTTTGAAAAAAAATACACATTAATGAACTGCATTTTTCTCATACATGCCATCTATTCTTTTTAAAGTATTTCAGCTATTATTTAAAAAACTTAAATTGAATTATTCTCCTTGAATTCTTGCTACATTTGAATACATAAAATTTACAAATTGTATATTTTTTTTCCTTTCAATGGTGGTGGTCTATGTTTATTTGAATACTTTATGACATGGCTATTATTTTCAAAAATTACGTCGGATTGACTGAACACATGTCATTCTGTCGTGCATAAGAAGCTCATTAGAAATCAATCATAAAGTGGTCGATGATATCCAACAAAAATCACACGTGGACTACATCGACCACCCACATCGACCATATGGAGTCTGATACAAACCTTGTTTCTCCTAATTTTGAAGATTTGCTCTAGTTCAAAACTTGACAACCAAATCAGATATTTAGAATAAAAACATCTTAACGTTTTACAAAAACGTAAGATTTGTTTTTCTTAGCCTCTTTTGGATGCAAAACCTTGTTTAATTTTATGATCATGGATTTCAAATTTCTACCTAATTTAATAAAAATTTATGTAATCTCTCTATCTTATCTTTTTCATCTCATTTATTTATATATTCGCTAGTCTCTGCTTTAAGCTGTTCTTTGATAATGGGTGAGTTGTCCTAACTATATAGATTATGGGTTTGATAGATTAGTGTGATTATTTGTTGATATGTAATGTTTAAGGCTAGATTTCTATTTTTTTTTTTTATCTTAGACCGCACTTAAGGCTAGATTTGCTCTTGGTAATCAAAATATATAATGTAGCAATTTTTTTGTTTTAAATGTGTTTTATGAATGTCTCGACTAATTCGAATTGAGCTTTTCATACTTAGCAATATGAAGTTTGAGATTAAGATGATTAGTGGACCAAATGGACTTATATCAAGTGTATAATGGTTTTCTAATTGCAAATTAAGATCGAGCGTAATTAATGGATTATTAAAGGGACAAAGATCCTCGAAATGAACTTTTCTAATTTTTTTGATCCATGTGTTAGGAAAGAGCACAATTGTGTGTTCTAATTTCATAGTTCAATTAGTGATATTGATTTCCTTACCCATGATCCATGACTTTCTATATTTGATAATCTTGTGTTTGTTTCTGATTTTCTAAAGTCTTTGCTATTGTTTCTCATGTCTTTTTTTATTTATTGCAATTGCTTTGTTTGAGTTTTGTTTTACTATTCTTAATAGCAAAATACATAAATCTTTTTACCTTATCTTAAGTAATTGATCATATACTTAGTATTCCATCGCTCTTTCCTTGGAGATAGACCTCTAAAAACTATCTTGGCGTAATCATGCACATGTGGTTTAACTACATCTTAACTAACATTAATGATATGGCTCTATTAGAACTTATATATGTGGAATGTGAAATTAGACGCTACCATAATATAAAGCGGCTAAATTTATAAATAGTTTACAACATCGCTATATAAAATAGTTTATACCTAATGATTATGTATAAACTATTGTATATAGCGGTGGTGTAAACTATTTATAAATTTAGCCGTTTTATACTATGGTAGCGTCTAATTTCACATTCCACTTACATAAGTTCTAATAGAGCCATATCATTAATGTTAGTTAAGATATAGTTAATTCACATGTGCATGATTACGCCAAGATAGTTTTTAGAGGTCTATCTCCAAGGAAAGAGCGATGGAACACTAAGTATATGATCAATTACTTAAGATAAGGTAAAGAGATTTATGTATTTTGTTATTAAGAATAGTAAAACAAAACTCAAACAAAGCAATTGCAATAAATAAAAAAAGACATGAGAAACAATAGCAAAGACTTTAGAAAATCAGAAACAAACACAAGATTATCAAATATAGAAAGTCATGGATCATGGGTAAGGAAATCAATATCACTAATTGAACTATGAAATTAGAACACACAATTGTGCTCTTTCCTAACACAAGGATCAAAAAAATTAGAAAAGTTCATTTCGAGGATCTTTGTCCCTTTAATAATCTATTAATTACCCTCGATCTTAATTTGCAATTAAAAAACCATTATACACTTGATATAAGTCCATATGGTCCACTAATCATCTTAATCTCAAACTTCATATTGCTAAGTATGAAAAGCTCAATTCGAATTAGTCGAGACATTCATTGAACACATTCAAAACAAAAAATTGTCTACATTATATATTTTGATTACCAAGAACAAATCTAGCCTTAAGTGCGGTCTAATTTAAAATATATATATATATATATATATATATATCTAGCCTTAAACATTACATATCAACAAATAATCACACTAATTTATCAAACCCACAATCTATATATATAAGATAACTCACCCATTATATAAAAAAAAAACTTAAAGGAGAGAGTAACATATATATAAATAAAAGAGATGAAAAATATAAGATAGAGATATTACATATATTTTTATTTAATTATGTATAAATTTGAAATCAATGATCAAAAAATTAAACAAGGTTTTGCATCCAAAAGAGGCTAAGAAAAACAAATCTTACGTTTTTCTAAAATGTTAAGATGTTTTTATTCTAAAAATCCGATTGGCTTGTCAAGTTTTGAACTAGAGCAAGTCTTCAAAATTAGGAGAAACAAGGTTTGTATCAGACACCATATGGTCGATGTGGGTGGTCGATGTAGTTCATGTGTGATTTTTGTTGGATATCATCGACCACTTTATGATTGATTTGGACTCTTCTAATGAGCTTCTTATGCACGACATAATGACATGTATTCAGTCAATCTGACGTAATATTTTGAAAATAATAGCCATATCATAAAGTATTCAAATAAACATAGACCACCACCATTGAAAAAAAAAATACAATTTGTATATTTTATGTATTAAAATGCAGCAAGAATTCAAAGAGAGGAATTCAATTTAAATTTTTTAAATAATAGCTGGAATACTTTAAAAAAGAATAGATCGCATGTATGAACAAAATGCAGTTCAATAATGTGTATTGTTTTTTAAACGATAATTTGTTCATCATATTTTTGTTACATAAGTCCATTTAGTTATACCAATAATTCTAAATTTTTAATCGAGCACACACACATGTGTATATATAAGACTAATTAATCTTATAGATGGTGAATAGTTTAAATAAAACAAAAAAAAAACATAATATTTACTAAATTGTTGTTTTTATCTTATTATCGTATCTTTACAGAATTTTCAACATCTTAGTCAATTATAATTTTTGAACACCGACATTTAAATCCTGCACAACTACCAGGTTTTACTCCCCTATTCTTACATAAATGTCCACATTCTTGACAAAAACCTCATATGTTGTCAGCCCAGACTACTCCAAGATGTTCGTCTGGTGGAAGTTGATCGTTTATCAGAAAATCAATTGGAGGGCTTGCCGCTGGATTGGAAGGATGGGTTATGCCTCCCCATTAGATTTTGCCATAATATTTGATGCACCTAGAAATTTTCAAGAACATAAATCAAATTATTAAAATGATATTTAGATAATAACTACCAAAAATTATACTTATTATCACAATAAAAACCAAAATAAACTTACATGAAGAAACAAGAATTAGAAGAGTTATAAGCAAAATAATTTTCTTCATTTTGCTAAAAGAAATTTGATTATTTGAGAAAATTATATATATGATATTTTTTCTAATCGTTTTGAGTTTTTGTTTTGAAGTTATGAATTATAGATAATATCGTATTTATGTATGTTTCTAATTATGTTACACAAGAGTTAATTTTATAATCAACGTTTTGTTATAAATGCAAGTTAAACAAAATCACTTACTTTTAAATTATAGTTTTCCGTTTAAAGTATTCACTAAAGTATGATTATTACACATAAAAATAAACTGGCTATTTAAGTTAAATTATAATATAAATAAATTAGGAAATCCAAAAGAGATCATTGTGTATAAACTATTTTATATAGCGGCCTTGTAAACTCTTTATAAATTTAGCATTTTTATATTATTGTAGCATCTAATTTCACATTCCACTTACATAAGTTCTAATAGAGCCATCTCATTAATGTTAGTTAAGATGTAGTTAAACGACATGTGCATGATTACACCAAGATAGTTTTTAGAGGTCTATCTCCAAGGAAAGAGCGATGAAACACTAAGTATATGATCAATTACTTAAGATCAGGTAAAGAGATTTATGGATTTTGTTATTAAGAATAGTAAAACAAAACTCAAACAAAGCAATTGCATTAAATAAAAAAAGACATGAGAAACAATAGCAAAGACTTTAGAAAATCAGAAACAAACACAAGATTATCAAATATAGAAAGTCATGGATCATGGGTAAGGAAATCAATATTACTAATTGAAATATGATGTTAGAACATACAATTGCGCTCTTTCCTAACACATGGATCAAAAAAATTAGAAATGTTCATTTCGAGGATCTTTGTCCCTTTAATAATCCATTAATTACCCTCGATCTTAATTTGCAATTAGAAAACCATTATACACTTGATATAAGTCCATCTGGTCCACTAATCATCTGTAAAAATATTATTTAATTATTCTATGATTTATTTAAAATAGGATCGACGACCTATTTCTCCCAAAAACAATCATATAGCACCAAATCTACACATACTTTGGGCCTCGATCTATTTCTCGATAAGTCAAAAGTTAAAAACTTATTTCCACACAAAATGAAACTTCGAAACTTGTATACACACGTAATGAAAGTTCGAAATCAAATTACACACAGACCACGATTTATTTCGGTTTACTGTTTACCAATCCAATCTTAACCACCTAAACACAAAACTAAACCGAAATTAAACCGACTATAACCGATTACAACTCATAAACCACTACCCACTATCTTTACCCGATTATGGTGCTGAAGTAAATCACACGGTGAGCTTCGAGCCAAAGTCAGAGCCGTCACTAGAGATTCCGTCGATGTCAATGTCTTTAGCTCCACCGTCGCCGTGGACTGGACTGCCATTGAAGAGAGCATCGACTAAACCGATAAAACCAACACATGTGTGTATACAAGTTTTGAAGTTTTATTTTGTGTGGAAATAAGTTTTTAACTTTCGATTTATGGAGAAATAGATCGAGACCCAAAATATGTGTAGATCTGGTGATATATGATAGTTTTGGGGAGAAATTGGTCGTCGATCTTTTAAAATATATAATTTTCATTTTTTTATAATAATATATTTTTGATTTCAATTTTTATTTTAATAATTATAAAAAATGTTACTGTATATATATAAAATGTTCCAAACATCTTTAAAAAATTTATTTAATTATTTTATGATTTATTTAAAATATATAATTTTAATTTTTTATAATAATATATTTTTGATTTCTATATAAATTGTATATTATGTGTATTTTAGTAGTTTTATATAAATCCGTAATCGCACTGTTGTAAACCAGTCATAAACGTCCCGCAAACGCATCTGTTTCCAGCCGCTTTACCAGTCGTATAAATTGTCCAATAACTCTAGAAATCACTACCGCCCACTTCCACAAACTCCCGCACCCGCTGCGTTTAAACCAGTCATGCTCTAAATAATTATTTATTAATTAGATTTATTGTTGAGAATATTTTTAAAAATTCGTATATAATGCTTTAATGATAAAATTTAGATTTAAAATATAAATAATTATTTATTTTTTAGATTTATTGTTGAGAATATTTTAAAAATATTTGGCACATTTATAAAATAAGTAAATTAATATTATTATTATTATTATATCAATTTATATGTAGGATAAAATAATTAATATATTTTTTGTTGCAATAGAAAACCGATAAAATAAGGGATAATTTCAAAAATGCCACTTTTGAAATATCATTTTGCAAAAATGCCACTTTTCTAAAATCTTTTCAAAAATGCCACTAATATTATATCATTTACTCAAAATATCATTTATGTTGGGATTAGTTATGTTATGTTAGGATTTAGTTTTTAGGGTTTATGGTTAATTTGTTAGGGTCAAAACACTTTTTAAAGTTTAGAGTTTTAGAATTTAAATATTAAAAAATTATTAATTTGTGACATTTTAGAAAATAGATAATTCGTGGTGACATTTTTGCAAAATAATATTTCAAAAGTGGCATTTTTGAAATTCTACTTTGAAATAGCCTGATTTTGACTTTGAAGCCATATTTTGACTGTTTTTCTCATTCATTTTTTTTCCTTCTGATAATTGTGGAGACTAAAAAAAGGGTTTTACAATTTGTTTTCTGTTTCTCCTTAAATCTCTCTCTTCCTTTGATTTTTCTAAAACAAAACATCTTCGATTCAAAATTAACATAAACACAAACAGCTAAATAAGAAACACACGCCCACAACAAAAACCGGAAAAAAAAATTAAGAAGAGAGAAAATCAGCCAATAAGAGAAATTGAAATCAGGGGGAAAATTAAAAAAAAAACAGAAATAATAATAATAATTTTTCCTCTTTAATCAATGAAATCTTTTGGGTTACCTCTGTTCATTCTTCTATCTCTCTTGTCATTTCCAAATTTCCTTCAAGCTAATCTCTCGTCTGATTATTACAGCAAAACATGCCCTGAATTCGACCAAACACTTGTCCAAATCGTCACCGAGAAACAAATCGCTGCTCCGACGACAGCCGCCGGAACACTCCGTCTTTTTTTCCACGATTGTATGGTCGACGGATGCGACGCCTCGATTCTCGTCGCTTCTACTCCCCGTAAAACCTCCGAACGCGACGCCGACATTAATCGCTCTCTCCCCGGAGATGCATTCGATCTAATCACTCGGATCAAAACCGCCGTGGAACTCAAATGCCCTAATGTCGTTTCGTGCTCGGACATTCTCGTCGGAGCAACGCGTAGCCTCGTGACGATGGTCGGAGGTCCAAGAATCAATGTAAAATTCGGTAGGAAAGATAGTCTTGTCTCGGAGATGGATCGTGTTGAAGGAAAGCTAGCTAGGCCTAATATGACAATGGATCACATCATTTCGATCTTCGAGTCGACTGGTTTGAATGTACAAGAGATGGTCGCTCTTGTTGGTGCACACACCATCGGTTTCTCTCACTGCAAGGAGTTCGCGAGTCGGATCTTCAACAACAAGAACTACAAGAACCAGTCCGATCCGGAGGGGATGAATCCGAAATACGCGGCGGAGCTGAGGAAGCTTTGCGCGAACTACACGACGGACGAAGAGATGTCGGCGTTTAATGACGTTTTTACCCCTGGGAAATTCGACAACATGTATTACAAGAATCTGAAGCATGGTTACGGGTTGCTCGAGTCGGATCAAGCGATTGCGTTTGACAGCAGGACGCGACCGCTGGTTGACCTATACGCGGCTAACGAAACTGCGTTTTTCGACGCGTTTGCAAAGGCGATGGAGAAAGTTAGCGAGCAGAAGGTGAAGACGGAGAAGCTCGGTGAAGTTCGAAGGCGATGTGATCAATACAATGACTACAAGGGGTAAATTAGTAGTTACCCCTTTAAACACAAATACGCACACAACAAAAAGATTATGTCATATTGTATTGGTAGTGTGATTTTATTTATTTTTCACCAAATGGTGTGAGATTGTTGAGTTGCTAAACATTTATTAAATGAAAACTTGTATCACTAGGGTTGACACAATTCGTTTCTTGAAATTTTTTGTGCAATGAATGTGTTTCCTATTATTTTAGTTTGTATGTTAAAATTTATCAATTCTAATAATCCGTGATACATTTTGAACCATGAGGTTTTAATAGCACAAAATTTCCATGCCTATCTTAATTCATTTCTCAAATAATAAAATATCAAAACAAACAGTTGATTAGTACTAAATGATAAAGTTGAAGGAGGAAAATAGCAAAAGATTTACAGATACACCGATCCCTAAAGGTAAGGGAGAAAAATAATGCATAAGAAAACAAAGAACTAACAAGGTTTTTTCTTGTCCAATTTCAAATGTAAATTGTACCATTTGCTTTTCTTCTTAAACATCTCAGCCTTGTCGCTCGTACTTGGTTTCTTATTCTTTTGTCTGCTGCTTTCTTCCTCTTCCTCCTCTTCATCTTCCTCTTCTTCTTCCTGATTAGTTGGTGCAGGCGCCTCAGCCGCCGCCTTCTTGAACGAGCTCTTTCTCAGCCTGTTCTTGCTCGAACTCCGCTTCATCAATGGAACCGTTGTGTAGGCTGAGTGAATTTCATTTCTCTGCTTCAAGAGCTCATCGATCTGTGAAAAACACACATAAAAATCAAACTTTATGCTCACCATTCCATAAACTCAATCTCAGTGCTTAAAGCCAAACTTAAGACATAGAATTTGGTCTTATTTTGAATCAAATAAGTTTGGTCTAGTTTACTCGGTCATGACCACATCTTCTCTTCCTTTTATGTGAATGGTAGTATGAAGTTTTCAACGAATAAAAGACTAACCGATTGCATTTCCTGCGCGTATCTACTGGTCATATCGGTGAATTGCACAAGTACTTCCCTGTACTCTGTCTCAAACTTTGCCAGTTCTGCCCTTTTAGTGAGGATCTGAGCTTCTACAGACCTAAGGTCTTCTTTTTCTTGCGTAAAAGAGGCAGCACAAAGAACCTGGATTGTGTAGCTCACGCTTTTGAAAAAGTTATCACCTGAAAAAAGAACAGACTTTAGATGACCACCAAGTTGGATCAATCAAGTACTGGATCCAGACACATATTAAAGGAAAAAAAGAAGTGAATTTGTAATCAGATTACAAGCCAGGAAAACTGACCATAGACAGCAAAGACATGAGTACCGGCCTTTAGTTCGGTGACTTCACATTGCTGAAACCCATCAAGCTTTTTAAAGAAGGCAGATTCTGGATCCTTTGCTTGAGCCATCTGTAGAGCGATAAAAACCAAGTCATGTTGGGGAGAAAGAGCGTGAGAAGCAAAAGAAACTCATCTGGCAGCTAGTAGTGACATATATTTGGAACATAGTGAAGTGAACCTACTGAATTAACTGTGTGATCCAACCGGTAGACAGGGAACCCGAGAAAGTACATTCCAGCAGATGTTATCTTGCCAGTTTTTCTGCTGTCCTCCTGTATCCATGAGGAATTCAGTGTACAAGAAGAAAACAATCATTTGCATTAGTTTTCTTACTACACGTACACCACATTCGTTCCACTGATATATGAGAACCCATTGAAAAAAGACAATTTTTTACTCCACTTAATAACGACAATACCTGCAGGGCTAAGCTCAATCCGCTATTGGCTTCTTGATCAAAATACAGCAACTGCACAAGCACGCGCACGTGTTAGTTGTCAATAGTTTGGTATTTCCATCAGTTTGACGGGAAAAGACTCCGCCGAGCAAACCTTGAATTTGCTTTTGCTAGATGATTCTACTCTGCAGACAAATCCAGAGCGTACTTCCTCTTCTGTTATTGTGACAGCATAAAAGTGTGCACATTGCTTTTCAACCTGTAACAACCATAGCACGTATGAGATTTATATGGAGATACACCCATTACATACATGAATGAGATCATAGCCGGTTATCTGCTACAATAACTCACCTTTTTAGATACAGCTTGTCCAAGTACAAGAGGATCAACTGAAACTCTGCCATTAAGAGCCTCCTCCAAAATAGTTGCAGATACAGATGTTTTTATAGGCACACCAAGTTTGCTATTTCGTTGAAAATTTCAGAACAAATACTCAGCTTGCATTGAATAAATCTGTATCTAGCTATATAAAAAGGGCCAAAGAGAATGAACAGAAGTCCACATAAAAATATACCAACCTAAACAACGCTGCAAACACAGTATTCACAGCTCCTAAACTTGAGAGATCTAGCTCCAGCTCTGTGCTTTCTGCTTCAACAGCCTGTGAAAGAAAAGCGCTTTGCAATTAGCAAAGTCTGAAATGTAATGCTGGCACAGCATTAGCTGCTGGAAGAATTTTGAAGCATATCACAACATCAAAAACGTCCCCAGAGAACAACAGTATTTCTAGAGACAAAGATCCTAGAAATTCTCAAGTTCAAACCTGAACCCCATCTTAACCTCAATTAATAGCATGATACCTACGATTACACAGAAGACAAGAACCTTGATTCCGGCCTCGCGTAGAGGTCATAGTAAACCTACAATACCACAATGCAAACGAATCTCACCTCAAAACCTGCTGTATCATACTGGCGGCGTTTCTCTGGGTCAGACAAGATGTTGTAGGAAAACGTGACCTCCTTAAACATGTCGGCCGCAATCGGGTCATTTGCAGTCTTATCAGGATGATACCTGAAACACCAAACATTACATTCATTTGGGAACAAGGATAAAACAGAGATAGCAGGACGAGAAGGAAATGCTTGTGCAGAGGATGTTTAATAATCTCCAAAGAGAATTAGCCTAAACCAGACCATCGCCTTCCCTTATGATTATCAGGACTAAGGCTTGGATGAGTAAATCACAAATGAACAAGTAGCCATTAAATTAACTCTTTGCCAGACTTGCTTCCGATAATCTCGCAGGATAGACAAGGCATATCCCTCCCAAGGAAAACGTCACAGATTGGTAGATTCAATTCAAAATTCATCTCTGTAACCTAAATAGATTCAATTCAAGAGTCTTCTCTGAAGCCTAAACCTAATTATTTTCTTCTACTTAGATTGAACAGAGATTACACCAGAGAGATGTACGTAGAACTGAAAGAAACCAATAAAAAACTTACTTGAGAGCCATTTTCCGATAAGCGCTCTTAATTTCCTGATCCGTAGAGTTCCTTAAGACTCCTAGAACCTCGTAAGGGTCACGGCGGAGCTGCTTCTCGGCATCCTTCTTCTCCGACTTGGATCTATGAGTTGGCATTTTCTCCTCTTCAAAAACGAAAAAACAAAATCCTCAACCGAAACCCTACGAATCACACTTCAAACGAAAGAATCTCCGGATGTTCAGAGAGGTGATAATCTTCTCGATTGCTCCTTCATTTCAGCAAATCGTTTCCCGAAAATTTTCCAAATGGAACAAAGCCACGAAACCCTAGATTACGCCGGAAGAAAAACTCCGACAAGACCTCTCTCTCTCCGAGCCGGATCTCTTCGAGAGATGAGACTAAACTGTCAAAGGAGAAATCGGAGGGGAAATTTAGGTGAGAGAAATAGTTTGGGTTTCGCAGAGAGAGAAGAAATTTAAAACTCTGGATATTCCACTACAGTAGCTCTACTCGGCGCGTGATCTAAGCGCGTGGGGCGCTGGATTTTAGGGCCGCAGGTTGTTTCTTGTTTTGGCATCTTTATTTGGGGGCGCGTACTGGTCACGCGGAGCAAGACGGTAGGTTTCCAGATATAAATTTTTAAACTTTGATTAAAGAAGCCTTTCAATTATTAATTTTTAAAATATGTTGATTACATTACATTATATAAATTTATAATCCAACTCATATGAGTTATTTTAGACTAATATTATTTTTTTAGTCTTTTACTCAGATGTATGTTTCTGTTTGGTTTGGTTTAGTTACAACTTACTACTTTTTTTTCCCCAACAATTTTGAATAACCAACGTATAAGAGTGGTTCAAATTTAACGACTATAATAAGAAATTAAATATTTTTTATATGGTTCTGTAAACAGCAACAGATAAGATTTTTTTTTAAAAAGTGGATGTGACATATATGGGAATGTTTTATTAGGGATAAACATAATTAACCTATATGGTTAATATTAAAAATATTTACTATTTAGTAGTTTTTTGAAAAGCGGTCTGGACGATCGTTTAGATCCCGACTAAGCGCTAGACGCTCAGATGACGTCTAGATAACCGCCTAGACTATGGAGATTACCTTATACGCATTAAAATTATGTATTTTGTTATTAAATGGATTTAAACCGTTTTGAGTGATCTTAAGCGCTTAAGAGCAGTCCTACGAAATCGTTAATCAATTATTCTTTAATTTGTTTTTTTATTTCAGTATATTTTTTCAATTTCTAATTACATAGATTTAAATTTATAAATGTTAACTCCATATACATGGTTATAACCGTTCATATATTGTTTGATATAAGTTAAATTAATATTTTTGTTTAATTTTTGTTTACGATTTAATATTTTTATTTTTTTAGTACATACTTTTGTATAAATTTTATTTATAATATCATATTTATAATGTTTTATATTGTAAACACCTAAACCATTTAAAATCGTCTAGACTCCGATTAAACATTGTAGATATTAAGCGCGGGGTCACCATCCGCTAGTAATATGTTGAAGATTGCTATTTAGGTAGGGTCAAATAGTAATGTGTTGTTGACTATAACAATATAATATTAAAAATAATGGTGTGATAAGAGGTTTTAAAACGGTAAAAAAATATAACATTACAATTACGAATAGTAAAAAATGACGATACGAAGATCAATTTTTATTCGTGAGATTATCGTAATACAAATATGAATAAATTTTAGAAATTAAAAATAATTATAAAAAGGCGTTACATTTTTCAATTTATGAGAAGATAAATAAAGAATTTCATTGTCCAATGAAATGTCAGATTTTAAAAAGAAACTTATACTAATGATGATATAGAAAAAAAATTTCACACATTATAACAATTCAAATAGTAGATAATTTTAAAATTAAAAATTAATTACAGAAAAACGTTATATTTTTCAATTTATTAAAAGATAAATAAAAAATTTCATTGTCCAATGAAATGTCAGATTCTAAAAAGAAAGTTATATGATGATATAGAAAAAAGTTTCGCATATTATAACCATTCAAATAGTAAATAATTTTAAAATTAAAAATTAATTACAGAAAGACGTTACATTTTTAAATTTATTAGAAGATAAATAAAAAATATCATTGTCCACTGAAATGTCAGATTTAAAAACTTATATGATAATACAAAAAATAGTTTCGCACATTATAACAATTCAAATAGTAATTAATTTTAAAATTATAAATCAATTATAGAAAAACGTTGGTTTTTCCAATTTGTTAGGATATATATAAAGAATTTCATTGTCCAATGAAATGTCAGATTTAAAAAGGAAAGTTATATGATGATACACAAAAAGTTTCGTACATTATAACAATTCAAATAGCAAATAATTTTAAAATTAAAAATTAATTACAAAAAGGAGTTACATTTTTTAAATTATTAAAATATAAAAGATCGACGACCTATTCACCCCCTCTCCCCCCAAAACTATCATATAGCACCATATCTACGCAGACTTTGAGCCTCGATCTATTTCTCCATGTTTTGAAAGTTAAAGACATATTTACACACGGAATGAAAGTTAGAAACTTATATCCACACCGTGGTTGGTTATGTCGGTTTACGATTTAAAACTGATACCAAACCGCATAAGACCGAAAACAAACCGAATTAGAAAACCGAATCTATAGAAACCGACCTGTAACCCGACCCTACCATAGTTCGAAAAATAGCCGCTATGAACCAAAAAATCCCCAATTTATAAATTGAAGAACCCTAAAAATCGATTTCTCCAAATCGACTGTCAATTCTTCCATATTTTTCGAAATCGAGTAAGTCTATTGTTAGGATTTAGGATTTCGTAGTGTATAAAGTCGATTTGATACATCAAAATTCGATATCATAGGCATGTGATGTTTCTCGGATTTCGATTTCATGGTGATGTTTCTCAATTTTGTAGGTTAAACTGCTCTGGAGATTCGACTGTGAACATGAGCACTGGATATGGAGCTTATACTGGAACATCAAATGCATGAAGAAGAGGAAGAATCGTGGGTGTTCCGAAGAGATGTTGGTGTGGGAATCAAATCGTGGAATTGATTTCCAAATCCGAAGCCAATCCTTACCGTCGATACTTTCGTTGTGCTTTTGCTGCAGCACAGAAGCTTATCAATGATAACCATACTTTCAAGTGGGTCGATGAGGCGTTGTTAAATGAGATTCAAACATTGAGTTTGCAAGTTTCGAGTCTTGAACAAGTTGTGAAAGATATTACAGCAGAGAAGATGAAGTTTGAAAAAACCGTGTTTGAGAAGATGCAATCGAAGCTAGAGAAAGAGATATTTGAGAGGGTTGAAGATGTTTTGCTCGAAGCCAAAAACAATATGAAAATGATGATTTTTGGAGTGTTTGAGTGTATGATCTTGTTTGGGTTGATGAGTTATGTTGTATGAGTTTGTATGTAGAATATGTTTGGATCGATGAGTTATGTTGTATGAGTTTGTATGAAAAAATGGTGGTTGTATGAGTTTGTATGTAGAATCTGTTTGGATGGATGTATGATCATGGTTTGGATGTTCTTGTCATATTGTGTGTTATGTTGTTGTCTAATTATGAATGTCAAAGCTTCATGATTATGATCAAAAGAAACAGAGTCAAGCTCATACAAGGTTTCCAAAATAAAAAGTTTGCAACACAGGTTCATGACATAATCTGAAAAACAGAGTCAAGCTCATACAACATAGATTATTCAGACATAAACTACCCGCAAAAACCATCAGCTGCTAAGACCCAAAACAGACAAGCTGCTTAAACAAAAAAATAGACCAATCCTCCATTCACCAAGTGCTCCCACTTCAGACTTGAGAATCTTCACATTGAGAAGCTCCACATTGAGAAGATTTACTGTGAGTACCCTGTATTAAGAACAGAGAAAAATCAACAATGCTCATCACCTCCTCCAGCAACGCCGTTAAACTCCACGATTTCGGCCATCAAGACCACGATTCTTCAACAGAGAACTTCGATTTGGGGGTTTGAGAGCAAAATCGATTTTAGGGTTTCTAATTTAGGGATTTTTTTATTGAAGATTTTTTTGTTTCGCTTTCGGGTTCTGGGTAGGTGATTAGTTTTAATCGGGTTGAAGTCGGGTTTAATGAGGTTTAGTCTCGGTTTATTTAGTGTAAAAATTGTTAATAATGGATTGGTAAACAGTAAACCGAAACAAATTGTGTTCTGTGTGTAAATTGGATTTGAACTTCCATTCCGTGTGGATTTAAGGTTTGAACTTCCATTATGTGGGGAACTAAGTCTTTAACTTTCAAAACATGGAGAAATATATCGAGGCTCAAAATATGTGTAGATCTGGTGCTATATGATAGTTTTGGGGGAGAAATAGATCGTCGATCCGAATATAAATAAAGAATCTCATTGTCCAATAAAATTTTAGATTTAAACAAAAAAGTATATAATAATACGAAAAAGTATTGGGACAATTTCAAAAATACCAATTTTGGTGTGTCCATTGTCAAAAATGCCAATTTTGGTGTGTCCATTGTCAAAAATGCCAGTATGAGTTGTCCATTTTCAAAAATATCACTAATTAATTGTAAATTGACTAAATTACCTTTATTTTTTGAAATTAAAATTTTATAGGGATTAAGGTTTAAGGTTTAAAAATCTTAAACCCTAAAAAGGGTTTGACCCCTAACAAACCCTAAATCATAAAAACTAAACCCTAAATCTAAAATAGTTAACACAACCTAAAAATTATTTTAGGTAAATGATATAATTTTAGTGGCATTTTTGAAAAGATTTTAGAAGGGTGGCATTTTTGAAAATATGTATTTCAAAAGTGGCATTTATCAAAAATTCTCAAAAGTATTCTGATTAGTTATCTCATAACAATTTAAATAGTAAATAATTATTTTAATTAAAAATTACAAAAAGACGTTACATTTTTCAATTTATTAAAAGGTAAATAAAAAATTTCAATATCAAATAAATTTTCAAATTTTTTTAAAAACATTATCTCGTTAAAAATATCGATATTTTTTTGTACCATCCCTATGCTAGTAGTAAAACTTGTATTACTCCAATTCAACATTTACAAGGCAAAAAAATAAATAAAATTATATATGTTTTGTAACACTCATTTTTTTACCGTCTATGCTCAATGATTTGGAGGATCCAGAGAAAAAAATAGGCCCTTATTTACCATATATATTTTTTAAATGGGCCCTTATATGTAGTACATATACAACCCTTACCACCATTTTTAGGTGTAATCATTTAGAGCCAATATTAATTTGATGCAATCTACTTTGATTATTGTCGAATTTAATTAGCCGATGGAGAAAGAAGGACCATCTCTAACGTCAATTTGTTGAGTTTTTTTTGTTGTTTTCCACAAAAAGACTCTGATGCTGGCTTGCATCAGTGTACAACTTTTCAGGAATATTTTACCAAACATATATATTAAAAAACGGTCCACATGAGACTATTTATTGAATATTAAAAAAATGAAAACACAACGACGAGGACAAATCAACACAATCAGAGGGTCATCATCATGTTTGGATTTATATATTCTAATAAAACTAGTGATCTTGCCAAATCTTTTGTTGGGCTTTATCGAGGATCGCTTTAAACTAATGTGTAAACAAAACGATTAGTTTGTTAACAAAGATATTTAAATTAACAATGTCTAAGAAATACTTCACCGTTTCTGATTATTTTTAGATTGAATTTGAAACATCGGTGAACGAGATATTTGCAGTTTTCAAAATATTACTTTCACTTCACGAGATCGAAACGTATTATTACTACATTATAATTAAAATTTTCACAAAAAAAAAATCGGGATTCCTACTACGAAAATGATTGGAACTGGACCACTGGTGTTAGGGTCACAACAAAACATCATCATATGCTTAGGAGTGTTAGTTGTTGATGAGTTTGTATCATCTACTAAATTCACCATTTTATTTATGGGCCTCAGTACTTGAAGCCCAATAACACGTGTATAAGCCCAATAACTTATTATCAACTGTTTGATGCACCTCCATCAATTGTATTTGTAGTAGCAAAGCAACAAGAAGGGACTGTACATCAATTATCTACACACACAGATTACTATAATCCAAGCTCTGAAAAAATTATATGGATCCAAGAATGCCATATGATTCAAAAGCATAGGTGAATGTAAAGGCCTCGCCTCCAACTCCAAGTCTAATGTAGCAATGTTCAAAGATTACCAAACAAAGAAGCGGAAGATATAATGCATCCATATGTTGAGAAGAGGATGAAAATTTTACACATAAATGATTGTTCCGAAAAATATCTCCAGGGGTCGGAGTGTCTTAATTTTTACCTCTAAATCTTATTTCTGACTCTCTTGTTAATTTACTTACTTAAACATCAGAATATTTTCAGATTATACCATACCGGTATTTCAGCCATTCATAATCATTATCATCTCATGCAGGAAAATTTGTTTTCCAAAAATTGATCTTCTTTGCCAAATATTTTCAAAAATCTCGAATCCGATATGATGAAAAATAAACATTGTTAAATTCATTTTAAATATAAATTTTAATTTAATTAATATAATTTTTTGATAGGTTAATATCATAATTTTACAATATTATTTTAATAACAGTAAATGAATATTATCCGCTTAAGGTGGGCATTACCTAGTAGATAAAAGGTTTTCTTTTCCCCATGCTTCACGTGTATACATTTCTATTATAACATATTTCTTCCGTTTTATTTTACTTGATGTTTTAGGGATTTTTTTTGTTTTATTTTAAGTAATATTTTCAAGTTTCTATGTAAAATTAATTGTGTTTTGTTGTTTTTGACTGTTTGAATTCTGCACATTACTTTTTTATTAATTGAATCATTTTGGAATTGATGAAAAAACATGTTTTATTTTGAAACAATAGAAAATTAAATTATGAAACCGAGGGAGTAATAGTCTGAGTGGAAGACAAAACTACGTGATTCGTTATTAGATAGTTCCACACAGTTATCCATGTTTTTTAGTCAATTGTCACACACAAATTCCAGCTTATTAGCTTTCACGAAAACACAAATCACAAAACCACCAGACCACATGGTCTTGATGAATGATGATCAACTTCCACGTTGTAGAAATAAATTTCATAATTCTCTGTAATCAATTTTTGTCTACTTTAACTCTTATATTTAACAGAGAAGAAATGAAACTATTTATTAAATCTGTGTGTATACATAAGTTCGTGTGAAGCCGTGACCCGTGAAGGTCATTTTTAGTAACATAGTCAACGATCAAAATTGAAAAATCTCATATATATTTGGATTTTGACTATATGAATGGTCTTAAGGAAGAAAACGACATGTCAATCGTAATATCGCAATGAATATTAAAGTGAACTCCGATTATTAGACCGAGTGTGGTAGGTTCTAACCCCAGCTAGTTCCATTATCATATAACACATTCATAAATATATAGACTAAGTCAGAGAGATTAATCAATGGTCACGACAAAAGACTGTCAACAAGTAGTTAAACAGAACAGACCCTCAAGTTCCAAACCTTAACAGAAAGATCAAGACTTCCACTATAAACCATACAAGATTTAACCGAATCATGACTGGAATCAGAATCAGAGACCGAGACAGCCAAACACTTAACAGGCTTGGTATGTCCTTCCAAAACTGCCAAACAAGAATAACACTCTTTCTCCATTAATCCTCTCCTCCAAACTCTCAAGCTCTTATCTGCTGATCCACTCAACACCAAATCAGACGCAACAGCTAAACAAAGAATCGCCTTCGTGTGTCCCCTTAAAGCTCCCACCACAACCATATGTAATTCAGCATCACCACCATCATTTCCGTTTCTTAATCTCTCCCACACAAGAATCGATCTATCACAAGCTCCTGAGTAGAGAACCTTCCCATCTTCACTAACGGCCAAAGCGTTCACTGCCGAGAGATGTTTCGTAAGAGTAGCGACCAGAGAGTGTCTTTTGTCCTTCTTGTTCCACACTTTGATCTTCTTATCTGCCGAACCTGTGTAGACAAACCCATCACGAGACACCACGATGGCGTTAATCGCGTCGTCGTGAGCCTTCTCGATAGACTCTAAGCATTTGAAATCGGATGTTCTCCAAATCTTGAAACTCCTGTCCCACGAAGCAGAGTAAAGGAGGGACCCGTCTTGTGACAAGGCGAGAGATGACACGGCGTCCACGTGGTGAACCCACGTGGACTTCTTGTGCCGTCGGACTTCCACGTAGCTTTTCTGGCAGAAAAGATTCGTGAAACGGTCGTTCATCGTCGGAAGAGTCGCCACGCACTTGTATTTCTGATGATCTCTGTGACTGTGACTGCTCTCGCCGATGATCCTCCATACACGAATCTTGTGATCTTGATGAGCGCTTATTAGCTTGTCTCCAAGAACCACCAACGATTTAACCCCTCCGTTTCCGGCGGCAACTATTTTACCGGTGGAATATTCCGGCGGTTCACGAGGCCATACACGTATCTCGCTGTTGGAAGAGCCGGTGAAGAGTGATTTCCCGGAGAGGGCAAGAGAAGAGACGTATGAGGAGTGACCTTTGACTGTGGCTAAGCACTGATGATGGACGCTGGAGCTCTGCGGCGGAGAAGACAGAGACGGAATCAATGGGAGACTTGGCTGAGACAACAGTGATGATGATGACATGGAAGTTTCTGATTGGAGATGGGTAGATTTCGTTTCACATTCTGATCTGGTTTTAGCGCAAGGCAGAGGACAAGAACATGGGAGGAAACCCATTTGAGCGAGCTAGAGAGTTTTTATTGTTTGTTTTGTTGTTGTCGGGAATAATCGTGTAATATGCTTTGCTTTATAGGATGAGTCGTATCCCGAGGTAGGGAAGATTTGGGGAGCTTAAAATATACTATTGATTTAACCATAAACATTAAAAAAATGGGAGTTAATGGAGAATTATATAGAAAGGTGAAAGATAATTAAAAGAAAAGGTTAGGGTAGTGTAGGGTGGGGGGACTAATCGACCATGTGTCGTTAGTGTAATAGCGATGATGTGTTTGTAATTAAATTAACATATCTTTGTGTTCCTAACTTAGCTTTTTGTAATTATTGTATATCTCTTAGAATTTTAATTTGTTTTTTACATAATATTATTAAACTGTATTTCTTGTGTTGAGAGATCAAACCCGATGCTTCCACGGTTATGATAATTTTCCTACATCACGGTCAAATTGTCATCATTATGTTTAGTTATAATTTCCCCATCAATAGTGATTAATTACCATTTTAATTTGCTATTAATGTTAAGTAATTAATTAATCCAGTCGATAGTTTATCTGCAAGTTGGAAAGATTTTCAAGAAAAAAATTGAGTTTTTGCTTTCAAATTCGAGTCTCCACTAGAAAAAAAGTAATTTAGTTTCTAGTTAAATACAATCATAGACGGGAATTCAATCCAAGAAAGAGATTATGAGGGTCTAGAATTGCCTTTTAAACAAAAAAAAAAGTTTAAAAAAACAAGCAACTAATTAGTTAAAATAAGAGTTTGAACATTAGTATTTTACCCTATAAGAATAAATAGTTTGAATTTTGAACATACAAAACAATCAGATTATGCTTCTAGTTCAGTGAATCACAAACTATAGGGAACTAGGTGGAGCCCCGCGCCAAGCGCGGGATATATAGTACATTCATTTTTTTAATTAATTTAACGAAGTTAATTTATAAATAGGCATATTTCGACCTATATTGCATATCAAAACCGAAAACATTTGTTAAAAGCAACGATCGATATGACATTTAGAGAAATAAAATCCAAAAATTATAAGAGTATTTGTCTAGAGAGCAACATGATGTATATAGAGAAGTAGGTATGGTAGAACTAATATAAATTGATTTGATATGTATCCACTTTATTATGAACTAACTTAATCAACGCTAATTTCATTTAAAATATTTTTCAGGTACTACATCAGGAAAATCAACATCAGGTACTACATCAGTGAAATTTTGAAAATATTTTTCAGATACTACATCAGGAAAATCAACGCACGATTTAACGGTAGTTGTCCGATAAAACACTATCTTAAATGTAAGTGGACTTGTTCTATAATCAGTAGCATGATTTGTGAAAGTAAAATTGCTGATGATATAAACGCAACCCTCGACTAACAGATTCTGAAATTTCAGAACCAATTCCTCATCAACAGAAGCATGAATCCTAGTACCCTAGAAAGAGAGATATTAAATTAAAATATTAGAAAGAGGAGACGGGGAATGAAATATAGATCATATAAAAGGAAAAACATGATAAACTTACGGCTTCATCAACGAAAACCATGTCAATAAAAACAACTTTCTTGTTTTTCCATGTCTTCCAAAGTTTCATGACCCGAACTTTTAAGATATATCTATCATTCGTAGGATCAATCTGATCGATTAAAACCAGAGCGGCTGGTTTTCTCCGGAGATAAGACATAGGTGGGGGATAAAAAAAAAAAAAGACAACCTCAATAAGGTATGCGAGATAAAAACCAAAAGAGAGACTATGTTATGCTCCAAGATGAAGAAGAACACAAAGCACCTATATTTATAATAATATAAGATCATACTAAAATGGAATTATCCAAAAAAATTCGACCAATGTATAACAAATACATACAATGTAAATTTTCCTTTGTAAACAGATTAAAGATATAGAATATGGTAACCTAAAAATAGGAATATTAATATAACTAATAAACCATATATTCTTATAAACTGTTTTAAATGAGATTATTCCAATTCCATCTCAATTAGAAACCAATTATAGTTAAAGAATATCGCTGTAAATTTTATACGATAATATTAAAAAGGAATACTACTATTTAAATTTAGGATAATTATAAGAAGGAATAATACTATTTAAATTCTAATATAATTTAAAAAGGAAATATGTCATTTTTTTAAAGTAACTCTAATATTAATATTAATACAAATAAACAACGAATGAATATGTTAGTTAAATTACATTTTTACTTGCACACTCACATATCATTAATTTGATAATTAACAAATAACATATGATAACGTTTATAATCAAATAATATTTAACTAATATTATAAATATAAAAAGTCAATTTCGTCTATAAAATAAATTTAAAATACACATATCAAAAATTACGAACAACAACGAAGGAATATGTGAGTTAAATCACATTTATACTTACAGATTTTAATATCATTATTTTTATAATTAACAAATAACATAAATCATACTATTATTTTAATAACAAATTATTAGGTCTGATACGCACATTTAATAGTTTAAGCACATTTTCAGAACATAAATTCACTATTTATGAAACTAATTAGACCTTAACATGTGCCAAGATTTTCAGAACATAAATTCATTCGTTGTTTATTTGTATAGGCAAGAACATAATTGGACCTTAACATAAGCCCAATTGGACCTTAACATGTGCCTAAGATTAAAAAAAAATGAAATATCGAATTTCAAAAGCCCAATTTAGACGATGACAGCATGTGTAATAAATTCACTATTTATGAAACTAATTGGACCTTAACATGTGCCAAGATTTTCAGAACATAAATTCATTCGTTGTTTATTTGTATAGGCAAGAACATAATTGGACCTTAACATAAGTCCAATTGGACCTTAACATGTGCCTAAGATTAAAAAAAAAATGAAATATCGAATTTCAAAAGCCTAATTTAGATGATGGCATCATGTGTAATTAAAACGATTCATTAATGGCATAAGAGTAAAAACAGGTCTGAGAGTGAACCTAGAACCGCCACGTAGAATTTCGCACTTGCTAAATAATAATATGATATACTAACCAATTTGTTATCCCAATTGAATTAATATCACTGCTTTTTCTCTCGGGCACGGTTTTCCATAACAAATAGCTACTCTTTTTCGGCGGCTTCGTCGTTGGCTGTCGCCGTGCTCCACCGGTGAGTTTTCTTCTCGGTGGCCTTCTTCTCGATCGATCTTTCTCTCGTTCTCTTCTCTCCCTTGCTCTCTATCATGACTTCTTCTCCACAAAAAAATCTCTCTCAAACAAACATCGAGTTCGATCTAATCATGTCATCTTCCGAGAGAAGAATGGATTTCGTTCTCTCGACACCGGCTATAACTCCATCTGTTCATGACTTTGGAGAAGCTCAGGGGAAGGAAGACGATAGTCCTTTAAAGCTACTCCACCAAAAATCCTTCAACACAATCGAAGGGATTTCTTCTTCAGATCCGCGTTTGCCGCTTCTAAACCGGTGGTCGACACAAGCAACTCCGATTCCACCAGTGAAGACTTTAACGGATACTCCCAACCTCGGCGAAGCATTTTCTTCTGCGGTTCCTGTCTCTCTTCAGGTAGGAGGACCTCCTCCAATCGCGAAGGAAAGGTCGGTTCTCGGACCTGAAGGGAACTCCTCGCCGTCTTCCCAGGATGTCTTAATTTCCTCTGCAGTATCATCAATCCCTAATTTTTTTATCTTCGCCGGAAGACTCTAACCGAACGACACAACTCTTCCCAAAAGGCGCATGGGAAAACCCTCTATCGACTACATCTTCTTCTATCCGACACTCAGCAAATCAGTTGGTCTCTTAAGAAATGATGACAAACTCGGTTACAAAAGCAGAAGCTGCGTCTCTTAAGAATCATTCCAAGGACTTCCCATGAACAACAAAGATGAACCAGTCCCTGAGAAATCTACATAGGATAACAATCCCTGACTACTTAGAAGATGGTACCCCAAAGGTAGGCATTCCTAGCCATGTTCTTCTAGGAGGTTTAGAGAACCAAAAATAATTTTTAGTTGGACAGTTTTACCGCTGCTCATCTCCATCTAGAGGACTAATTCAGGCGGTAGTAACTAGGATACGGGGAAGGATATGTAGAATCTTCATTCGGAGTTTAGGAGAGCCGTCTTATCTTTTCCACATTCCTGATGAATCAACTCGTAAATTGGCTATATTCAGAGGGGTTTGTGGCACGTGGATGACTGCCTAATGTTTGTTTCACCTTGGTCTCCTTCTGATACTATCTCTGTGCCGAAAATCACCATTGTCCTGGTTCGTTGACTCTTAATAACATTCCAGACCAGTTATATTTAATCCTAGTTATTAAGTGGATTGCTTCGGGTATTGGGGAACCTATGCTCACTGAAAAACCATGGTTAGATCCAACAAAAATGAGAAAAGCCAAAATCCTAGTAGAGGCAAACATGGATAAACCATTTCCTCAAAGAGTATCCTTAACTGATAGAAGTGATTCAATCACCATGGTGGAGATTCTCTATTCGTGGCTGCTTTCTAATTGTAGTGGTTGTGGATAATTAGGTCACAAAGCCTCTCGTTGTCTCCTTCTAAAGGCAAATACCTGAGGGCAGGCACTCACTACATATGCTCCAAGGGTCAACGAGATGTCCAAGGGACCTGTTTCAAACAGATTGAACAATTGTACTATTGTTGACGCTCCTTCTGCAGATTCTGATTCGACAAAATCAGTGTTGCCAGAAGTAGAAAAGGCAGATAGTGGTACTCCGGTAAATCCTGGCACAATCGTCCCAAACCCTGTTGCTACAAAGACTTTGGATCCACTCACAGAAGGTAACAAGGTTTCCTCCAAGACTTCATCTCCACCTGTGAGTACTCCTTCAACTACTATCAACTGAATTGAATTGGTCTCAACAAGAGAGACAAACACTTCCAAACATTTAACTCCTACTTCTGGTAAAGAAATCCACAGTATTCGCAAGAATGTGTCTAGCTCACCATTGAATAATAATAGGTTTGCCTCTCTTGAATATTCGGAAGATGAAGAAGAAGAATCGATTACTGATGTTGATCCTAATTTGGATTTCTTGTCTCCTTCGGGTAAAAGAATCTTTGGAAAAGACCAATCAAACCGTCTACCAAGATCAAGGAAATGCAATGGAAATAAGTTTACGAGTGGCCGAGGTAATCGTGGTCGGAGAAATAGGGATGGTCGTGGCTAACTTGGGGCTCTACAACACTCCTCTCTAATCGAAGTGAAAGACTCGATTATCTACTATCTCAACTTGTTGAATTTAAAGCTTTACAGTAAGTGAAATTTCTTTTAAAATAGTGTGAGAAAAGTCAGAATTTGTATCTGATCGATTAAATAAAGTTTGGTTTTAAAAATATATATATATTTGTTATCCCATTTCGATTCAGTTTTTTTCTTTCGTCTTGGATAGATAAAATACCAAATCAACGCAGATATTTTGGTTAGTTTAGATCTAGGTCGTAGTGGTGGCCATCGTTTTCATCTTTTTCTTTTCTTGTCAATTTCAAAACTTTCTCATGTAATTTATTGAATATTACCGACGGTTCACGGGCCTAATTCCCAATTCATATATTATTACATCATGAATTATAATATCTTATAATAATGCTTCATCATTCTTTTTGTTTCTTTGTTCATCAAGGTCGCTAGTTATAGAAATATTCGTTATGTTCTATTATATAAATTTTTTTAATTAAAACCGTAAAGTTTAAAAATCAAATAAATTCTAATTTTTTTACATTAAAAATATTATTTACTATTTAACCAAAAATAAATCAACCAATAAAAAAAAAAATCGTATAATTCAAATGGTTACAAAAGATCAAATCTAACTAAATTTTGCATGAAAACTTGAAAAAATTAAATAAAATAAAACAAAAAAAAATATTCTAAAATATTTAATATAATAGAACAGAGGGAGTATAAAAATAAATACTCAAAAATATCATCTCAAAATTCTCAACTGGTAACAGAAAAAGGATTCTCTGTTCTAAAATAGAAAAACAATGCATAGTATAAAGAACCAATCTAAGAAAGAAAAAGAAAAGAATAAATCGTGTAATAATCTGTAAATTAATTAACTAATTCAATCGTGTAATGTAAGAGATTAATTATCTACAATAAATACAACAAAAACAATCCGACGGTCGACAGCAATAGACTAGTCAAAACCGATCGAGAGCCGTGGAATCTACCAGCAGCACCACCGGAATCGCCAGTGTCTCGCTGTTGAGTAGACTGTGGTGGAGATCTAGAGCCGTTGAAGTTAGGATTCGCACCGTACAAATACTGGACTCCTTCCACGTCATCGCTCGTCAAATCAACCTTACGGCTCCCCGTCGTGATGGTTGGATACATGATCGAGTCTTGAACAGAGGAATGTCCTAACCCCAGAAGATGTCCGATCTCGTGAACAGCCACCGACTCGAGATCAATAGCCGCCGTCCCGGAGAGAAAACTGTCTCTGCTGCCGTCGGAGACGACCCAGTTCTCGTCTCCGTCGAGGTGGAAATGTCCGTTCGGTGGTGAGAACGCGTGAGCCAGCGTTCCTAATACGCCGTCGAACGGTTCTCCGTCGCCGTGTTCTCCGGAGTAGAATCCGACGCTGATGTCGGAGGTCAAGAACGTCTCCACGCGCGTGAACGTTAGTGGAGTCACCTCCGCCCAACGAGCGAACGCGCGTGAGAATACGCTCTTGACCTCCTCGGTCAACGCGTTTCGCGGTTCAAAGGCGTAGGTCAGGTCGCGGCGGTGGTCCGGCCACCGTGGCTCACCCGGGAAAAATGAGTAGCGTTTGACGGCGTGGAAACGTGGGCCCCGCCCGGCGAAGGAGACCTCATAGGTCCTTCTTCTTCCGTCTCCTTGCATAGTTGAGGTGCCGTTGACTACGTCGGGGACGCCGCAACGTGGGATCACGACGTGTTTGAGAGTGAGGTCGTCGAGTTCTCCGGTGACGTTTAGCCGGAAATTCTTCTGGTACATCTCGACGGCGTTCTTGAGGGTATCGTCGAAGTCATCGGTGAAGTTTCCGGAGAAAGTTTCTGAGATGTAGCCAAAATGTTGGAAGTATTGTTTGATCTTGTAGAGGCCATCGACTTTCATGCCGGCATGGCAGCCGGTGAAATTCAAGAATGAGTTCCAGACGTTTTCGGTGGCGTTACGGCGGAGCTCCGGCGGGATGGCTGAGGAGTTGGGATAGAAACCGGCGGAGATTGGAGAAGGAACGAAGAAAAACAAGAAAACCCCGAAAACGCAAAACCTCATCATCATATGGTAATGTTGGGATTTAGATTAGAGAGAGGACATATATAGATAAGCTAAAACGACTAGAATCGTTGAAGCTGCTGATTTGTAATAAATTTTGAAAAGAAGAGAAGATGTTTTTTGCGACTTTGCTTTGGGAAAGCTGAGGTCAGCTCTGTGTTAGCGTCGTTAGGCATCGTTTGCGTTTGGCGAATTTTCTTTCTTGAAAAATAATGTTGAATTATTCAAATGGAAACTTCCTCAGTCCTCGGCACATTCAAAGGTCTCTCATGAAGAAAATACTTAAAGAATAATTAAATGGTGTCGTTTTCTGAATAGATGATGATATTTGTTCTTGGTCCATAAATTAGGCTCCGGCTTAGTCTAGGAGGTTCGCTAGAAATTGCGATTGATGGATGGTAGAGGACTTGTTAATTAGATCGAAAGTTGAAAGTATAAACATACAAATATTTGTGGGGGAGGACAAAGAAGGCCGCAGAATCAGATAAAACAAACTATAAAGGGTTACTTTGTGGAATAACTAAAAAAGAAAAAAGCTAATCAATTAATCTAAATCTAATGGTTATGATTATGCCGGTAAAATTGGTTACTTGGTTAATTAAGGGTGATAGGGCAAATTAACCTAATCTTATTATATAAAATTTGATGCGTCAAACGTTGTAATTAACACGATCGTGACATGTGATATCCGATCGATAAGATTTTGACACGTATAAAAAAAATATTCAATTAGATTTTGCCACATGTCAAAATAGTCTTTATCTATTTAAAAAACATAATATTATTATATTTTTGAATTAGATTATAAAATTTTGTTTTCATCAATTTTTAAAAATATTTATTTTGATAAATTTAAGTAAATCTAATTCAAATAGAATATATAAATCAATTCGTTAAGATTTTGAAAAAAATATATATATGCGAGTAACTATATAATAAAAGGTAAACCTAATTCAAATAGAAATAGGAAAGACTAATTATTTGAAAATATTTAATTAAAAAAAAAATAATAAAAAATAATAAAAGAATCAAAATAAATAATTAATTGTTATGTTCTCTATCAATGGTTTCACATCGATTTTTCTATTTTATTTTATTTATTTACACTGGTGATATGAATTTATTTTCCATTTTTGTGTTTGTTATTTTTTTTTACGAATTGTCACATATTAAAAGATTATCTTATTATATAAAGCTTGATGCGTCTAACTTTTTAATTAACACGATCGTGACATGTAGCTTTTGACATGTGTCAAAATAGCTTAATCTATTTAAATAAATCTAATATCATTATATTTTAAAATCATATTAAAACGAATTAAAAAACATAATATCATTATATTTATGAACAATGTGCATTACATTATGAGTTTTTATTTATTTTAGAGTTACTATTATGTGAACACCATATAATTTTATGTTTGAAAAAAAAATTATATTGAAAGTTTTTCATGTTGTGAAAATTATAGAAAATAAAAAATTAAGTGATGAAATAGTTATAATCGTTATCGGAAGAAAGATAATATGTCAATTCAGAAAAGAAAAAAAGAATAATCGAATATGATTAAAACATGAATAAATCTAATTCAAATAGAAATATGAGAATCAATTCATCAATATTTTTTTTAAAAAGAATAGATTTATGAGTAGTTACATCATAAAAAAGAAAACATAATTGAAATAGGAATAGGAAAAATTAACTATTTAGAAATATGTGATAAAATTTAACTGAAAATCAAATAATATGAGAAAAATAGAAAAATCAAAATAAATAAATAATTGTTAGATTTCTTTATCATTGGTTTAACATCGACGTCTTCAATCTTATTTTATTTATTTTTACGAGTGATCCATTGTCAAATATTAAAAGATTATCTTATTATATAAAGCTTGATGCGTCTAATTTTGTAATTAACACAATCGTGACATGTAATTTTTGACATATGTCAAAATAGTTTAATCTATTTAAATAAATCTAATATCATTATATTTTAAAATCATATTACAAAACAAATTAAAAAACATAATACCATTATATTTATGAACAATGTGCATTACATTGTGAGTTTTTATTTATTTTAGACTTACTATTATGTGAACACCATTAATTTTATGTTTGAAAAAAAAATTATATTGAAAGTTTCTCTTGTTGTGAAAATTATAGAAAATAAAAAACTAAGTGATCAAATAGTTATAATCGTTATCAGAAGAAGAAGAAAGATAATATGTCAATTCAGAAAAGGAAATTAGAACAATCGAATATGATTAAAACATGAGTAAATTTAATTCAAATTGAAATATGAGAATCAATTCATCAATATTTTTTTTTGAAAAAGAATAGATTTATGAGTAGTTACATCATAAAAAAAACATAATTCAAATAGGAATAGAGAAAATTAACTATTTGGAAATATGTGATAAAATTTAATTGAAATCAAATAATATGATAAAATAGGAAAATCAAAATATATAAATAATTGTTAGATTTCTTTATCATTGGTTTCACATTGACGTCGTTAATCTTATTTTATTTATTTTTACGAGTAATCTGATTTTGGTTTCTATTTTTTTCGTGTTTGGTTTCTTTTTCCAGGGTTATAAAATATTAAAAGAGTAAAAATAATTTAAATAAAAATATAAGAATAAATTCATCAAGATTTTGAAAAATATAGATATATGAGTAGCAAAATAGTAAAAAATAAACATAATTCAAATAAGAATAAGAAAACTAATAATTTGAAAATATGTGATGAAATTTAATTGAAAATCAAATAATAAAATAATCACAATACATAAATAACTATTAAGTTTCACATCAACGTTTTTAATTTTTTTTATTTACTTTTACGGGTGATGTAATTTTTTTATTTTAAATTACTTGGTTTTTTATATAGATTATAAAATATTAAATTACAAATCCGCATATATGCGGGTACTAAATCTAGTTATATTATAAAAGGTTGAAGTTTGAATTTTCTTTTTGTTACTGGTTCAAAAAAATCAATGTACAATCTCCGCCTTACACGTGAAATGTCATGACTTGTTAGGTTATCTATTTTTTTCCAGTGGATCCGACATCTATTTCTCCGTCTGTAACATATGTATGTAACATATGATTAATTAGGTTATCTATATATGATATTCCCGGCTTTTGACAAAATCTATAATTTACATATCATGCATATTTATTTTGTATATGAATAATTTGAAACTGAAAAGTGAAAACGAACTAGTCATTTAGGAAAAATAATAATATATATAACTTCAGCTTTTTAATCCTGTTAATTTTTTTTTGGTAAACCAATCATGTTGTTAATTTTAAAAGTTTACTTAGAGCCTTTGCATCCTCACCAGTAAAGGCAGCAGTGGACACAGCCCGCTACTCATACATGAGAGCTGCCGAGGTTAATAACGGAAACCGTGAGCTGTTCATGAAATCGATGGTGAAGCCGTGAAGGCAGAAGAGATGCTTGTCCGACAAAAACTGTAGAGAAAATTGCGAATCTGATCGTGGTGGTGGTAATCTCCAAACACCATTAGTGAATTTGATTTAATATTTCACAACAAACTTAAAAATATCAAACAAAAATGGAAGTGGCAAACGCTAGTAGCGTAAATGTATATATTCTAATCATTTTTTCTTTCAAATGGAATAAAGACTCATTTTCTTGTGAGTCTTTGACACATCAAACTTGTACGAAAATCATAGGTACGGGTGGTTAGAGGCGATGGCGGAGCTAGAATTAGTTTTTATAGGGGTCAATATTAATATAATTATTTAATAATAAAAATAATTATTTTAAAATAAAAAATGCAATTTTTAAAAGGAAAATTTAAAAATATAATTATATAATAATAAAATAATTATTTGTAAACAAAATTTAATTTCTAAAAGGAAACTTTTTTTAACTGTTTCACTATTATTTTTTTAACAAATAAAACAAACTAAGAATAATGTCATTATTGTTGTAAAACCCCTAAATTATAACTATGTTTATTAAAATATATGTAGTTTAAAAAGTACTCAATTATTTGTGTAAAATACACAAGTAATTCTTATGTTGTTCATCATTTATTATTTTAAGTTTTTACTAAAATATTGGTGAGGAAGTTTTATAACGTTATTTTCTTCAAGATGTTTATCTATCTATTGTCATAGTAGTTAACTGCTGTGTCTATCTAAAATCAATTTTTTCTAGATGAAAAAAGTATAAATAATTGATAGAAAAAAAAATCAAAAGCAGTTGCATTAGTCAAAATAGGAAAGAAAAGAAGAATGGATATGAATATGTCGCATATGTTAATTTTGATTAGTTGTCTAATTATTAGTTTTTTTTGTTAGTGAGCAAATTAACCTTTTTTATAAAGACCAAATCATCCAAGAAAAAAAAAGAACGAATGATTAAATGAAAAGAAAAAGAAACAAGGAGGTGCAAGGAGTAGATTTGAGCTTCGGTCAAGAGGGTCAACTTTATGTGTTTTAAACCAAATGATCCAATAAATTCAAATTAACTAAGATTGTAAACCAATTTTTTAAAAAGTTATGGGATCAACTGACCCCTCCTAAACCCCTAGTTCCGCGACTGGTTAGAGGATTTAAGGTGGGATGTATGCTAGATAACATACAATGTGAACAAAGATATTTTAATATGGTTATGAATTATAACCATGACAACATTGACGTATACCATAAATATTATAAAAAAATGCCTCAATTCATAAAGAAAAATTATCTACGATAATAAATATCATCATATATAAAAAAATAAAACAAACATAGAACTAAAAACTAGCAAATAAAATATTAGTTATAAAACATAATTTTTTTTTTTCAACAAAATTGTCAATTAAATTTTCAAAATCAAAGTTTTTTAACTAAAGTTTTCAGATTTTTATTTGATATAACAAAAATAAAATAGTCAAGTCACTCAATCTTTTATGTAACAAACTAATTCTATGCTTACTTTACTCTAATTCTTTAATAATTAAAAAGTGTTTCTATATATTTTTAGTTACTTAATTAACCATTAGAAACTTATAATTTTTATCATGTAGACCCATATTTTGTTTATTCTAATTATCATAAAGTTTTCAACGTTTAAGTCTATTATTTGAGTTTAACTAAATGAAATCTAATAAAAATATGCCTTTGACTTTTCCAGGAAATTTGATGCCATAAACCAATATTTCATATTTTTACATTGAGGCACGACCCTGGTTATGATCAGCAAACACAAAAAATTCAATGAATTTTGGTATTATATTAAACGTTTTTATAGTGTGCAAAATAGTATAATAGATTCCGAATATGGATAAACTTAACTAGGATAGCACACTAGCAAGTTAAGTTTTTATATGTTATTTCATTTATGATCCATCAAACTTCACATGTTATTTCATTTATGTTTTATAATATTCTTTCATTTGGTTTTTCAAATAACAAAGATCAAACATTTGAAACAACATAAGTTCGATGGGAGCTTGTAGTGGGGTGGTTTCACCCTAGCTGCCAATCAGATATGGTGGGTTCAACCCTCTCTCTTCCTATGTGAAGTTTAGGCTATGAATGTTTACAGTGGGATGGTGTGGTGCGGTCTTATGTACGGGATAAATTATGTTACCATTCACATACACTTTTTCAGTTTTTCATATTTAAATAAAAAATAGAAATTATAAAAAATTGGATCGCTGGCGGTACAATATATTTTTACCCTGTAAACGTGGGGTGTTTAACATTTTTTATGTGCGGTCCAATATTTTTTTATTTTTCAATTTTTTTTTTAAATATGAAAATAATTATAAATGGTATATAAAACACAAATAGCCAAAATAGATCATCTGAAATCCTTGCTGGCTCCTTGCTGCTGGAAAATTGTTGAGAGAAAGCGTCATGCAGTTGGGCAAACACGGTAATCTTTTCTCTTGGCAGGTTAATGAACCATTGAAGAGCCGGTCCCACCAGGCTCGGAGTTGGTACGACATCGAGGTCGCCATCATCCACTACTTGTAGTGTGCCATATGTTTACCAGGGTCTTGCGTTCTGCTGTAAAACCTCATAGTAGGAAAACTGAACTTAGTTGAAATTTCCACGGCATTGATCTCTTCGCTAAAAGGTGAGTCATTGAATGAGTCGTATGGAACCCTTTTCGCGGGTGGCGGGACCCCCGAGATCCTTCTAAGAAAGGTTTCCAGGCTCACTATCCTTTCTTCCAAGATCTGTTCTCTCTGGTTATTTATGTGAGCCCCGTGCTGCCTGGCTCTCTCCATCCTCGCGTTGTATCCTCCTCGATGGGCAGAGTTAGCTTCATTTGGATCATCGTTACCGCGAGTGCTAAATGGCAGAGTCGCTGGCCACCTTGGTCGAGCTTCCTCGGTTTCAAACACAAGCTATCGCATGCAGATGGGTTCCCTAGGGACCGGCAGTCCCCGGGTTAATAGCGGGGCCGCGAAGGCTCCGATGAATCCTCCCTGATTGGATTTGGTGTTAGTGTGATGGGGAGAATGGCTTATTCATACATCAATTATTGGCCATAGTTACAGGACGGACATGAACTGCATACCTGTGCGAATTTATACATCAACTCATACAATTTGGCTAAAACATACATTGACAAGTTAACAGTGCTGAGTCAGCTGCCACGTCACTGAGTCATCAATAGCCAGCTGGCGTGGCAGCTGAATCATCAGCCACGTCAGCTGCCACGTCATCAAAATATTTTAGTCATAAAAAAAATTAAAATTACACTTAATTTAAATTTTTTTTTAATCATAAAAACATAAAAATTACAATTAATTTATTCTATATGTAGTTATTTTTCTTGATTTAAATAGAAATTTACTTTGCACCAGAAAGAAAATGTCAGGGTTGAAAGAGAACGAGAATGCTAAAAGTGAAAAATGTACATGTCGTGTGTCGTATCACTAGTTTGCCATTGAGAAATTATAAAAATACATAGAACTGTGAAAATTTTCAAAATGTATTATCTTTTACAAAAAATGTATTATCTTTTACAAAAATGTCAAATTTACATTCTCTTTCAACCCTTTCTCGAATCTCATAAGATTTGAGGGACGAAAAATCCTCGAAATGCATATATCTGATATTTCAAGTGACTTTAACGGATATTTTCTGGTGCACGTATATCTAGTCTCAAGAAACCGATGCACATAGAATACTTTTTGAAAAGTAAATTTCTATTTAAATCAAGAAAATAACTACATATAAAATAAATTAATTGTAATTTTTATGTTTTTATGATTAAAAATATTTTTAAATTAAGTGTAATTTTAATTTTTTTATGACTAGAAATATTTTGATGACGTGGCTGATGATTCACGACATGTATATTTTTCACTTTTAGCATTCTCGTTCTCTTTCAACCCTGACATTTTTTTTCTGGTGCAAAATAAATTTCTATTTAAATCAAGAAAAATAACTACATATAAAATAAATTAATTGTAATTTTTATGTTTTTATGATTAAAAAATATTTTTAAATTAGTGTAATTTTAATTTTTTTATGACTAAAAATATTTTGCTGACGTGGCTGATGATTCAGCTGCCACGTCAGCTGGCTATTGATGACTCAGTGACGTGGCAGCTGACTCAGCACTGTTGACTTGTCAATGTATGTTTTAGCCAAATTGTATGAGTTGATGTATGAATTCGCACATGTATGCAGTTCATGTCCGTCCTGTAACCGTGGCCAATAATTGGTGTATGAATAAGCCGTTCTCCCTAGTGTGATGTGTAGGATGAACCACGTTCGGGCTTGACGGCACCCTCTGCAGGGACTCGAGCAGTGTGACTTGACTCGTTAGGTGGTGCAGACGATCTCGAAGTTGTGCGTTGTCTTACATACTCCGCATGAGCTCCATGTAAAGCTGCGGAAGTTGCGGCAAAGACGGTTCACCACGCTCCATTCCAGCTGGCAGCGTGGTTGAGTCATCCCTGAGTGGACGAGATCCATCATTTGTTCCTCGCGTAGACGCTTCTTCTCATGTGGGTTGTGGCGTTGCGTTCTCTTGTGTTCTAGCCATGAAATTTTGCTCTTCTTTGTACATTGATTGCTCAAGATATATCCTCCCTTCTTCTAGCGCCAAATTGTTTCAGAGATTTCTAATCCTCTTGAACAACCACTTGGGGAGGGGGGACCAGCTCCTACGTAATCAAAAAATATATGAAGGCCGGGAAAACACGATTGGAGGGTGTTTTCCGACGGTTCTCTGACACTCAAGTCAGAAAAGAGCAAAAAGAGAGAAAAGAAGAAAGACTACGGGGGAGTCGTGGAGAGCAAAGGAAAGAGAGTCGGAAAGCGAGAAAGAGAAGGAAGTTAGTGACACCGGGCCGAGCAAGGAATGGTTCATGGCGTATCAGAACGTATAGAGAGAGAAAAATTTATGGTGATACAGAGTAGAAACATAGTACTTAGAGGGAAAATGGTCAAGGGATGGTCGAAAAATAGAGATGTCTGGGAAGAATCCGGAGAGAGAATGACCCTAAACAACAGGAAATAGACTAAGATCTTGTGGGATTGGGCCTTGGTCTCGAGAGAAATTGGGCTTAACAAGTATTTTTTAGAATTAGGTTCGGATCCCCTTCTAAAGTAAATGAGGAGAATATTTATAGACTTATACATGCCCAGGCTCTGTGTCCTTAGTTGGGCCGAGTCTGGATTTTTAGGCTTGATCCGGTACGATGAACTCGAGTGCTTTCCACCTAATATTTTTGTCTTCTCATGCCAGCTTGCCGACAATACTGTTCTGAGACGCTGAGCCTGACCTTCTTCATACTGGTGGCAGCGTCTGGTGTAGCGGGTCTGGCGTCGGGGTGTTCCTCGGAATCGTTCTCCAAGCGGAGACCACTTCCATTTACCTTAGCACGCATAAGGTGAAAGTTTTTACCCTTTGACTGAAGATTTAGCTTAAATATTTGAAAAATTTGAGTTTCGCGCCTAAGAATTTTTTTATATATTTGGCCCGAGTTCCTGATACGGAAACTCGGGCTTCGTGTGATGCTTCCGGGTGCTGATGTGGGTACCTGTTCGTCTGACCACTCAGTCTATGACCTAGATCATCCCTGGTAGCGTGTCCACACTACCCGGGACGGTAATCAGTTACAAGTGGCCTTACCCATTAAGTAACTTGGGCCATTGTTGATTCAGACTCAAATACCTCTAGGGCTCGGTCTAGTAGACCAACTACACAAATGGCCTTAAGAAATTCGCCTAACCTAAAAACACGTGGCATTAAGCAATTTGCTTAACTCAAAGGAGATTATTTTATCCCCAACAATTAGTATTTAGAAAATTAGACTCACTATTTGAAACAAATATTTAAGGTTTTTTGAAAATTTTCATTTTTTTCTATGTTACAAAACGTTTTACAAAAATATTTTAGGTTAAAAAAGTTTTCTTTGGAATCAGCCCTTCTTGCTTTAATCGTTCTCCGAGCGGAGACCACTTGCTTTTATCTTAACACGCATAAGGTGAAAGTTTTTTACCCTTCGACTAAAGACTTAGCTTAAATATTTGAAAGAATTTGAGTTTCGCGCCTAAGAAAGAAATTTCATACCTGGCCCAAGTTTCTGATACGGGAACTCAGACTTCGTGTGATGCTTCCGGGTGCTGATGTGGGTACCTGTTCGTCTGACCACTCAGTCTCTGACTTAGATCATTTCTGGTAGAGTGTCCACACTACCCAGGACAGTGATCAGTTACAGGTGGCTTTCCCATTAAGTTACTTGGGCCATTATTGATTCAGGTTCAAATACCTCTAGGGCTCGGTCTAGTAGACCAACTACACGAATGACGTTAAGAGATTCGTCTAAGCTAAAAACACGTGACATTAAACAATTCGCTTAACTCGAATGAGATTATTTTATCTCCAGTAATTAGTATTTAGAAAATTAGACTCACTATTTGAAAACGAATATTTACGGGTTTTTGAATATTTCATTTTTTCTATGTTACAAAACGTTTTATAAAAACATTTCAGGTAAAAAACATTTTTTCTTAAATTTTATTAACAAAACGTTTTTCTTATATTTTTAAGTATGAAAATTGGTTAATTTTTTTTTTAGTATTTGTAAAAATCGTTTTTATAATTTTTGGTAAATTAAAAACCTTTTTTTTAGTGTTGGAGATAAAATAATCTCCTTTGGATTAAGCGAATCGCCTGATGCCAAGTATCCCACGGTTTGGTAGAGACTCTTAATTCCATTGGTGGAGCTTATCCTTCGATAAAGGTCCCACATGAGTTTGGGCCTGAATCTACAATGGCCCAAACAGAAAGGTAGGGCCACTTGGGCTTGAATCCCACCCCGGGTAGAGTATTCCGCTACTCGGAGTGGCCAGACGAGCATGTATCTCCCTTTTGGCACCTGGAGATGGAGCACAAAGCCCGAGTTCCCGTATCAGAAACTCGGACTAGGTATGAAATATCTTCCTTAGGCGCTAAGTTCAAATTCTTTCGATCTTCTATGTTTGAATTATTGGTCAAAGGGTTAAAAAACTTTCACTTTATGCGTGCAAGGGTAAAAACAGGTGGTCCATATTCGGAGAACGATTAAAGCATAAAAGAGTTGATTTCGAGGGAGCACTTCGGTGTCCGATCCATCGTGTCAGAAGCTGCCAACGGTACGAAGAATCAGGTGCAGCATAGCAGAGTAGTATGGTCGGCCAAGTGGTGCAAGAAGACAAGGAAAGTAGGTGAAAAGCACTCGAGTGCATCGTACCAGGTCAAACCCAGAAGTCCAGACCCTACCCAGCTAAGGACGCGGAGCCTGTATCTGAACCCAGGAGGTAAAAGTCGATAAATACTACTCTATTTCCTTCATAAAAGGGATCCGATCTTTGGGCTAAGAATACTTACATTGAGTCAATTTTTCTCGAGACTAAAGCCCATTCCCTTGCGTTTTAGTCTCATTCCGGTTGTTTAGGACCATTATCTCCAGATCTCTTCCCGAAATTCTCTTCTTTTTCGGTCGTTCCTTGGCCGGAACACTCCCAAAGACTCTGTTTTCCTCCTCTACCTCACCACTAAATTTCTTCCACTCAAACATTCAGATACTCCGCGGACCACTCTTTGTTCGGCCCGGAGTTACCACACTCTCTCTCTTTTCATTTTTTGATTTTCTTTCCTTAAGCTCTCCACGTCTCCCCGTGATCTCCTTTCTTCTCTCTCTCTCTCTCTTTTGCTCTTTTATGACTTGAGCGTCAGAGAACCGTCGAAAACACCCCCAGTCGTGTTTTCTGAGGCCTTCACGTGTTTGATGATTGCGTAGGAGCAGATCCCCTACTGGTTGGTTAAGAGGATTAAAATCTTCGAAACAATTAGTATTTAGAAAATTAGTCTTACTATTTAAAACGAATATTTAAGGTTTTTTGAAAATTTTCATATTTTGTTTATGTTACAAAAGTTTTATAAAAATATTTTAGGTTAAAAACGTTTTTCATATTTTTTTTTATTTAAGAAAAAAATGTTTTTCTTATTTTTTAAGTATGAAAACGTTTTTAAATTTTTTTACTATTTTTAGTGAAAATTTTGAAAAGTTTTTCTATGTTTGAAAAGTTTTATAAAAATATCTAAGTTTTTTAATTTTTTTTGAAAATTTTGAAAGAATTGTGAAAATTTTAGACTTTGTGAAATTTTTGAATATTTGTTTTTGCAATTCAATATACTAATGTTTATATTTTATTTTGGAAGGTACAACGACTTTCTTGCTTAGGACTCTCAGTGTCCCGTTCGGTCTCGGAATCCGGTTGGTGGCAGAATGTCCTCGAGTACTCAAGTCCCAGAGTCCGAGCAATCCGATGCCCGTAGCCGGATTTTGATCGAGGAGATTGTCCAGCAACCGAACCGGGGTCATTTTATTCATCTCAACCTAGAGTACGAAGATGGGACTTGGTAAAAAAAAATTCGATTCATAAATTTTTTAATTTAATTAGTTTAATAATCTTAACATGTTACTTTGATATTTTAATAATTTTAACATGTTAATTTGATATTTTCCATTATATTTTTTACTCTAACAATTGTTTTGTCTTGTCTTTTAGCAAGAGTTCACTTGAAATCATAGAAGGACAAGTCAAGTGCTGGCTACTTTTGATAAGTATGCCGTTATCCAATATTCACGACACATGTACGAGTGGAAGCAGAAGTTCCTAGAGAAGAATGATAAACCGAAGGATTTGTCCGATGACGTGTGGAAGGGCCTTTTGCGAGTATTGGAGTAAACCTGCAACAAAGAACCTCTCGACGAAAAACTCGAAGAACCGAAAGAGTGATCGAGGAGGGAAGGAGATGTATATTCACAACGGGGGCGCAAAGACAGTCGAACGTCAAGCGCATGAAATGGTAATTAAATTTACAATTTTTTTCTTTAAATTTTACATTTTTTGTTAATTTTAATCTAATAAAATTTTCACAGACGAAAGAATTTGGTGGGATCCGTACAGATTACCTTACTATGATGGAGGAGAGACACATGAACAAAAAAACCGGTGAAATTCAGGACTTGGGGATTCATGAGATTGTTGAGTCATGCAAAAAGAAGAAGACGGATCGTTTGACGCAACTCTTGCAGCTCACTCTTAATTCGTCATCCTCGAATGAGTTACCCCGGGAAGAGATCAATACTATTGTTCTTGCTGTAAGTTTTTTTGTTTTTTGTATTTCGTTTCTAATAATTTTTCGTAGGAAACTCGGCAAGTCAATGGCCAAATTGCTGGGTTAGGCGGACTTTCGAGCCTTGAAGCGGAATCTTCTTCTTTGGGTTATCGTCACCCTCCTCTGGAGTATCTATCCGAGATCGAGAGGCTTAATCAAGAGGTTAAGGAACGTGACGCGAAAGTCGAGAAAATGGAGAAAAAGCATGAGGAGTTGGAGAGTGCACACAACTCGACCAGTGAGGAGCTAAACCAGATGAAACAAATTATGAAGGTTAAATTTCCTGAGTTGTTTAAATAGTTCGTTTCTAATTTTCAAAACAATTTTTATTTTTATTTAGAACAATGGTTATGTTTTCTGAATTTAAATTTTAATTAATAAATTTTCCTTCTCAATATGTAATACGAAATTAATTTAATTATTTAATACTAATTAATTTATTTTATACAATTATTTTTATTTTTTAAAAAGCCAAAATATTGAAATCCGTCAGAAATCTGTCGGAAATGGCCCGTCAGAAATCCGTCGAAAACATTCCGTTGGAATACCATAGGGAATATCTCCGATGGATTTCCGACAGATTCCGATGAGATATTCCAACTACAACGCCGTCGTAAAGTCGTTGGAAATATCTCCGACGGGTAGAGTATGTCGGAAATTCCTCAGACAAACACTCGTCGGTAATCCGTCGGAATGTTCTGGCCGTTTTCCAACGACGGTCATTCATCGAAAATTTTCAACAAATTTCTGACGGAATCTGATTTCCGACGAGTTGTAACCGATGATTTACTTTTTGTCGGAAATGACTATTTTCGACATATTTTCAATGGGAGTTGCCATTCGTTTTAGGCTTCTATTTTGTAGTGAAAGATACATGAAATGATGCACTGGTGAAGATTCTTTGATTACCTTCCATAGGAACAGTTTTAATTTTTGAGATATACTCCTAGATTTCAGAAACCCAATTGAAATCTTAGGCCATTGGCATAAGCTGAATGGAAGAGAAAGATATTTTCTTTGTAATGTGGTAGCCATATTTTATTAATTAAATTGCCGAGTCTTTAAGAAATTTATTATAATGTCAATTTATATTAAATTATCAACAAAATTTTATAATTTAAATTTTTTAAATTAGTAAGAGTTGGTAAAATTTTACAAGGGTTTAAAAAATACAAATTTTTAGTATTTTGAAATTGATAAAAGTTATGGTATTTTTAATAAAGTATATAAAAATAGTTTTTAATTTTAAGAATGCCTTATTTTTTAGCGTCAATCAAATATAGTTTATAGTATATATTTTGTTTTGTAGTGTATGGAAAGGTGTTCAAAGCGTTGGATATTTTTATCGTAACAAAAATTAAAATTGGTAACAGAGTGACTTAGGTAATTTCTGATTATTATTTCATGGTACTTATTAGCCAAAGAGGAAATTTGGAAAAATACTTCTTTCATGTTTTTAAATTTGAAAAATATATCTTTTTTTTTTTTAAACTACACCTTTTAAATTTAAATTTATCAAAATAACCTCAATAAACTAAAAAATATTTTTTATCTTATATATTTTTAAAAATAAAATAGTTTTTTTGATGATAATATTATTTTAAATTGTAGTTTCAATTTTACTCATAAAAATATATATACTTATCTAAGATTTTGATGCTATCAAAGGTTTTGCATCTTTATGTTTAATTGAACCAATGATCTAAGATCAACCCAATTTTTTTGGTTAGGATAATGGAAATTATGCTAAGTTTATTGGTTAAATTAAACCAATCAAAATTGATAAAAATGATTAGTTTGAAAATAAAGAATTTAGGTTTCATTGAATGTTCATTTGGCATTTTCTTAACAAAATGGTGAATGTTTTTATATATATAAGGTACATAAGTTTTTTTTAAGATAAATTTTAAAATATTTCAATAGATTTATCTAATAATAAAATTTAAAATTTAATTAATAATTAACATTTATATAAAAAGTATTATTTTTAGAATTTTAATTTTGATTTATTAAAAATATAATTTTTCATTTAAATTAGGACAAAAAGATCTTATCACACATAAAAATAGTTAGTTCTAAAAACAAAAAAGTATATTTTTCAAAATTTAAAACATAAATAAGATATTTTTCAAATTCTCCCTTAGTCAAAACCACTTTCATTTCATTAAATTTGCAACGGTCTATATAATCATTTTAAAAAAACAATAAACAATTGATTACGTATGGTTTCAATTAGTTGCTAAATTAAGCAAATGGAAAAATCTATATCTACACACTTTCTATAGTCTTCACCATGGGAATCCGCAACTGACTCATAGTGAAGAAGAAAAAAACATTTTGGTGAGTCAGATAGTGTTGTCATGAAACGATTTACCAAACCTCTATTCTTTATTGCCATTTCTAGTAAGAGATTGATTAGCATAAACTCTCATTTCAACAGAACATTAGCTTTTGACGAATTACTCACAAATCATATAATATTAGCTCACACAATATATGTTGCGTGTTCGAGAAAATTTACACATTAATTTTTATCTTTGAGTTTATCGTTGTTTGATGATAAATCTATATTTTTTTTAGTTACAAATTTGTTGCTCTGTGACACTTTCTATATATATTTTAAATAGTGATAAGAAAATTGTTTTTAGAAATAATTTCAATGAAATTGCTCTGTTGAAGTTACCTGACCAATCATTAATTGAAACCATTTTAATTTCATGATCCACATCCATACACAATAAAGAAAAATCTCGCTATTTACTTAAATTTAATTTAGTTAAATTAGAAGCACAAATTATATATTCCTCAAAGTACTCATCGATCTAATATATATATATATACTTTTGAAATTAAGCCTCAATTAAAATTTTGTTAGTAAAGGTCTTGAATTTTTTGATGCAACAATCAAATTAAAGCACAATCTTCAGTTTGTATAAATTAAGTGACTAGAGCATGAAAATTATTTTAGTTTCATCACATTCACATTAATTGGCTTATAGTATTATATAGTCATATTTTAATAAAAACTGTAGTAAAAGATAATCAATTCATTACGACGTAAAATATTTCGCTTGGTTAGAGTTAATTTGATACATAGGCAGGTGATCTCACAATGTACAATTTTATTTATTCTCCGATACGCCACAAGAATTAACTGAGTGGAGGGTGAAGTAAATTGTAAATGCTGAAACCTTTGGTTATATTTAGAAAGATTCGATATGGAGAAAAAAAAATTTAGATGATGAGTGGGGTTAGGTAAAACTAGTTAATGAAATTTTCATTAAACTCTCGCTATATATAAACACCTTCATCGAAAGGATTATAATCAAACCCACAAAACATACACTTAACATTAAAAAAAAAAAAGAGAGAGAATGGCACTACATGGATCTTCTTCTGGGGAGTTTGACATTGTGTCTTCGGCGGACGATTACGTTGACTTTTTCATCAGCGAAACTCCTGACCAGATTAACATTATTCCCGATATCGGTAAATAATTAACTCTTCCAAATTTTTTTCATATATATATTTTTTGAACCATCGATCAAAACACTTAATTAATTGTTATGCTTCACTATAGTAGCCCATTTTCCAACGGAGCTAAGGATCGGATTGGAGTCGAAGGATGTCGAGAAAAGAACAGTGACCATGAGCATACGTGGAAATTGGGTCTCGGAAAGCTACAAGACGGTCAAAGCAACCTTCACCGTAACTCCCAAGGAACATAGCAACGGCAGCCGCCTGGCGTGGACCGTTGAGTTCGAGAAGAGTCGCCATGACATCGGATATCCAGAGGGGATCGCCGAGTACCTGGTCAGATACTTCAAGACTATCGATTTCTATTTTGATCTAAGAACTGGACTTAATGGAAAGGTCGACTTCATTGACGTTGAGTCTCCGGCCGATGAATGCTTTAAAACTTTTATCGAAGCATTTAAAGATGATGGTAATCAACTCTTATGCATTGATTTCATATTTATATAGATTAAAACCCTAATTCCTTTATATGTTTCACCAAAAGCTAACGTTGAGATCGAGGCCGAAGATTGGGAGAATAGATCAAGTACGATGAGAATGAGGAGCACTCATGTCTTCATGAGGAAATACAAGACGTTTAAAGTAACCACCACCATTACTCCTATGGAACACCGTGACGACGGTAGGAACGTAGCATATACCATCCCCGGTACAAACGTGGCGTGTACCATCGACCGTAGCCGTAGCCACGTGGCGTGGACCATCGAGTGCGAGCAGATTTACGAGGACATGATCAACCATGACTTATCCATCAACACAGCTCGTTCTCTCCGTCAGATGATCCATGAGAAGCTTCTGAAATAAATCTTTTCTAAATCTACATATAGAAACGTCTAAATAAAGTGGCACATATATATATTATATATATATCTATTCATATACCTATATATATATATCTATTCATATACCTATGTTTTTTTTGTGTGTGCATGAATCTCTCTTATAACGTTTGGCATTTGGGGATGTACGGACCTCGTAAAGTTATATATGAATAATGTATCGATTTGCACACTATTGTTGGACCGATAATTATAATATTTCACAAAAAGCTAACTTAATCAGTATTGTTGGATCGATGATTATGAATTTTATGGTACTCATTAGTCAAAAACCACATTTATTTCAATAAATTTACATCGGCCCACATAATCATTTTTTAAAATAAAAAACAATCGATTACTTATAGTTTCAATTAGTTGCTATATTAAGCAAATGGAAAAAGTTATATGTGCACACTTTTATATAGTCTTAACCCACAACTGAGTCATTTTAAGAAGAATAAAACCTTTTGCTGAGTCGAAATAGATGTATTGTCATGAAACAATCTACCAAACCCTCATGCTTTATTACCATTTCTAGTAAATAATTGATGAACACAGACTCTTATTTTCAACAGTACAATCACTTTTGCTGACTGCTATTATTGATTGACAAGTGACAAAATGTATGTGTTCCAGAAAAATTACACATTAATTTGTGTCTTTTCAATTTTCGTTGTTTAATGGTAGATTTCCGAGGACATCATCGATCCGGACTTAACCCTTGACACAGCTGTTTATCTCCATGAGATGATCAATGGCAATTACTTCGTCATCTACATATAGAAACGTCCAAATAAAGTATATCTAGGACGTTTATTGCAGTATATGCATGAATCTTTTATAACGTTTGGCATTTGGGGATGTATGGACCTCGTAAAGTTATATATGAATAATATATCGATTTGTATATTATTGTTAGACGGATGATTATAATATTTCACAAAAACGCAAATCTAATCCGTATCTCACTAAATGAGTAATTGAGACACACAGATTATAAATGCCACACATTGATAGTTAAGAACTTAAGATTCTTGTTGACAAAAAAAAAAAAAAAACTTAAGATTCTCAAAAACCATGTAGAAGGCAACTCTTAACCTAACCAATTTAATTGTTTTTTTAATTGTTCTTTTTTCAGAGAAACTAAACGATTTATCATTGATCCAAAAAGTAAACAAAACTAAGTGACTTATCAAAAACAAAGAAAAATAAAAATATAAGAATTGAGAATTATTAATACATAAGAAAAAAAAAAAAAAGTCGAGAGTGTCAAATAGAAATATTTACAAGCCACATTTAATGGATTGAAAGGCTTGTAGAAGCAAAGTCTCGTATACTGGCAAATTGTATACATATATTTTTAATTGAAAAAACATTGATTTGAAAGTTATAGCTATTATCCAAAATTTATATTCGAATATTGATTTGGAAGTTTTGTTTTTTTTTTGTCGAAACTGTTTTATTAATTCAAATCAAATCAAGAATTCAACAAAGCCCGAAGAGCTTGTTTAGTAATCAAGTCCGCCATAGAATTGGCCGAACGAGGAATAAATCGAAAATAAATCGAAGAGAAAGAAAACGCCAAAAGGCGTATATCGTTAACAATGGCATGTATCTCTGTGTGGATATCTTGAGAGTTGCGGATGTTGATGAGTGATAGCGAATCCGAAAATACTTGGAGATCCGCAAACTCTCGATCTAAGGCTTGTATAAGAGTTTTCCGTATGGCCCATGCTTCACCAGCCAGAGTTGAGGATACATTCTGACGACTAGCGTGATACTCTGTTTTCCTCCCATTGAGAGTGCATCAAAATAAAAATACCCAGTCCACAGTAACGTGTATTCGCTTGCCAAGCTGCATTGACAAAACAAGACATACTCGAAGGAGAAGCTTGTATTGGCGGCGCATGTTCTTCTGCAGGGACCCGAGTCTTACGGAAAGAACTTGAGCCCCCTGCCATTCCTTAGCTGTGTAAATGGCTTTGGATATAACCTCGGTGGTTGTGAGTGATCTGTTTTCAAAGACAAGTTGGTTTCGGGCGGTCCATAGGCTCCAACAAATCCAAGTTTGGAGGTTTGCTTCATAAATTTCCAAGGGAGGAAGACAAATCAATTGCTTTATATGCGTTAGGAACTCTAAAACCTGTACCGATGTAATACGATCAGAGCCAAGTAAAGGGGCTAAATTCCATACTTGTCGAGCAAAAACACAGTCTCGTAAGACATGGGTTATTGTTTCAGGTTCACCACATTTCCTGCATCTAAAGTCCACTTGAATACCTCGCTGAACGAGTTGAACGCCAACCGAAAGAGCTCCCACCGCTGCCTTCCATAGGAAAAGCTTAATTTTCAGAGAAGTACAAAGACGCCGGATGTTGCCTTGCCAGTTGAAGCTTCGTTGTACTTCCGGTATAGTTTCAGATAAGGTAAGACCGTACCCTGATCTTACAGTATATCTTCCATTCTTCACTGGTAACCAGACCAGTCTATCCCGAGGCCGTGATGAACTCACAGGAATCAGGCGGATGATCGGTTCAAAGTATGGTATGGTAGCCCGAATCTTAGTCCAATTCCAGTCATTAGAGGAGTGGTCAAGGAGATCAGACACCTTCATATTCCGGGTAGCTAAAGGAGCTGGTACGATGGGGCACATAGGGGAGACAGAGCTTAACCAAGGGTCCTCCCAAACCCAGATACTCTTACCATTTCCAATGAGCCAACCTAAGCCTTTTTAAGGACCTCTCGACCTGCCATTATACTTCTCCATCCGTGGGATGGGTTCGAGGGGATTTTGCACTCCATAAAAGAGTAATCATGACAATACTTGCCCAATAAAACATGTGACACAAGAGCCTCTAGGTGGGTAATGAGGCGAGCTCCAAGCTTTGCAAGAAGAGCATCGTTAAACGCCTCAATGTCTCGGAAACCCAGGCCACCTGCATTTTTTGGTGTCGTGAGTTTGTCCCATGAAACCCAACTCATTTTTCTTTTATCCGGTTTATCATCCCACCAAAACCGGGTAAGTAAGGATTGTATTTGCTTACAAAGAGATTTCGGGAGTTTGAAGCAAGACATGGAATAAGACGGCATGTAGGAGAGAACTGATTTGAGGAGGACTTGTTTACCAGCCGGGGAGAGAAATCTTGAGGAGCAGCTATGCACTTTCTGCCTAATTCTATCCACAAGGCTTTCGAAAATATCGCGCTTTCGACGGCCAAAATTTTTGGTCAAACCTAAGTACTTACTAGCACCTCCTTCATTTATGATTTTTAGGATTTGTCTCGCTCTCGCTTTCATATTTGAAGGAGTTTTAGCCGAGAACGTAATGGCTGATTTTTGGAGATTGATACTTTGGCCTGAGGCGAGTTCATATTGATGGAGGATCACGGCTAGTGATGAGCAGCTTGCCGAGTCGGCTTTGCAGAAAAACATGGTGTCATCTGCGAAGAGGAGGTGGTTCACTCGGGGGCTGTGTCGGGCAACTCGAATCCCTGTCAGAACACCATTCAATTGTGCTTTGCGGTAAAGGCCAGAGAGAACCTCAAAGCAAAGAATAAAGAGGCATGGGGAGAGAGGATCTCCCTGTCTCAAGTTTTTGGAAGGTATAACTTTGCCTTGTGGGCCACCATTGATAAGGAAGGAGTAGGAGACTGACGTAACGCACTCCATTATCCAGGAAATCCATACACTATGAAAGCCAAGGCATTCAAGAACAGCCTTTAGGAAACCTCATTCAATCCTATCGTATGCTTTGCTCATGTCTGTTTTCACAGCCATGAAGCAGCGTTTCTTCGCCTCTGATGTTCGAAGATAGTGGAGCGTCTTATGAGTAATCAAAACATTGTCTGAAATCGCTCTTCCGGGCACAAATGCAGATTGATTTTCAGAGATCAAAAGTGGGAGGATAGATTGGAGTCTCTTTGTCAAGAGTTTTGCCACAATCTTGTAGAAAACATTGTACAAGGCAATATGGCGATAATCAGCCACTTTTCGAGGTCCAGTGACTTTCGGGATCAACCGGATATGTGTCTCATTTTGGCGTAGAGGGAACGAGTCAGAGGTGAAGAACTGTTGAATTTCTGTCACAACATCCCGACCAATAATAGGCCAGTAAGTGTGAAAAAAACCTGCAGAAAATCCGTCGGGACCCGGAGCCTTATTTGGGTGAATAGCTTTAACCGCCGCAACGATTTCATCAACCTCTGGGATGCGCATAAGTTGCTAGTTTTGTTCCGTGGTGATTAAAGGATCAAGTACCTCCTGAACAATTCTGAAATCTCCTCTTGCTTTTGACGTGAAGATGTTTTGATAATACGATGCAATCACACGTGCAAACTCCTTCTCTTCATGAACTGCTGCTCCATCTTCATCTTCTAGGACCGTGAATCTGTTGCATGTTCTACGATTTCTCGTAACAGCGTAGAAATAGCCCGTGTTACGGTCGCCTTCTTGAAGCCATAAAACGCGACTGCGTTGTTTCCAAAATTGCTCCTCATTACGGTAAGCTTTCTCTAATATTGCCGTGCATCTTGTTATAATATTCGGGTTTGGAGTATCAGCCGATAACGCTGTCTCAAGCTCAGTTCTTGTTTCAGCGATTTAGGTAGCGCTATTGAGATTGTGTTCCTTACTCCATCTGATTATCTCACGATGACAAGCTGCTGTTTTATCAAGAACCGATTCCCCCAAATCACGATTCCAGATTTGTTCAATAAGCTGCATTATTTCTTCTTTTTCTCGTAGGCGATTATCAAAGCGAAAGATGCCTTTTCGCTTGACACGAGAATCATCCAGATATGTGATAAGGGGTCTATGGTCAGAACCTTCAAAGCGAAGGTATTCACAACGCCCAGAGGGGAAGCTTTCGAGCCAAGCATCATTCGAGATGGCACGGTCGAGATGAGCTCGAACAAAATGATCATAGCGCATTCCATGCCAAGAGAGAGAATTACCCGAATGATTGACATCCCATAGTCCATTCTGAGTAACAAAACTACAGAAGTTTATAAAAGAGCCTTCCTAACGTCTTGGTCTGCCGCATTTTTCCGAGTTATCGAGAATTTCATTAAAGTCTCCCGATAGGAGCCATGCATCGTTTCTAAGAGCGTCTAGTGCCAAGATTTGGTTCTATACCTCTTGTCGTTTATGGCTCATCAGATGACCATAAACGAAGGTAAGATAGAAAGATTTATCCTTGTACTTTATACGGGTATCAATGAAGTTCGGGGAAGACAATAGAATCTCAAGATGTGTATCATTCTTCCAGAAAAGTGCTAACCCGCCACTAAGTCCCACCAGGGGAACCGTAAACTTATTATCGTAACCCATCCACTGAAATACACTGAAGACAAAGTCATCGTGGTTTTTTGTCTCCATGAGAAACATTATATCCGGGAAAAGATGGAGTCTTAAATCCCTAAGGCGTCGAACTGTAAGGGAGTTTCCAAGCCCTTGACAGTTCCAACAGGTTGTAATCATTGATTCAAACTGGATGGTTTCTGGAAAACCATCGAACCCTTATAGGAAGAGAGAGCTATGCCCTTAAAAATAGAAGCAACAAAAACCTTATCATAATTATCAGCAGTACAAGGAACAAGTGAAGAAGAAACATCTTTAACGGAGGATGTGTTCTTAGAACCAGGCCGAGACTACCCCAGGCAGGCCTTTTTCCTTGGAGAGTTCCTCCGCACCTCAAGTCTTCGCTTTGAGCTGGCTCCATGAAGAAGGCTACAAGGAGTATGTTTCTTAGCAGCAGATCGAGCAAAAGATTTTGCAATGTCCTTTGAAGTTGGCTTTACCACTTTTCTTTTAACTGCCTATCATTTTTTCGCCATCGTGTACTGTCTTGTTTCTGGAACTCTCGGACCAAGTCTTAAGGCTATTGGCTGCTTAGCTCAACTCAAAGAAGGTAGGTCCGGGATTGTCGCCTCAGAAGTCGAATTGCGTCTGTTAAATCTATCCCAAGAGGGTAGCTGAGTCTCAAGATGGGTTGTTTCCTCTCTTGTTTCTGGGATGACCTCATCAGTATTCACATCAGCATCATACTCACCATCTTCTAATTGCTGGGACCGTGAGAGGTGGTCATTCTGCGCCTGAGAGATAGCTAAAGGGAGTTGATTCTCTCGGTGAAACAAAGGTTCAACAAGTCTGTCTAGAGCAGATTTTCTCTTTGTGATACGGTCAGAGCTCTCTTCCTGGTCACGAATGAGAGGTCGGACCTGGGCTTGATCTTTTGGTGATGCATAACGGCTCCTTTCTTCATTCCGAGATCTCTGGTCACTAGGAGGTGAAACATGATTTGAGGCAATACGTTTATGTTCACGCTCTCTGGACCTAGATGGGAAAGTTGCTCAGTTTTGAGAGATGTAGGGAGGGTTTCCTAGTGATCGATCCGACTCTCTGTCAAAACTCATATCGTACTAGTCAGATTTAAGGATATACTCTCTGGAATACCCACGATGGTGAGTGCCAGAGAAGTGGAAATTTGGTTGGCGGTAATTGGCTCGGTGCTTGTCAGGACGACGGACCTCACGTAGGGAGGTATATGGGCTGTTGTTTCTCAAATCAGAGTTCTATCGATTGGGAAGACCACCGGCTCTTCGGGAATCAGATCGTTCTGAGTCAGGAGCTCTATACCCATGTCTTTGTTCTCTGCGAGGAGGGAAGGTTCTTTCAATAGCCTTGGCATATCGAGAATCCTCTCTAGCCCTGAGGGAGTGAGGAGAAGGGAGACGTGGGAGATGGGTTTGGGTCTTTAGGTCAGGCTTTCTGCCTTTTGCCATGAACCTTTTCTCATCATTCCTCTTGCAGTCTGACTCTAGCCGAGAGAGAGTGAGCTGTTGGTTGATTCCAGAAGGGTGGGATGCAGCAGGGGAACTTTGCAGCTGAGGACAATTGTCTTTCTCGTGGGACAGAGCCATACAATGGAAGCAGTGTTTTTCGAGTTTGAGATATTCGAAATCAACAAAATCCTCTGCTCCCGAGGGAAATTGAATGGATTTACGTCGGGTCAGAGATTTTAGGGCACCCACCGAGAATTTTACCATTTCCTCCTTGACATCATGGTCTAAATAGGATCCCAAGACTTTACCGATAGCACGTAAGTTATTTTCCGTGCAGCAGTGAAGTGGAAGACCATGAATTCTGATCCAGAATGGGATTTTAGAGGAAAAAGTGTCGAAGATGATAGGCTCCCATCGTTGGAGCACAAACATCCAGCGTTTGAAATGGAATGGGGCCTCCTTCAGAACTGATTGAAGATCCTACTGGAAGCGAAATTGGAACTTTTCCGGACCTAGATCTTTACACTGGTGTGTGAGCCACGGAAACTCAGATGTAGATCAGAAGAGGAGAGCAAACGGGAAGGGTGCTTGTGGAGGCAACAACAAGTTGTAGGGGGACGCAGACGAGCGCAAAGATAATGGAGATCTGAAGATTGGTGGGGAGAACAACTTCTTAAACCTAGAGAGAACGAAAGGCGGTCGGTGGTCAATCTTTGTAGGCAGAAGAAACAGGACGCTAAGCCACGCCATACAAGCGTAATCACGGAGAAGAAGGAAGCAAGATGTCTAGAGTGAAGGGAGGAGCTGACGAACGATTGATCTAAGAGGATCGATGAGAAATCAAAACCTTAAAAAATCGTCCTTGAGAGAATCCTAGGCGGCGCATCATATGCTAAAGTATTGTCTTGTTCAAGCATCGATCAGTACATCTATTCTCTTTTCTATATATGAATAAAAACTTAACTTCATCATATTGATTTGGAAGTTAAGTATTCAATTTAACATTTATATAGATATTTTTGAATAATCAAGTGTAATTGTATTCTTGAAAAATTCCTTAAACTGTCAATTTGTATGGTTTATGTACCAATCCTAACCAAAACTAACACACATTTTATAATTATTAAGAGTTGGTAACGGTTTAATAAGGGTTCAAAAATACAAATCTGTAGTATTTGATATTTTTAAGGGTTATGGTATTTTCTAAAACAATACGAAAATGGTTTTTTTTTTAAAAAGAATGCCTATTTCTTTTTAGTTTCAGGAAAATATATTTTATATGATACAAAATTTAGTGGCTTAATTATTTTTTGTCACTTGTTATGTATGAAATGGTGTTAAAGACATTGGATACTTCGATCGTAATATAGTTCAGGGGGTTTTGTCACTTTGTTAATCATTAATATATATCTACATCCCTTTATTACCAATATATATCTAGCATTTATACACTCTATTTCTCACTAGCTAAATCTATAGACTCATTTTGAAAAGAAATCAAATAACAAAATAAAAACCCTAGAAACTTTCCAAAAGGAAAATCTTAAACAACAGTACTAGCTTGCTCACAAAATTTTTGGTGTGTATTCGAGAAAATCTACACCTTATTTTGTGTGTTTTGAATTTACCGCCATTTAATGATAAGTATATAGGTATTCTCTATATTGCGCGAAAACTCATTTTGGATAAACATATTTCATTTTTAAGATTTGTTTGTAATAACATACCAAAATTCTTACCGTAATGAAAATAATTATCAATATAAATAAAACCGTGAATGGTACTACGTATTCATATGTCTGATGGTTCTTGAGAATTAGTTATATTTGTCGTGTTTATTTTATCTATTGGAGAAAGTAAGAGTCACAAGAAAAAAAAAATCGTCTTAAAAATGAGTTTTTTCGACAAGACGCAATTCTATGATGTATTATCTAGGACTGCTATAATAAATAATGGTTACCAAGTATATATATATACTTGATAATAAAAATGATCATGAACTAAAATATGTTGAGCAAAACAAAATAAGTAGGGTTGAATAAACATGATTGTGAAAAGACGCAACCCAATGATGCATTCATAACCATATAACGTCTTTTTAAAAGACGCAATCCCAAGATGCATTTTCACATAGAACGATTTTTTCGAAAAGACGCAATTCTAAGATGCATTAATAACCATGCCGAGCTGGATCCTCCCAACTGATCAATGCTCCTTTAATTCGAACCTTTTCTTTTGTATTTTGAACATAAGTGTCTGGACGGCTTTATCCACTTGTAATATGCTTTGATTTTTGTAACAGTTGCCGTCTGTTGGCGTGACATCTTTTATCTTTATTTGATTATGTTCTCGTTTGCGTATTTGTTTGGATGTGAAATGTTTACAAACCATAGTGTTTTAAAACATACGGTTGCCGAGTGTTTTGTTTGTCAGTTTAGGGTTTGTGGTGTTCCGACTTACAATCCCATTTTTTGACGATGAAACATGGTTAAAATCTCATACTAACTGGTGGGTTAGTATTATGTTTCGGAGATGTTTATGACCAGTGTACCAAGAGGTGTTTACTGGGTTTAAGAGTTTACTTCGAGTTTTAAGACTTGCGAGTTTTCGACTTACGGGTCCCTCTCAAACTTAAACTTGGAAGAATATCGTCTAGGATATACCTTTCGGATATTAGACCAGGATATACCCAGTCAGGATTTGTATAGCGCGCTTCTATACCCGTGAGAGGGTGTTTGAGAACCCTTATCCCGTATAGAGATAGTGGTTAAAATCCGTAAAGGATGTGGTGGTTCATCTGTTGTGGCCAGCAACAAACTAGGTGATAGAATATCTGTGAAGGATGTAAATTTTGTGTCTTGCGTAGGTCAAGTGACACGAGTTTGTGTTTGAATTTTTTTAAAGTTGTTCTTTTTTAGAAGTGTAATGCGAGATATGGGAGTATACATGTATACGTACCCATTCCCCGATTTTTTAAGGAGGGGGACAACTGAACCATCCGAAGACTAGCTGCCTACGTACCCTTTTCAGGGATCAAGTCGTCTTGTAGTTCATGCGAAGTGACTTAGTAGTAATACCTCTTTAGGTGCATTGCGTTCCAAGATCTTGGTATCTGAATTTTAGACATGTTTGCGAGCTCGTACACTCCTGGTCGGACTGTTTTGGTGATTTTGTAGGGTCCTTCCCAGTTTGCTCCTAGTTTGCCAGCGTTTGTTTCGGCTGTGTTCTGAAAGAATTTGCGGAGGACCAGATCACCTGCTATGAACTTGCGACTTCTGACGTTGGTGTTGTAATACTTAGCCGTTGCCTGCTGGTAATTTTGAATCCGAACCAACGCTTGGTCTCGTCGTTCGTTGATCAAGTCTAACTCATCGAGTAACATGAGGTGATTCAGTCCCTCCTGCCCTGAAAGAAGTCTGTGGCGGACTCCAGGAAATTGGACTTCAGCTGCGATGACACATTCTGCACCGTAGACAAGGGCGAAAGGTGTTTCACCGGTTGCTCGTCGCGGAGTTGTCATGTGTGACCATAGCACTCCTTCAAGTTCATCTGCCCAGCGCCCCTTCTTGGCCTCCAGGCGCTTCTTTAGACCATCAAGGATGGTCTTGTTTACCACTTCGGCTTGTCCTTTCCCTTGTGGATAGTGCGGCGTAGACTTGCTGAGTCGTATCTTCTTTTTTTCATAGAAAGCTTCAAACCTTGTAGAGATAAACTGTGAGCTGTTGTTGGTGACAATTTCGTATGGAACTCCATACCGGCATAAGATATTTTTCCAGACGAAGTGTTCGACTTGGGAGTCCTTTATGTTGGCGTAAGAGTCTGTCTCGACCCATTTGAAGAAGTAATCTGTCAAAAATAGCAGAAACCTCTTTTGTTTGGACCTATGTAGAGGCCGGACAATATCCATTAACCAGCGCATGAAAGGGTAGGGCGCTGAGATTGATGACAGCAACTCCGTGGGTTGGTGAATCATTGGAACATGTCGTTGGCATTTTTTGCACCTGGCGGAGAACTTTTCGCAGTCCTTCACCATATCCGGCCAATAGTAACCATGACGTTTGATCTTGATTGCCAAAGCTCTTCCACCGGAGTGGTTGCCACATGAGCCGCTGTGGACCTCTGCCATGATTTTTCTAGCTTCGGTGCCTTCGACACAGGCCATCAGTGGTCCTGAGAATCTCCACTTGAAGATGTTTCCGTCTAATAGAACGTATCGAACAGCTTGAGCTCTGAGTTTTCGAGTGGCCCACTTATCCGAGGGTACCTCGCTGTCCGTGATGTAAACGCGGATTGCTCCCATCCACTCTTTGTTACATCCGTAGTCTGTTTCCGTTGGTTGTGGATCTTCCTCCATCTCGACTGCTTCACCTTCGTCCGGAGGATCTATTTTGGGCTCTTCCTCTATCTCGATTGTCTCATCTTCCGCCGAAGATTACATGTTTTGGTCCTCTTCTACAGTGGTGGCACCAGCGTCCCCGGTTGTGTTTTTGGCCTGGTTGTTTGTTTGGGAGCGGGTGACCGCGTTCACGGAGTCAGAGAGGTTGATGTTTGGATGTTTGATGAATTCTACTGGGATTATCCTTTTCAGGTTTGGATCGGAGGTGGATGCGAGTGCTGCTAATGCGTCTGCCGAAGTGTTTTTCCCGCGTGGTATCCGTGTCAATGTGAACTCTTCGAACTGTGCAGCCTGTTCTTTGACGATCTTCAGATAAGCTTCCATATGGTCGTCTCTGGCTGTGTATTCGCCGCTGACTTGGTTGACCACCAGCTGCGAATCACAGTAGGCTTGGACATGCGAAACCTTGAGTCCAAGAGCAAGTCTTATTCCAGCAATCAAAGCTTCGTACTCTGCTTCGTTATTGGATGCGCGAAAACCCAAGCGGAATGACTGTTCGAGAATTTCGCCTGTTGGAGAGGTTAACGGTATTCCCACTCCAGATCCTTGTTTTGATGATGATCCATCTGCGTGGAGCTTCCAAATCGGGCTCAGAGCTGGCTCTTCTATTCCTTCTTCTGGGAGTTCTATCAGGAAATCTGCAAGGACTTGAGATTTTGTGCAGGTTCGGCTCCGATACTCGATGTCGTATTCACTCAGCTCTATTGCTTAATTCACCAATCTCCCAGACTGGCTAAGACTATGCAGGATGGATCGCAGGGGGAAGGAAGTTAAAATCACAATTGAATGTGATTGGAAGTATGATCTCAGCTTCCGGGCGGACATTATCATAGACAGCGCCAGCTTCTCCATTTGCGGATACCGGGTTTCAGCGTCGGTTAGAATTTGGCTGACATAGAAGATAGGTTTCTGCTCGCTGCGCTCTTTCCGGATGAGTACTCCACTTACTGCTGTTGCTGAAATGGTCGTGTAAAGGAATAATTGTTCGCCTTCCATTGGTTTTGTAAGTACTGGAGGACTGGCTAGGTACTCTTCAGTTGTTGAAAAGCCTGTTCGCATTTCTCTGTCCATTCAAATTTCTTGTTCCCACGCAGTGTGTCGTAGAAAGGCAAACACTTATCTGTTGATCGAGAGATGAACCGATTTAGTGCGGCGACCCTTCCTGTCAGCCTCTGGACTTCGCGTTTTGTTTTTGGTGACACCACTTGTATGAGCACATCAATCTGCTTTGGGTTGGCTTCAATTCCACGGTGAGTGACCAGGTGTCCAAGGAACTCTCCGGATGTCACCGCAAATCTGCACTTGGTTGGGTTAAGCTTCATGTTATGCCGATTCAGTTGCTCGAAACATTTTTCTAAATGAGCTACATGGTCATTTTCTTCCAAAGACTTCACCAGCATGTCATCTATGTAAATTTCCATCGTCTTTTCGAGTTGGTCGGCAAACATTCGGTTGACCAATCGCTGGTAAGTTGCTCCGGCATTTTTGAGCCCGAATGGCATCACTTTGTAGCAATATATTCTACGGTCTGTGATGAATGTTGTCTTCTCTTGATCGTCCGGGTTCATTAGGATCTGGTTGTATCCGGAGAAAGCATCCATAAACAAAAGGAGTTGGTTGCCCGCTGTGGCTTCTACTAATCGATCGATATGTGGAAGTGGGAAGCTATCCTTTGGGCAGGCCTTGTTCAGGTCGATGAAATCCACGCATACACGCCACTTCCCATTCTTCTTCTTAACCACTACAGGGTTAGTGAGCCAGTCTAGGTACTTTGCTCCGACTATTGATCCCACACGTAGTAATCTTTCCACCTCGTCATTCACTGCTTGTGCTCTTTTCGGCCCAAGTTTTCGTCTTTTCTGTTTGACTAGTTTGAAGGTCGGGTCCACGTTCAGCTCGTGGCATATCACGTTGATGCTGATGTCGGGCATGTCTTCTGCTTCCCATGAGAAGGTGTTCACGTTCTTTTTAAGAAAAGAAATCAGCTCTCCCCTTATCGGATCTTTCAGCTCGGCCCCTATCTCAACGCAGCGCGCTAGGTGATTGCCATCAATGTTCACTGAAACAACGGGGTCGCAGGTGGGTTTGCCCTTCCTCTCACGATCCTCCACAATCTGTAATTGCTATAAGAGTTTTGCAAACTCCTTCTGGGGTTCTCTGTCAGTCTTCATCTTCCTTCTCTTGGTAGTGGTCTCTGTGATGGGGTTCCTGAGTTTGTACTCGGCTAAGAAACAAATGCGTGATTCCTTTTGGTTTCCCTAAATTGTTTTGACTCCTCCGGGGGCCGGAAATTTGATGCAGAGATGATAGGTTGATGGTACGGCTCGCATAGAGTTTATCCAGGGGTGTCCATAATCACATTATAGATCGCAAGATGATCTGCAACTGAAAACTCCACTATCTTGGTTACTTCTTCAGCTCGGACGGGAAGCTTTATTGTTCCAAAGGCCATGGTTGTTTCTCCTGATAACCCGGTTAGAGGCTTCGGCGCGGCTGTGATTTTGGATAGGTCTATGTTCATCCTTCTGAGAGTTTCTCGAAAAATCACATCTACGGAACTTCCCGTGTCTATCAAAACTCGGGCGACATCGCAATCATCTACAATCAATTATATCACGAGAGGGTCATTATGTGGTCGGTCAATGCTGGTGGTTTCCCTTTCTTCGAACGAGATGACATCATTGGGAAGTTTGGAAGGTGCTGACCAGTTGACACTTCCATCGGCTCGCCGCTGGAATGCTTTGATTGATGACACCGTGTCTGAACAGTATTGTGATCTCCCATTATCATATTTATTCTTCTTTGGGAGCTTGACTGCATCGCCTCTCATCTCACCTTCCTCGCTTAGGAGGATCGCCATTTTGGTTTGTCTGGTTCGGCTGATCCTTCTCATCTTCTGGCTCGAAATCTTTCAGGCTGACAGCGTTACCAAGTTCTCCAGCCACTAGCTTCGCCACAAGCTTTATTCCCAGGGTTCGGCAGTTTGCAGTTGAGTGACCGTGCATGTGATGATACTTGCAATAAGTTTTTTCGTCGTACGAACTCTGATTTTGTGTCCACGTATTCCATGGTGTTTTGCCTCGGCCTGCTCCCACCTGGTAGTTGTGTGCTTCTCCGAAATTGGGTTTCTCATGGTGTACATATCCGTTTCCTTGAGTATTCTTCTTACGAGGTGGTTGGTTCGGAGTTTGAAAGGAACGGTTCGTTGTTTTGGCTACTCCATACTTCTGAGACAAAACATTCATCGCTTCTTCGTTGACTATGAAATCTGAGGCTCGGTGCAATGTGTCTTGGATTGACAGTGGTGCGTTCAAAGTGATTTCTTTTCAGAATTCCGATTCATACCACATAGCCCTTTTTAATGCGAGCACATCGGCCTTGTCGCTTACGCCCTCAACTTTTGACATCACTGCTTTGAATCTTCCCATGAAGCTTCGTAATGTCTCCGTAGACCCTTGAGTCAATGTCCAGAGATCGGCATCAGAGGCTCCTCGATCCATAAACATGGAGTAATGTTTCAGGAAAGCGGCAGACAGCTGCTGGAAATCGTCAATGGAGTTCCGCTCTAGTCTGGAAAACCATTGGAGGGCTGCACTCTTTAGATGCTCCACAAATAGGAGGCAGAAACCGGCGTTATTGGCTCAGGCCATTGCTATGATAAACACCGTTATGTGTTCTTTTGGGTCGGTTGTCCCTTCGTAAACTGGAACTTTGATCTTTCCTGTGTCAGAAATCCTTGCCCTGGTAATCCGGGCTGTAAATGGTGTATTGTGTGCCTCTTCCAGTATGCGGTCAATCTCCGGGACTTTACTGGTTGCCTTGTGAACTTGGGATCTGACGGCTTTCATCTCAGCAGTGGCACGGTTCAAAGAGGCTCGGATATTGTCCAACTCTTCTCTCTGGGCTTGGCTCGTCGTTCTTGGTTCATCAGCGTATTGCGCCTGTTGGACCCACGTGAGATTTTCTTCTTCCTCTGCTAAATTCTTGGCTCGGTTTAGGTTAGTATCACCTTTGCTGGCTCGGGCTCCCGTCATTGCTGGTGCGAATCCTTCGTCAGCGAGATTTTCTGCGCTGTAGTCTCCTTCTTCGTCGAGAATGATTGCTGCAGCCAACCCACCGTCGGTGCGTAGGTCATATCCATCGCTGTTTCCTTTCGCTCCTCGGATCAGCCGAGGTAGCTCGATGATATTTGATCTTGTCGCCGCGGGTGTTTGCTCGTTAGTTGGATGCGGCAGTGGCAGTCCTCCCAAAGTCCTTGGTGCGTCACGTGGTGTTGAGAAATCCAGGGATGTTGGGTTTAAGCCAAGTCGTCTAGTAACTTCGCTTACAGGTGGATTCAGTGTCGAACCTGTGCGTCCGAGTCGTGTGTTTCTGGCTCGGCTCTCTGTTGCCAATGCCTCGATTTTCTCCGTAAGCGAGCTGTTCAGTTTGTCTTGCTCCTCCGCCTTCTTCAGCAACGTGGTCATCATGTTCTTCAGCTCTGTCAGCGTTTCTGAGGTGCCTTTCGTGTTTGCTGGAGGTGGATTGATTCTCGCTCCAAGAAGGTCGACGCCAACATTGCTCGCGTCTTCACTGCTTCGGTCTCCGTCGGTAGTCATTGTTTCAGATCTCGTATTCGGTGGTTCTTAGGTGTCAGAAAGTTTGAGACTCCCCACAGACGGCGCCAAATTGTGGGGGTGAAAACTCGCACAACTAAATTTGGTAAGGAAAATTTAGGGATTCGACAAACTTCTATGAAAAGAAACGCAAGACCGAGATCCAAAGATGATTTTTATTATCTAAACTGTTTTGAAAGATGTTGCAGAGAATAACAAGTGTTTTGCTAGGTCAATTTTCGGATTCCTTTTTCAAAGGTGTTCATGCCTATTTATACAAAAATAATTCGGCTAGGTTTCTTCCTAAACGATAAAGGAAAACTTCCTTATCCTTCAGGATTTCCTTTCTTCCCGGTTTCTTCTAGGATGGTGAAAATTCGTGGGCTTCTTTCTTTGCCTCGTCGCCTCGGTCAACCAATGTCTTGTGGCTCGTTGCCTTGTCCCATCAAGATGTTGGGCTTGTTGCTTTATTGGGTCATCGGTGGGCTTGCTCGTCGCCTGCCTCTCCTTGATGTCAAGCCAAGGAGTTGGCTCGTCGTCCGTTTCTCCTTGATGCCGAGCCAGGGAGTTGGCTCGTCACCATTTGCTGGTTCGCCAACGTGTTGGCTCGTCACCGTTTGTTGGTTCGCCAACATGTTTGGTTCGTCACCAAGTGTTTGGTTCGTCATCATTTCCTCCCGACGCCGAGCCATGTGTTTGGCTCGTCGTTGCTTCTTCCTGATGCCGAGCCAAGAGTTGGTTCGTCACTTACTTCTTCCTGATGCCTAGCCAAGCATTGGCTCGTCGCTTACTTCTCCTTGCTTCCGAGCCAAGGATTTGGCTCGTCGAGCTAAGAGTTCTGGTTCGCCAACATGTTGACTCATCACCGTTTGCTTGTTTGCCAACATGTTGGCTCGTCACCAAGTGTTTGGCTCGTCAAGAAGTTACTTTTTCCCGACGCCGAGCCAGAGGAGTGTTGGCTCGTCATCTCGTTGGTTTGTCAGCATGTTGGTTTGTCACTGCTTCTCCTTGCTGCCGAGCCAAGGGTTTTGGGTCGCCAACATGTTGGCTCGTCACCGTTTGCCGGTTTGTCAACATGTTGGCTGTCTCGTACCACCAGGTTGGTTAGGCCAGGATCTTTACTTAGCCATTTTCGGTGGTCAATCTCGATGGGGTAGAAATTGACCCCAACAATCCTTGTCCACTTGGTGATCTAGGATTTGCCTTATCAATTCACTTATCTCTCCAAACATAAGTATCAGCCCCATATCCGATCAATTTCTTCAGCCCATGTGTCAATAACTCTCGTCCAAATAGAATACTTCTCCACGTGAAAGATGGTCTATCACCCGTAGTAGCATTAAAAAAATCACCATTATTGAAATATCTACTCCGAAACACTCTAGCAAACAAACTCTCTGGCTCTTGATAAATTCTCAAGGCTTGCTTCACTAGCAAAACTTGATTAAATCATTCCAATTCTCTAAACCCGAGTCCTCCATTTTCCTTCTCCAAACACATTTTATCCCAACTTATCCAATGAATTTTACGTTTGTTCTCATCGCTACTCCACCAAAAATCGTATATTGCACTTGTCATTTTCTTGCATAGATCTTTTGTGAAACGAAAGCACGACATCGCATATACGGCAGTGCCAATGCCACCGATTTTAACAAGATCTCTTTACCTCCTTGTGACAACGATTTGGAGTACCAACCACTCCACTTTTTCGAAGTCTTTCTCGAATATACCCAAGTAGTTGTTGTTTAGACCCGCTGAAACATTCCGGTAACCCGAGATACATACCAAGACCACCCTCATTTTGGATACCTAGCTTATTCTTCAATCGCATCTTCATTTCATCCGTAACTTTGCTACCAAATGTAACCGACAATTTTTCAAAGTTAATAAGTTGTCCCGATATCTACCCATATTGGTGTAAGCACCTCAAAATTTCCTTGCATTGATCATCTGTGGCTTCACAAGTAAAAAGACTATCATCCGTGAATAATAGGTGATGAATCATCGGACCATCCTCTGAAAACTTGATACCACTTAACTTGTTCTCTCGTTCAGCTCTCTTGAGTAAGTGTATGAGAGCCTCCGTACAAATAACGAAAAGGAAAGGAGATAGCAGAACTCCTTGTCTCAATCCTCGTGTTGGTTGAATGAATCCATATGACTGTCTGTTAATCAAAACAGAATATGTAACTGACTCCACGCAAGCCATAATCCATGTAATCCAAATCTGATTGAAACCCATAGCTTCCAACAATTTCCAAATAAAACTCCATTCCACACGATCATAAGCTTTTGACATATCCGTTTTCAACGCCATGTAATTTACCGAAATAGATGGGTGCGTCCTTAATCCGTGTACTAATTCATGCGCGATCAAAATGTTGTCGGAGATAAGTCTTTCCGACACAAAAGCTGATTGAGTTGGCGAAATTATCTGAGGCAAGAAAGGTTTCAATCTGAAAACCATTATCTTTGAGACAATCTTGTAAAGAACAGTACACAAACTTATCGGACGGAGCTCCTTCATCATCGTCGGATTATCAACCTTTGGGATAAGACAAATTTGAGTATTATTCGAATCTTTTGGCATGACTCCCGTAGCAAAAAAACTTTTAACCTCCTGGGTAACATTTTATTCAAGTATATCCCAATATTTTTTGAAAAAGAATTCCGTCATACCATTCAAACCCGGAGTACTTGCACTTTTAATCGAGAAGACCGCTTCTTTCACCTCTTTATTTTTCAAAGGTTTCGTCAACGCTGTATTCATGCTCTCAGTGACTCGTGGTTGGAATCCATCTAGTATTTCTTCGAAACTAGATGGATTAGTGGAGGTACACAAATTCCTAAAATATGCTGCAGCCACGTCACCTTTGGACCCCTCAGATTTATGCTCATTTCCATGATCATCCACCAGAAAATGGAGATGGTTTCTGATCCGTGTACTCTTTACCGTCGCATGAAAAAATTTGGAATTCTTATCTCCCATGTGGAGCCACTTGTATCTACTCCTTTGTTGCCAAATTTCCTCTTCTTTTGTATGTTCTCTAGCAATCGCCCTTTTCAAAAATGCCATATAACTAAAACATGGGAATCTCATCCCTTCTTTCGCGTCAAGATATTTTCTGAGCTTTTCCAGCTTGTCTTTAGAGCTTGTAAATTTCTCTTTTTTCCACACACTTATATGTTTTCTGCAGCTTGAAATTCGATCCATAATGCACCTTCTCGTCGGTAACCTATCATTATTCTATGCCTTATCGATCACATCTTTGAAAGAAGGATCCTATGCCCATCTTTTGTCAAAGCGGAATTGACCTCTCTTCACCTCATTTTCTGTTAACAACCTTACAAGAACAGGCCGATGGTCTGATTCCAAACGCTCCAAGAAGGGTTGGTTGGCTCTCGGAAAAAGATTGTACCATTGGATGTTGCCAAAACACCGATCCAAACAGCATTGAATCCACAAATCACCCCTCTTTCCTACCCAAGTAAACTCATTCCCGTATCTCACTAGCTCAGTCATGCCATAAATCGCAAGCATTTCTGTGACTGGTCTGAACGTAGAAGCGTGCCTTTCCGGCCCTCCAATTTTTTCCCCATTGTTTAGAATCTCATTGAAATCTCCCATCATGCAACAACTCTGATTTCGATACAGTCCAATCCTTATCAAACGTTCCGAAACCAAAAATTTCATACCTTGGAACGGATGTCCATACACAAAGTAACAAAAAATTCTGACACACCATACTCCACCCGAACATCAATAACATTTTTGTCCGAATAAAGAATGTCAAACTTGTAACAACTTTTCCAAAATAAAGCTAATCCACCACTGAGCCCCACCGGCTCCACCGTAAACACATTCTCGTAACCCAACCAACCTTGATAATCAACCACAACCTCTTTTTGTTTTTCATTTCCATAAGAAATAAGATATCCGGAAAATGCACCCAGCGCATTTCCTTCAATCTTCACATTTTATATCTAGGACTGCTATTATTAATAAATAATGGTTTCCAAGTATATACATTGTGATAATAAAAATAATCATGAACTAAAATATGTTGGACGAAAACAAAATAAGTAGACTTGAATAGACATGATTGTGAAAAGACGCAACCTGATGTGTGTCAAATTATATTTCTGCCTAGACTTAGCCAACAACACACTACAGTTGTTGTAGCATAGTATAGGGTCGAGCCAAGGAAACTTAGAACAACGCACTAAGAATACAAGCAAAAAACTAAGCTAAGCGATTCGATGTTTTTGGTTTCTTTAAAAGTCCTAATTACGAAATTAAATGAAACAAGTCAAAAGAGATTATGAAAAGGAGTAAACGAGACTATGCAACTAAATAAATACTACAAAAGGTCAAAGCAAACTAAACCTAAACTTAAGCAAACTCAAATGCAAAAGTCAAAGCAAGTTAACAAAAAGTCAACGGTTTAAAACTTGATCAAATATGGGAAAGTATGGGCTTTGGGAAAAGAAATTGATTTGGGATGATCAATGACTAACTAATGATGCTATGACTACAATTCAAACTCAATTTCATGACCAGAATCTCACACAATAGACTAATTCACTTCCATGACACTAATCCATTTACTAACCATTTAATTAAGCTAATTTTCCAATTGCAATTAAATGATCAATAATCATTAAGCATAAGTACATTAAGCCAACTAATCACCTTAAGCATCAATTCTCATTAGATAAGAATGAAAAGCAAATTTAAAGTTCTCCTAGACATTTCGTCAAACACCTTCCGGGCATGAAATGTCCATGTTCTAGATTTTGATTGATAATGTCAAATCTAGCCTTAAGCACACCTTAAACCTTAGAAATCATAAGAATATAACCCTAAGCATCACTAATCATCCATCAAACATCCCTAATCTACTAAGCCCAAAAACTCATAAGATAACTACTCACTAATTATCGTGCTAAACATAAAAATAAACATAAAAAGATTAATAAAAGATTAAGAGAAACTTCACTAAATGTAGAAAGTGGCAAAGATCCAAGAGATAATAATAAGAAAACTTTGTATCACAAAAGAGGTAAAGACTAGAACAAAGCTTAGTTTTTTTATGTCTAAAATTGTATTTATATCAAATAGAAACAGAACCGGGTCGATCCATCTTGATTCGGGTCGGGTCATAAAAGTTAGTTTTTGGAGGGGCCATACCGAGGTCTGACCCTCGGTGCCAACCCACGGTATGGGCTCTGGAAAAACGACTTCAAATTCTTCGATTCTTCAACACTCCATATCAAGGTCTGACCCTCGGTATGGAGCCACGATATAGGGGCTGTAATTTCTTCATTTTCTTCACTTCTTTGCCTTTTTCTTGATCCTTTTTTGCATCCATTTGATCCACTACTGTTTGCTCTTCAATCACCATCATTTCACATGTCAAACGCTCTCCAAAACGCCTCGAAGTGGAAACACTATCTCCAAACCTATAAAACACAAAAGAGAATGCAAATACACCTAAAAATGCCTAAATGATATGCAAATGCGGGATGAAAATATGATGAAAATATATCGAAATAATGTAAAATATGAGAATATCACAACCATATGATGCATTAATAACGGTTTTTTCGAAAAGACGCAATCCTAAGATGCATTTTCACATAGAACGGTTTTTTCGAAAAGACGCAACTCTAAGATGAATTAATAACCATAAAAAGATTTTTCTCAAGAAGACACAACCCTAGATACATGAATAACCATAAAACGATTTTTTTTCGAAAATACGCAATTCTAAAATGTATTAATAACTATAAGATTATTTTTAGGATTGCAATTTTTAATAGATTATCAAACGCTTTGAATTGATGATCATTTGGAGGAACTTGGAAGGGAATGTATGGAAATTCCAAAATGGAAGTCCCAATTGATAGAGTGCGCACCTATTTTCCGCCTGCGACTTTTCAGCTCAGCGGTGGTTAACCACTGTGGGAGGAATCCTTGGTTCTCGTCATACAAGCCATTGGGACTCGCTTACTTCTCTGCTGGTTTCAAATAGCATGTCTAAATGTACTTTGTCTCGCCGCAGATTTGCATTCTAAAGCACGTTATATCACATATGATGAGTACGAAACCAATGCCGCCATAGACAAGCTCCAACATCTATACATAAACTTGTTGTTATGGTGGACAAATCTGTAAGAGAGCATAGTTTGATGGTTTTCTGGCATCCTGGTTTGGCGAATGAGACTAAAAGTTGTTGTCGCCATCTCTTTTCCATCATCTAACTTTTAGTTTATCTAAAAATTTCCTAAAAATTGTTTTAATTAATTCTAAGTTCTCAAAACAGAAGGCAACTCGATTGCAATTTTGTTTTTGTTGAATAAATTTTGCATTACAAGAAAAAATAAGATATATATTTTTTCTTTTTAAATCAGCGATCGACCAGTTATTATCATGATTTAATCATTGATATTTTCAGTATTGCTGGACGTGAGGGTTGGAATGTCTCCTGTACGGAGTCAATATGAGCTCCATCATCTCCACGCATCTCGAAATACTTGATAATATAGTGACATCATTGACCTAAATCTAATTAGATGTTAACCCACATACATAGTCTAATGTTTAATATATAATATAATTGTAGCACATATATAAAATAAATAAAGTCAAAATAAAAAATGCTTGTACACCAATAATATCGGAAATGTTGAGAATATTTTTCCATTCACACATATATACAAACACACATTTTTAAATTTTACATGCTTCATTTCATATTCGAGTTTTGATAGTCCATAATATTTAATCCGCAAGTTAACATTTTGTTTCTCAATTTATCTCCAATAGAATACAACTATAACGCGTGGTGTGGGTTGTTTGAAACTAATTATATTTGTTACAGAGGTCATGAATATCTTGATAGCACGTCATAATGCAGATAAAAACTAATCAGTTATGGAAGCGGCATGACAACCTCATAAAAATGTGTTTATATGGTTGGACCCAAGGTTATACAATTTCAAGACAATCTAATAGATCTTAAGATTAATTTGTTTGTATGTAATTTACCTAGGAATTAATGGTTCAAGTGAAAAAAATCTCACATCGCCCCCATTGATTCAACGTTCAAGTCTTGTAATGCCCCCGTTATTTACTTTTCGTTTAATCATATTTTTGGGTCAATCAATTGAAGTCCCTTTTTTTGTTCTTTTCATTAATACAACAAAAACAGAGATCAAAGATGGTCCTATCTACATCACAGCAGATCACAGCAGATAACATCAAAGATGGCCATACTTTTCGCTACTAGAAAGGCTCCCTGCTATTAGCTGGTGTTTCAAGCATGATGGTCTAAGAGATCTTGTTGCGTAATATCTCTGAGAGAGTCTCTTTTTGACATGAGATCGCCGGCCAATATTTTGGCTTATGAATCTCCTGCAAAATATCAGAAGTAATAGCACCAAAGATAACATTTTGAAAATGCAAACTGTTCATGCTTTCAATTGCCCACGACCAACTATTTAATTTTGCCTCCATGTATGTCCGAGTGGATCATTGAGAAGGCTCTTCGGCTATGAATAAGAACATGTCCTATGTGATTCTGGTGAACTCATGCTGCTTTAGAGATGAGATTTGATTTTGACCAAGCATAACCGGCATTGCATTTGACAAATCTCATTGCTGGTGATTGCCAAAGGGTTGGATTAACTTTTTTTGAGGTTACTGCCTCATTTTTCAGATCTTGAGCCGCAAACCATTGGTGTGCATCATCATAAGCCTTTTGGATCACTTCATCGGGTTGGTAGCAAATTCCTTTAAAGAGACACATGTTCCTATTTTTCCAAAGTATCCAAATGATCCACAGGGGAACACTCTTCTCATCTCATTAGGGAGTCTTCTCTTATCAGCCACCAACATTATCTGAAACATGTTTAAATAGATTAAACCCGTGACCTGTTTCTGGTGTTGGAATGTTGGAAATGGCCCATACTTGTCTGGCTATAGAACATAGAGAAAGTAAATGATTTACCAATTCCTCTTCACACTCACAGAAAACACATCCCATCTCCACCTTTAGCCCTCGAGATTTCAACATATCTGTGACATCCACAACTTCATTCAAAACTTTCGACAAGAAAGTTCTGATTTTAGGTGAGTATTAAGTTGCCATCACCTTTATTTTAGCGTGTTGGTTTATGGTTGGACTTGAGCTTCGATAAATCTATCTTTGTGTTTTGTTCTGCTGCTTAACTCGTAGTCCGATTTCACCGATTACCTTCCATTTTGTTTTTAAAGCCAATATAAAGTGAAGGTATCATACTTATCAACTGCCGATGCCATCCTGAGGGACAAAAAGATTCTGCACTAATTCAACATTCCAGGATCCGGTGAATAAGTTAATGATTTCCTGAACTTTCAAATCGATGTTGGTCTTGTTCGTTTGGCGACTGCGACTAACGATTGCGACCAAATGTTGTTCGTTTTTTATCGTAGCGATCCGTGATTCAAATTTTGAGTAGCTAGGTTTTTCAGCAGCGCGATTCTAAATTATGCGACTAGTCGTGCGACACTAAGACGAATAATATTTAGTCACTGCGACTAAAAAATAAATTAAAATAAATTAAATTAAATTACACTAATTAAAATTAAATAAATAAAAATTTAATTTAATTTAAAAATAAAACTAAATAAATTAACACTAAAATAAATTACTTATTAAAAAATAAATTAAACTAAAAATAAATGTTTAAAAAAATATATTAAAAAAATTAAATTAATTTTTTTTTTAAAATATATTACATGAATTAGTTACTTTTGAAAAATATAAGTTTTGTTATTCATCAATAATATATTTATTCACCAAAAACCGCAAAATGCATTTTCCGGCCAAAACCGTAATATAGCATTTTCCGTCAAAACCGTAAAATAGTGTTTTCTATTGAAACTGTTAAACTGTTTTTTACCGCCAAACCGTACAACTGCGTTTTCCCATCAAAAACCGCAAAAATGCAAAACCACGTTTTCCACATAAAACCGTAAAACCGCAATTTCCACCAAAACCGTAAAATTGCACTTCCCCGCCAAAACCGCAAAACCGTCTTTTTCCATCAAAACTACAAAACCGCGTTTCCCGCCAAAACCGCACAATAGGATTTTCCGTCAAAACAGCAAAATTGCCTTTTCATGCCAAAATCGTAAAACCGCATTTTTCCACCAAAAACTGTAAAACCGCGTTTTTACGCCAAAACTGCAAAATAGTGTTTTCACACCAAAATCGTAAAATCACGTTTTGCCGCCAAAATGGCAAAATATCATTTTTCTATCAAATCCGTAAAACCGCATTTTTCCGCAAAAAACCGCAAACCCGTGTTTTCCCTCCACACCGTAAAATCGCGTATTCCCACTAAAACCAAAAACATGATTTAAGAAACGAATAAATAAAATTAATTTTCTTAGGAGGCTTTTATTATCTAATGAGCTGGTGAAATATTTACTCCTCAAATTCCCAAATGAGAAATTGAAGAGTAAGTGGCTAAATAAATTCCCGAGTGAAGTACCAATGAAATGGTGCCATTTGCGAATATCTAAGAGGATGGAACTCATAAGAAAAACCAGTAGCAACCATTCCTATTATTTCAGGGAAGTACCGACAGCTTCTTGAAGGTCCGCCGCTTTTGGAAGCTTCCGTTGCTTCTGGCAACTCCTATCAATTTTAAAAGTTCCCAACTCTTCTAGAAGCTCCCGACACTTTTAGAAGCTTCTGGTGCTTCTGAAAGGTTCTAACGATATTTGGGACCTTCAAACGAACTTCTTAAAGTTAATGGAGTCGATGGAAATATTCATTTGAAGTGATAAGACTTTGATTCCAGATAGGATCAAGTGAAATCAAGTAAGATATGAATCTTGGCACATCAATCCTATTCCTAAGGAAAACAAGGTTTGATGTACGTTTATATAAAGGGAGCTTCGAGACAAAGCAGAGGAGAACAGAACAATCTAGCAAAAAACTTGAAAAGAGAAACTCTCGTCGCTTCAATCGAGACTCCCAGGAGAACAATTCAAAGCGATATGACCATCATAGAAGCCAAATATTCGACAGACGGCGATCGAATCTCTGAAGATCTTTTTCTAACTTCAGCTTAAAACCATCAATTCGTTGTAATTTGAAACAGTCTTGATTCAATATTCTCTATCAATAAAGAATATTCTCTTTTGTCATTCTATAAAACTGTCTCGATTCGAACCAGTTAAAATTTTCTCAAACAGTTTGGCGCTTGAGAGAGGGTCAATTTTAACTACGTGAGACATGACGAACGGATGAGACAACAATGATGTCCCTGCAGGAAGTAACATCCATCTTGGTCCCCCTACTCAACTAGAGGCACTCACCGCCTGAACGGAGAAAGACTTGCATATCTTGAAGGGGAGAACACTTCCCTAAGAGGAGAGAACGCTTCTCTGATCACCGATGACCGAAGCACTAACGTCGACGGTAATACCAGATTTCGAGCGAGCGTGAATCCGATACAGTCGGTGGACGAAACTCCATTGGCTATGGATACTTGAACAGTGGTACATGGAGAAACTGGCACAACTGACACATACGCAGCAAGGATGACCGTCACTTGATCTTTGATTCCACCTTATGAGCCAGTGTCAAACTGATCGAAATATGCGAGTGATACATATAAGCGGTGGTTTTCAAACGTCAGGAAGAAATGATTAAGCGACTTCCAGGAGTGGCACCACTGATTACGAAGAGCACTTCTAAGTGCTATGCGGACACTCCGCTCATGGACGAGATCACACTTGTGGAGATGCCAACGAAGTTCATATTCCTTTCAATGAAGATGTATGATGGGACAACTGACCCTGACAATCATATAACATAATACAAGAAGCAGATGTTCCCTACCACGATTGAAATAGAATATCACAAATCTAGCATTTGCAAGGGATTTGGTTCAAGCCTTACTTGACCAACCCTCCAGTGGTTTACAAACCTACCGAACGCTTCAATAGAATCTTTTGCATCACTAACAGACCATTTTGTTGAACAGTTTGCAAGCAGCAGGCATCTAGAAAAGATAGCTAATGATCACTATGAGATGATGTAGAAGAAACGTGAGTCGCTGGGCAGTTATGTGGATGCTCCAACAAGGAGAAAGTGTCAGTCACAAGCTGTGTCACATCTACTGTCATATAAGCATTCAAGAGAGATATACTCCTAGATGGTGGAAGATGTGCTTTCTAGAGTATGGCACAAATCAAGTGGAAAAAAGACTCTTCATATTATCATTGAGACTCTCCATATTCTGATTCACGAGTGGCAAGACATGAAAGGACAACTAGAGATGATAAAACTTACCAGAGACCTCACAACAACAACAACATCAATTGAAGTGATACCAAAACACTTCAAAAACCTTGTTGTGGGCAATTCTTATTTACTTTTAGAAGCTTTTAAGTTTTGTTATTGAGAATTTATCACGAATATTATGGCTTTTAAATTTAACCACTTGTGCATCATCATATTCATGATAACTGCTTACCCATCGAGGAAGCATACTCAAACAAATTGGAAACTGCTTACCCATCGAAGAAGCAAACTCAAACAAATTGAGAGTTGCTTATCCATAAAGGAAACATCCTCCTATAAATTAGTAGATGCTTAGCCAACGAGGAACCATGCTTGAAGTAGACTCAAAAATTGAGAGTTGCTTACCAATAAAGGAAGCATCCTCCAATAAATTAATAGTTGCTTATCCAGCGAGGAAGCATGCATATACAAATTCGTAGTTTCTAACCTCACCAGGAAGTAGACTACAAAACATTGGAGCTGCAACAAATCATCGCTGCTTACCCTAGAGGAAGCATATGCATACAAAATCGTAGATTACCTAATAAGGGGACAAACTTTCGCCAAAAAATAAAAAATTATCATACGAAGTAAAATTTCTTTTTGGGGGATTTTTGAAAACAAAGAAGTTGATACAGGGAACGTATTGGGGTACTGCCTCAAAAAGTTGCGACGACAGTCACTGCTAAACAAATCTAGAGGCACTTCCTCAAGAAGTTATTACTACGGTCATTACTATACATACGAGAAGTAAGCTATTAATATAAACATAGCAAGCAACCAAAGTAGCTATGACTAAGGGCATAGCCTCCTTAAATGATGATGTGATGAGAATAACTGCCAAATGATCGAAGACAGAAGTTCTCGCTATGAAAGCACCAACAATGGTTGCTAGTTAAATAATAGCAAACTCATATAAAACATATAACACGTATGTTGAGGCAAAAACTGTTGTTGCTAATGGAGCAAATTGAGATAAGATCTCAATATATTGAAAAAACTATCGCTAGCAATCAATATATTTGAAGCAACAGTCGCTTGATGTGTAATACAAAGACATAGCCTCAAACATGATTTGAAGTGACCGTCACTTCAATAAAAGCAAGCAGGGGCTCAAATATGATTGGAAGTTATCAACATTTTAGTGAAATCAATTACGGACATAGCCTCTAACGTGATTGAAAGTGACCATTGCTTTAATAAAAAAAATCAGGGATAAAGCCTCAAATATAATTTAAAGCGACCATCGCTTCAATGTAATAAGTCAAAGGCAAAGCCTCAAAATAATTTGAAGCAACCATAACTTCATTGGAAGTGGCCGCCCCTTCAATGAAAATAATTCAAGGAAAAAATTTAGCAAAGACTCGACGAAAATTGCTATTTGAAAGACATATCTTTCAAAAGAAAAATATAACATGTCGCCACTGAATATATCTGAGAAAGAGAATCCCTTGAAGCAACACTTGCTACATGAATGAAGTAAGGATAAAACCTTGAATATGACCGGAAGTCAACGTTACTTTTGTGAAAATAATAAGGGGCATCACCCAAAAATGCGATTAAAAGTGACCATCTATGATAAGAAGTTCCTGATACTTAAAAATAGTCAAAGACATAGTCCAACATATAATTGGAAGTGACCATCGCTTCAGCAAAGTAATCAGACAGACGATTAGAAATGACCGTCGCTTCAACAAAGTAATCATACAAACGAGTAGAAGTGACCGTCGCTTCAACAAAATAAGCAGACAAGCGATTGGAAGTGACAATCTCTTGAACGAAAGAAATCAGTGGGAAAACCTAATATAATTTGGAAGCGACCGTGGCTTCAAGGCAATTAAAATATGTTTAGAAGCGTTCGTATCTTCAAAATAGTGAGAAGTGACTGTTGCATCACGAAAAAGTAATAATAAAAAGAGGCATTATGTAACCACCTCACGTGTGTACACAAAATTCATGATGGTCTTGCTCAAAAGTCAAAGGCTAAATGCTGGAATGGAAAGGAAAGAAAATTTTGAAATGCCCGTCGCATCAACTAAAAAAACAACAAGCATTAGGAATCGACGACGGTTACATCAAAGAGAAAAATTACCATTGAAAAATAAATAGACGCGACCGTAACTTCAAAGCAGTAAGAGTTAAAATTTATAGCTACCGTCTCATCAAAGCGACGAGCTGGTGAAATATCTACTCCCCAAATTCTCAAATGAGAAATTGAAGAATAAGGGGCAAAATGTTGTGCAAAATATTTTTTTTAGTGAAGTGCTAATGAAATGATGCCACATGCAAATATCTAATTGGACGGAGCTTAGAAGAAAAACAGTAGCAACCATTCCTACTATTTCTGGGAAGTACCGATGGCTTCTTAAAGGCCAGTCGCTTCTGGAAGCTCCCTCTGCTTCTGGCAGTTCCCATCCATTTCAGAAACTCCTGACACTTCTAGAAGCTCCCGATGCTTTTAGAAGCTTATGCCGCTTCTGGAAACTTCAAACGATATTTGAAACCTTCAAACGAACTTCCTAAAGTTAAGGGAGTCGGTGAGAATATTCCTTTTAAATGATAAGGCTTTGATTTTCGGATAGAATCAACTGAAATCAAGTAAGATAAGAATCTGGACACATCAATCATATTCTTAAGAGAAACATGGTTTAATGTACGCTTTATATAAAGGGAGCTTGGAGAAAAAGCAGAGGAGAACGAAACAATTGAAAATAGAAACTCTCGTCGCTTTAATCGAGACCCCATGAGAACAATTCGAAGCGATGAGACCATCATAAAAGCCAGATATTCGACAGACGGCGATCGAATCTCTGAAGATCCTTCTCTAACTTCTGCTAAGAACCATCAATTCTTTGTAATTCGAAACAGTCTTGATTCAATATTCTCTATCAATAAAGAATATTCTCTTTTGCCATTCTGTAGAACTCTCTCGATTCGAACATGTTAAAATTTGCTCAAACAATGATTTTTTTATTAGGTTTAATAAAAAAAACTATAAGAAAAAAAATTATGCAGCTGGTAAAAAAAATTCTTAATCCGCCACCGATTGAAACATTACAAAGTATTTTACACTAAGGGTCTAAATCGTAACGGCTGACTCTAACTGAATCTGGCAGAATTGCAGAATTTGGCTGAATTTTTAGTGATTTCTGGCATAATCAGACGGAATAACTTAAAATTTAAATGGTAACAGATGAATCTAGCTGAATTTTTGGTGATTTTTTGATAGAATATGGTGGGATAACTTAGAATTTAAATGGTAACAGATGAATATGACTGAATTTTTAAAAATTAATTAATTAAATAAATAAAATTTTCAAAATATTAATTAAAACAATTTTGTTGTCAACAAAATTAGTTAAATAAACTAATAAAATATTAAATTTAATATTTTAATAATTTTATTAAACATAAGATGCCATCAAATTTTGGGAAAAGAACTTGCAACTCTGGAAAATTAAGGGTTAATTTTGACGGAATTTGAAGTAATATATTTAATAATTTTCAAACATAATTATCATATAAAACCATAAATTATCAAAATTAATTACTAACAATTTACTTTAATAATAATTAAATTATTTTTAATTGTTTAGTTTACAAATTTTTGTACTAACAAATTTTAATATTGATAATTTAGTTATCAAGTATGGTAAAAGATATCCGAAATATATGTTCAGATAATTTTGTAAATATAGAAAATTTTACACAAAAGTTATTCGTAGTTACATTAAATTTTTAAACACGAATTTTATCTTTACCTATTTGGATAGTGATTTTATATATCTAAATTTTCCATACCTTATCCATATTATCCGATCCATTTAAAAAAAAAAAATTGAAATGAATTTTTTGATATCCTAATAACTTTACCCTATCCGCATATCCGCAATTATCTGATATTTTATCCGAAATAAACATATCTATGTATTAGTTGGTGTTGAAAGAAATGTTAAATCTAGCTAGTTGAATTCAGTTGAATTTGACAAATTTTTTTTGTTAAATTGCTGAACTTAGTTGAACCTGGCATAATTCATTTAGGTTGTTTACGAAATTGTTAAATCTAGGTGGAAGAATATTTTTGAAGTATTACCATTTAGTACCTAAATACTTCTACCGGAGAACTATTCTCAAAACAAATAATTGAGCTAGAGACAAGAAAATCTCTTTTCCTCGACAACAAAGATTGCGTTCCTTTCTTAAAGGTCATCTAATAATTTAATGCAACACAACCCACTTGACCGAGTAAACTAAATCATGGCATGGGGAGACCACTAAAACACAAAATCTACGTACATAAGAAAGCTTTCTAGAAGGCAAGCACACGTTTGTCAAAATATGTAGACAAAATAATATTTTGTATGGAGTCTATCGTCACTATACATGCACAGTAATTCGTGATATTACGCCTATAAATAGATGCGTAATTGTTCAATTGTAAACACATTAACACAACACCTTAATACAAAGTAATAAACTTTCTCAAGCTTTATATTTCTCAGTATACTATTTCCTACCAGGTATAAAATTTTCGTCTTTTATTATATTTATCTTTATGATAAAATCTCAAACACTTTTTATAACACGTTATCAGCACGATCACTCTAAAATTCCAACTTTTATATGTATACTTATAATGCCACATAGTACGTGATGCGCCACAGGATTCAGACATAAACCAGCATGATGCTTTAGCCCGGGATGGGATAGATCATGGAGTGCAGCTTGAACCAGAGCTTGAAGCCGAGGAGGACTTAGTTGTACCAGTTGGACCTATGACTCGAGCGAGAGCTAAAAGACTCAAAGAGGGAATTGGAGGATTACTTAACCAAATGTTTATTCAACCAGATCACTTGGGCCGGATTGGAGAAGATGTATCTCAAACCATTCTGGTTTTGATACAAGCCCGAGAAGATCACTAAAATGGCCCATCCAAAATTCGAAATCAGTTTGATCCATGAAGAGCTTTGAATCTGCGAATGAATCTGGACATAAACCGAATGGTCACTTCGCTCAAGCATTGATTTCTTTAACTCTTCTTTATTTTCGGTCTTTAATGCATTTTTCTATGTCTCTTTTTCCTATAAAACATTTATTTCTTTGACTTTCTCATTTCTTTATGTATGCAACACTCTAGATCAGTTTGAATAATCGATTTTTCACTTTTGTTTTCTGAGAAAGAAATTCTCTTTGTTCTTTGCTAAAGAACATTTTCTGTCACTTGGTGCGTAATATCCAAGTAACAACCTCTTCTTTGCTGTTCTAGTGCGTCATATCTAGAGGCTTTGAGGAGTGGGAATATCAGCAGACTTACACATCTGTTGTGCGACCCTTCAATCCATCAAAATCACCATTGTTTGCAACCTGCTAGTTGGCGTGAATCCTATCTTCATAAACAGGTTGAGTGATCCTTAAATCAGGGCGTATCAAAGTGGTCACTCAATCCGGTATCTTCACTTCAAAATCATCTTCTCATCTTTTCACAATTTTTTTTCTTCTTCTTTCTTACCGGATCTGGGCTGTTCTTTACCCCATAGTGATCGCTTCATTACTTAAAAAAAAAAAAAAAAAAAAAAAAAGAAACCAGAAGTTTGAATCACGGCTGAAGAGAAATCCAGGTGGGGTGGTGGAAGAGAAAGCCTGCTGGCCGAGGAGAAAACCGGCCTTGGAACAGTTAAAACGGATCCCTCAAAACATTTCATCTTCTACGAATTCTTTTCCCTTGTTACTTGGAAATTCCATTGAGTTTAATTAGGATTTGTCTTTCTTAGAAGTCTCTTGAGTGACCACAAAACTTCGAGAGAAACACTTGAGTGGGTGGGATTAAACACTTTGAGAGTGTGAGATCTTTACTACTAAATCGTTTGTTTAAGTGTTTTTCAGGGAAACCATGGAGTCTAGTGATGATGAAAGACAAGGGCCTGGAAATTCAATGGCCGGATTGTCTAAACTCCAGATGAGAGCTTTAAAAGACCAAATGACTAATCTTATGAATGCAGGTTTGGACCAGATTCACCAGAGAATTGATGAGATTCAGGCTAGCCAGCAAAACCAGCCTAGAAAAGCTCCGAGGAGAAACCGGCCAAGGAGAAATAACCGATTAGATGGTGAGAATGAAGAGGAGAACCTGAATGAGGATGACATATCTGTCAACAGACCAAGGAGACAAAACCGAGATCGAGGTGATGTTAATCCTTTTGCTGCTAGGAGAAATGAACGGAATGATGATCTAGGAAATCTTAAGCTTAAAATTCCCACTTTTAATGGTAAAAATGATCCAGATGCTTATCTTGATTGGGAAAGAAAAGTTGAGCTTATTTTTGATTGTCAGAAATTTCAGAGCTTAAGAAAGTAAGGTTGGCTGCTACTGAATTTTCTGGTTACGCTATTAATTGGTTTGATCAAGTGGTGACTCTTAGGAGAAGATCAGGTGGGAGTTCAATAGCTACTTGGGATGAGCTCACAACATTGATGAGAAAGAGATTTGTACCGGTCCATTACCATAGAGAGCTTCACCAAAAGCTCAGGCGTTTGCTTCAAGGCACTAAGTCCGTGGAAGACTATTTCCAGGAGATCAAATCTCTCCTGATCAAGGTAGATGTTGATAAGTCCGTGGAGGTTACAATGGCCCGTTTCTTAGCTGGTCTCAACTGTGACATTCAGGACCGCATGGAGCTCTAGGAATACGAGAGTCTGGAGGAGATGCTCCATAAGGCGACCATAATTGAGCAGCAGGCCAAGAGGAAGGGATTCTCAAAGCCCACTTTTGCCCCTAAGCCAGCCTTTGCTCCAAAACCAAACTACCAAGACAAAGGTAAGTCTCCAGCTCAGTCAAATACTGATTTTAAAACTAATGCGCCTGCTCGTTTTGACAAGGGAAAGACAGTAGAGACCAACAACCGAGCCAGAGACATCAGATGTTTTAAATGTCAAGGGCTTGGACACTATGCTAATAAGTGCCCGAATCAAAAGGTGATGATTCTCTTGGACAATGGTGAGGTGGAGTCCGAGAAAGAGAAGGAAGAGAAGGAGGATCTCGGTCCTATCTTTGATGAGGAGGAATGGGAGTTTGAATACCCAGCTCAAGGCCAACTTCTAGTCACAAGAAGATCTCTAAGTGTCCAGCCAAAGCCTGATGAACGAGAACAAAGGGAGAACCTTTTTCACTCTAGATGTTTTGTTAATAATAAAGTGTGTTCTCTTATTATTGATGGCGGCAACTGTACTAACGTTGCTAGTGACACTCTTGTCAGGAAATTGGGCTTGGAAGTGCGGCCTCATCCTCGTCCTTTTAAGCTGGAATGGCTTAATGAATCCGGTGAACAGCATGTGAAGGAGTAAGTCACGGTTGCTATAAAAATTGGGAGATATGAAGATCAGATTCTGTGCAATGTTCTTCCAATGGATGCTAGCCATATTTTGCTTGGCCGACCGTCGCAGTTTGACAAGAGAGCCATTCATGACGGCTACACCAACATGCATTCTTTTGAACACCAAGGAAAGAAGATCACTTTGGTGCCTTTGTCTCCCTTAGAAGTGCATCAGGACCAGATTCAGCTCAAGAAGAACCGGGAAGCAACAAAGACGTCTGATGAGCCAAAGGTGAACCCCAAGATTTCTAACTTCTTGGTCAAGCAAAGTCAGGTAAGGAAATCGTTGTTTTCCCAACAGCCTTTTCTTTTGCTTGTTTACAAAGAATCACTAATGGCATCTTCTAACATTGCACCGGAGCTTCCGAGTGGTCTTAAAGATGTTTTGCAAGAATTTTCAGATGTTTTTCCTGAGGAGAATCCAAAGGAATTGCCACCGATCAGAGGCATAGAACATCAAATCGACTTTGTTCCTGGCGCCTCTCTTCCCAACCGGCCAGCTTACAGAACCAATCCAATGGAGACCAAAGAACTTCAGAAGCAGATTGATGAGCTACTTGACAAGGGATACATCCGGGAAAGCCTTAGTCCGTGTGCCGTGCCAGTGCTACTCGTTCCAAAGAAAGATGGGACATGGTGCATGTGTGTGGATTACCGTGCCATAAACAACATTACGGTAAAATATAGACATCCCATCCCTAGGCTAGATGACATGTTAGATGAGTTGGATGGTTCATCTACTCTCTCTAAAATTGACCTGAAAAGTGGCTATCACCAAATTCGCATGAAAGAAGGTGATGAGTGGAAGACTGCATTCAAAACAAAGCTAGGTTTGTATGAATGGCTTGTTATGCCTTTCGGATTAACAAATGCACCTAGCACTTTTATGCGTCTCATGAATCATGTGTTAAGGTCTTTCATTGGTCATTTTGTGGTTGTATATTTTGATGACATTTTGATTTATAGCAAATCCCATGGAGAGCATGAACAACATTTGAAATCCGTGTTAGAAGTCCTTAGGAAAGAAAGGTTGTTTGCTAACTTTAAAAAGTGCTCTTTTGGAACGGATCATGTGGTTTTTCTAAGATTTGTTGTAGGTGAAAATGGAGTCCGGGTTGATGAGGAGAAGATCAAGGCCATCCGTGATTGGCCCAACCTAAAGACCATTGGAGAGGTCAGGAGTTTCCACGGCCTTACCGGATTCTACAAGAGGTTTGTGCCAAAATTTAGCACTATAACAGCCCCTCTCACGGAGGTAATCAAGAAGAGTGTTGGTTTTAAATGGGAGCAAGCCCAGGAGGAAGCTTTCCAAACACTTAAAGCCAAGTTGATCCAAGCACCTTACTTTCTCTTTCTGATTTCTCTAAGACTTTTGAAATTGAATGCGATGCTTCAGGAGTTGGTATTGGTGCTGTGTTAATGCAGGAAAAGAAGCCCATTGCCTATTTTAGTGAGAAACTCGGAGGCGCCACGCTCAACTATCCAACATATGACAAGGAACTTTATGCCTTGGTGAGAGCTCTCCAAACGTGGCATCATTATTTGTGGCCCAAGGAATTTGTGATCCATACTGATCATCAGTCACTGAAGCATCTTAAGGGGCAGAACAAGCTGAACAAGAGGCATGCGCGCTGGGTTGAGTTTATCGAAACTTTTCCCTATGTCATCCGCTACAAGCAAGGTAAGGAAAACGTGGTAGCTGATGCTCTATCACGAAGGCATGTGCTTCTCTCTGCTCTTGAAACAAAGTTGCTTGGGTTTGAATTCATTAAAGACTTGTATGCAACTGATGCGAATTTCAAAGAGGTGTTTAGGAAGTGTTCTAAGACTGCTTATGGGAAGTATTACCTTGTTTCTGGGTTTTTGTTCTTTGATAACCGTTTATGTGTTCCCCAATGCTCTTTGAGGGAGTTGTTTCTCAGGGAAGCCCACGGTGGTGGTCTTATGGGGCATTTCGGTGTTAAGAAGACCCACAAGGTGTTGTATGAACACTTCTTCTGGCCAAGCATGTTGAAAGATGTGGAGAGAATATGCAGCCGGTGTGTGGTGTGCAAGCAAGCCAAGTCAAAACAGCAACCCCAAGGTTTGTATTCAGCTCTACCTATACCTTCTCATCCATGGGTAGACATTAGCATGGACTTTGTATTAGGCTTGCCTATATCTAGAGCCGGTAGGGATTCTATCTTTGTGGTAGTTGATAGGTTCTCTAAAATGGCCCATTTTATTCCTTGCCATAAAACTGATGATGCTGTTCATGTTGCTGAACTTTTCTTTAGAGAAATTGTTAGGTTGCATGGAATGCCCAGAACCATAGTCTCAAATAGGGATACAAAATTCCTTAGCTATTTTTGGAAGACTTTGTGGTCTAAACTAGGAACTAGGCTGATGTTTTCTATGACTTGTCACCCCCAGACAGACGGCCAAACAGAGGTTGTAAACCGCACATTGTCAGCTTTACTTAGGTCTCTAGTCAAAAAGAACCTCAGGACTTGGGAAGAAAACTTGCCACATGTAGAATTTGCGTATAATCATTCAATGCATTCCACAACTAAGTTTTCTCCTTTTGAGGTGGTTTATGGTTTCAACCCTATGTCTCCACTTGATCTTCTTCCTTTGCCTATGAGTGAAAGGGGTTAGTACAGATGGCAAGAAGAAAGCAGAGTCCATTAGGAAGTTACATGAGCAGGTCCGGAGCAACATTAAGGCTAAGACCAAGATCTATGAAAAGAAGGCAAACCGGAAAAGAAGCAAGGCTGTGTTCCATGAAGGAGATCTTGTCTGGGTGCATCTAAGGAAGGAACGGTTTCCAGAAGAGAGAAAGACTAAGCTCATGCCGCGCATTGATGGCCCATTTCCAATCATCCGGAAAATTAGTGACAATGCATATCACCTTGATTTGCAAGGTAAGTATAACGTCTCTTCTATTTTTAATGTTTCTTATCTCTCTCCTTTTGTGGCAGATATTTCAGATTCGTGGACGAATCCTTTTCAAGTGGAGGGGAATGATGCGCCGCAGGATTCAGACATAAACCAGCATGATGCTTTAGCCCGAGATGGGATGGATCATGGAGTGTAGCTTGAACCAGAGCTTGAAGCCGAGGAGGACTTAGTTGTACCAGTTGGACCTATGACTCGAGCGAGAGCTAAAAGACTCAAAGAGGGAATTGGAGGATTACTTAACCAAATGTTTATTCAACCAGATCACTTGGGCCGGATTGGAGAAGATGTATCTCAAACCATTCTGATTTTGATACAAGCCCGAGAAGATCACTAAAATGGCCCATCCAAAATTCGAAATCAGTTTGATCCATCAAGAGCTTTGAATCTGCGAATGAATCTGGACAGAAACCGAATGGTCACTTCGATCAAGCATTGATTTCTTTGACTCTTCTTTATTTTCGGTCCTTAATGCATTTTTCTATGTCTCTTTTTTCTACAAAACATTTATTTCTTTGACTCTCTCATTTCTTTTTGTATGCAACACTCTAGATCAGTTTGAATAATCGATTTTTCACTTTTGTTTTCTGAGAAATAAATTCTCTTTGTTCTTTGCTAAAGAATATTTTCTGTCACTTGGTGCGTAATATCCAAGTAACAACCTCTTCTTTGCTGTTTTAGTGCGTCATATCTAGAGGCTTTAAGGAGTGGGAATATCAGCAGCTTACACATCTGTTGTGCGACCCTTCAATCCATCAAAATCACCCTTGTTTGCAACCTGCTACTTGGCGTGAATCCTATCTTCATAAACCGGTTGAGTGATCCTTAAATCAGGGCGTATCAGTGCGTGGGTTATCGCCACTATAATAATATACTATTTTACAATGGTTGCTTCATGCACCATAATTATTTATTTCTCTTTATGGTCGGCTTGCCGCCAGAAAATTTATTTACTGCTTCAATTATTTATTTCTGTTAACGGTCGGCTTGCCGCCAGATAATTTATTTACTGCTTTAATTATTTATTTCTGTTAACGGTCGGCTTGCCGTAAAATAATTTATTTACTGTTTTAGTTATTTATTTTGTTCATGGACGGCTTAGCCGCCACATATTTACTGCTCATATGTGGATGACTCTGTCACCATAATATCACCGTTAAATATTTATTTATATTATACAAGGATATTTAATCACCTGTATATAAATATTTTATCTGACTTCGTAAATTTTATCTGATTGATTATTGAATATTTTCAGATTAATTTTTCTTTTATACCGTTATTCACAACGTTTACAAAGAATTTTTTTTCAAATTTTTATACTTTTCCAACGGCTATGAACAGTATTTTCAATCTATAAATACACTCATATTTCACACTTTCAAATCACCCAAATATTTTTTTAGTTTTCATCTTGTAAGAAAAAAAATATTTCACTTGTTTTTAAATTTTATTATCGGTGTAATTTTTACTTGTATTTATGGTCTCTTCGTTGGAGAATTTACTCCCGAAGAATTCATCATAAATATTGGTTTACTTTTTTATGCATTAATGTTTACTGTAATCGCTGTTATCATTTATATAAACGGTTCATTCTAAAATAATATCATGTTATGTTTCTAATAATATTTTTGTGATTTTATTTTATAAATCAAATGGCAAATATTGAGAAGCTTAAATTTCCGGCTCTCAAAATAACTGGAGCAAATTATATTTCATGGACCACCGACGTTGAGCTCTATCTAGAGATGCAAGAAATATCCGACACGATAAAAGTCGAAAATGAATCGCTTGCCAAGGATAAGGCTAAAGCGATAATTTTCCTGAAGAAACATCTCGATGAAAATGTGACGCATGACTATGCGCACATAAAAGATCCAGCAGAGCTTTGGAAAGCTCTGAAAGAAAGGTTTGACAACCAAAGGGAGATAACGCTCCCTCATGCTCTAGAAGAGTGGAGAAACTTGAGGTTCCAGGATTTCAAAAAAGTGAATGAGTATAACTCCGCTATTTTAAGAATAGTGTCACAACTCAAATATTGTGGCAAGCCAGTCACTGAAGCAGAAATGCTCGAAAAGACGTACATGACTTTTCATAAAGAGCATCGTCTCCTGCAAGAACTTTACAGGAGTCTCCTACAAGAGCATCGTCTCCTGAGTTGATAGTGACACTCATACTGGCGGAGAAGAATAGTGAACTTCTCATTCAAAATCACAATTCCCGTCCCACAGGAACCCAAGCATTCCCAGAAGTGAATACAATCCACGAGGGAGAGGGTCGTTCAAATGGGTTCGTTCTGAGCAAAATTCCAAAGGGAAAGAACACCAAGAGCATTCCACCCAGAAGCGTGAGAATATGTGTTACAGATGTGGGTCTAAAGGACATTGGGCCCGTACATGTCGAACCCCTCCACATCTTTGTAAGTTATACATGGATTCCACCAAAGGAAAAGGGAAAGAAGTGAACCTCACGGAACACTTTGAGGGTACATCGTACCTCGATTCTCCCGATTTTGCAAACGATTTCGACGAGACCACTTTTACGGATAATTAAAATATTTGTAGCGAGACTGCTGAATAGTCTCCAGTTATGCCATGTGTAATATTATGCTTTTCCGTTGTTTGAAGAATAATGTTATTTTGATAACAATATAATTATTGAATGTTTTACTATGAATGAAATTTACCTTTATTGATGTTTATGTTAATTACAGATATGGATCACGATACGAACGGAACAATACCCAAAGAAAATGTTAGAGAAATTTGCATACCAGATAGTGGAACAACGCACACTATTCCGAGACAAAAGAGTTATTTCTCTAATCTAAAACCGGCAAACGTTATTGTTAATACAATATCAGGTCCTGCAGACGTGATAAAAGGAACCGGTAAAGCCAACTTTACGTTGCCTAATGGAACAAGATTTTCCATAAATAATGCCTTGTATTCTCCAAATTCTAAAAGGAATTTGTTGAGTTTCAAAGACATATACCTTCAAGGATATGAAACTCAGTCGGCAACTGAGGATGGAAAAAAGTATATGTATATTACTTCCGATAAATCCGAAAAAGGCTTCTATTGAAAAAATTTCCAAAACTCCCTTTAAGATTGCATTATACTCATATAAGTGCAATCGAGTCGCATCTAGTGATTAAAAGAAATCTAGAAGATTTTTCATTTTGGCATGATCGCCTCGGTCATCCAGGCACCACAATGATGCGAAAAATCATTGAGAACTCACATGGTCATTAACTGAAAATCCAGGGGATATATCAGGAGAATAAAATGACATGTGCTGCATGTTCTCTTGGAAAATTGATCATAAGGCCATCGCCAACCAAAATTGATACAGAATCACCAAAGTTCCTTGAACGGATCCAAGGAGATATTTGTGGACCAATACATCCACCATGTGGACCATTCCACTATTTTATGGTATTAATTGATGCATCCAGCAGATGGTCACATGTTTGTCTATTATCATCTCGAAATATGGCATTTGCGAGATTTCTAACTCAGATAATCAAACTGAGGGCTCAGTTTTCTGATTATCCCACTAAAAGAGTTAGACTAGACAACGCTGGTGAATTCACGTCCCAGGCTTTCAATGATTACTGTATGGTAACCGGGATTGAAGTTGAACATTTTGTAGCTCATGTTCATACACAAAATGGTTTGGCTGAATCATTAATTAAACGTCTGCAATTAATTGCTAGACCATTGATCATGAGATCAAAACTTCCAACCTCTGTATGGGGACATGCCATTTTGCATGCAGAAACACTCATTCGGATAAGACCAAGTGCATATCATAAGTATTCCCCATTACAATTAGCTTTTGGTCGAGAACCAAATATTTCTCATCTAAGGATTTTTGGTTGTGCGGTATATGTGCATGTAGCACCACCACAACGAACAAAGATGGGACCACAAAGAAGGTTGGGAATATATATTGGTTGTGATTCCCCATCAATTATACGATACCTAGAACCACAGACTGGTGACGTATTTACGGCACGATTTGCCGATTGTCATTTCAATGAGAAGGTATTCCCGGTTCTAGGGGGAGAAAATAAACAAGTAGGAAAGGGTATAGAATGGAGTGTACCATCGCTATTACACCTTGACCCTCCTACAAAATAGTCGGAACTGGAAGTTCGACGAATTATGCATTTGCAAAGTATAGCAAATCAGTTACCTGATGCTTTTGCCGATACCAAAACGGTAACAAAATCACATATTCCAGCTGCAAATGTTCCTGCTCGGATTGAAATTCCACAAGAACATGGAAGAGCAGATAATACACATGAGTCTAGAACACGTTTGAAGCGTGGTAGACCTGTTGGTTCTAAGGATAAAAATCATAGAAAACGAAAGAAAACTGAAAAGTTCAATACTCCCAAAATAGCAGAAAATAGTTTGGAGGAAAAGAATCATGAGAATAATGATGATGTAGAACATCATGAACCTGAAGAAAATCATGAGATTTCTATAAACTACATTCATAGTGGAAAGATATGGAATCGAAGTGAAATGAATGTAGTCGATGACGTTTTCTCATACCTTGTATCGAAAGAAATAAGTGAAGAAAACGAAGATCCAGAACCTCAATCTGTATATGAATGTCAAAAGAGACATGACTGGATAAAATGGAAAGACGCCATCCAAGCTGAACTTGATTCACTGAACAAACGAAATGTATTCGGACCTATGTGCTTACACCTGAAGATGTAAGACCGGTTGGACACAAATGGGTTTTTGTTCGAAAACAAAATGAGAAAAATGAGATTATGAGATATAAAGCTCGTCTTGTGGCTCAAGGATTTTCTCAAAGACCAGGGATTGATTATGAGGAAACATATTCACCCGTCATGGATGCAATCACATTTAGATTCCTAATGAGTCTAGCAGCTGATGAAAATTTAGAAATGCGTCTCATGGATGTTGTTACAGCATATCTATATGGATCATTAGATACTGATATCTATATGAGAATTCCATATGGGTTTAAGATGCCAGAAGCATTAAGTTCCAAACCCAAAGAGTTATGTGCAATAAAATTGCAAAGATCATTATATGGGTTGAAACAATCTGGACGTATGTGGTACAATCGTCTCAGTGAGCATTTAACAAAAGAAGGATATGTAAACGATCTTATATGCCCATGTGTTTTCATCAAGAAAATAACACCCGGATTCGTGATTATCGCGGTGTATGTTGATCATCTAAATATAATAGGAACCCAAAGAGAAATAAAAAAGGCCTCAGATTATTTAAAAGGAGAATTTGAGATGAAAGATCTCAGACAGACAAAGTATTGTCTTGGCCTACAAATTGAGCATTCTCAAAAGGATATATTTGTACACCAATCCACATATACCAAAAAAGTGCTAAAACGATTCAACATGGATAAGGCAACTCCTCTTAGTACTCCTATGATCGTTAGATCACTTAATGTAGAAAGTGATCCATTTCGACCACATGACGAAAATGAAGAGATACTTGGTCCTGAAGTACCATATCTGAGTGCTATTGGAGCCCTTATGTATCTTGCAAATTGTACAAGACATGATATATCATTTGCCGTTAATCTTTTGGCAAGATTCAGTTCATCCCCTACGCGAAGGCATTGGAATGGGATTAAACATATCTTTCACTACCTTCAGGGGACTACTGATTTATGTTTATTTTATTCAAAGAATTCAAACGATCAAATGATTGGTTTTGCAGATGCAGGATATTTGTCAGATCCACATAAAGCCCGATCACAAACTGGATACGTTTTTACGATCGGAGGCACTGCTATATCTTGGCGTTCTCAGAAGCAGACGCTCGTGGCAACTTCTTCAAATCATGCTGAAATCATTGTCCTCCATGAAGCAAGTAGAGAATGTGTATGGTTGAGATCAATAAGACAACACATCCAATCGAACAGTGGGATTCACGTAAATACAGAGCCAACTATCTTATATGAAGACAATGCTGCATGTGTCACTCAAATGGAGGAAGGATATATCAAAAGTGATAGAACCAAACATATCCCTCCGAAGTTCTTCTCATACACTCAAGAACTTAAGAAGAATAAAGACATTGAAGTGAGATATATCCGATCATGTGACAATGCTGCAGATCTTTTCACGAAGTCATTACCTACCACAATGTTCAGGAAATATGTCAATAACATTGGAATGTATCATCAACGAGACTTACAAGATGACACCTGATCATTCGAGGGGGAGCATTGCGTGGTTGTACTATTTTTACCTTACTATGGTTTTTCCCATTGGATTTTCCTATAAAGGTTTTTAACGAGGCGACAAAAACGTAATGCAATAGTGACAATGGTCTCCAAGGGAGAGTGTTACAAAAGAAGTCTTCTAGAATGCATGCACACGTTTGTCAAAATATGTAGGCAAAATAATATTTTGTGTGGAGCCCACCATCACTATGCACGCACAGTAACTCGTGATATTACGCCTATAAATAGATGCGTAATTGTTCAATTGTAAACACATTAACACAACACCTTAATACAAAGTAATAAACTCTCTCAAGCTTCATATTTCTCAGTATACTATTTCCTACCGGGTATAAAATTTTCGTCTTTTATTATATTTATCTTTATAATAAAATCACAAACACTTTTTATAACACGTACCTAATTCTCTACATACCTCTCTATTTTTTGCCCTAGTCTCTACTATATTTTCACGACTTCAACTCTCTCATATCTTTTACCTCTCCGTTCTGGAGCTGTGTCTAATAAAGAAAACAAAATCATTTCTCTTAGACCTTATAAATATGAAGTTAAAATTGTGGACCTGAAAATATTGTAAATTTCGCTTATTCTCTTTTGTTAAAGGTCTTAAACTGCTTCTCAACAGCCCCACTTATATTTTGAGTTGGAGTTTTTTGTTTGTTTGTTTTTTTTTTACTATCCAACTCAAATGGCGGGGGTTCAACTTACTCATTATGTTTCATCTCTTACAAATATTTGTTTCCTTTTACTATTTGTTGTCAATGACTAAAAAATCTTAGCGGATTTCAAAAGGGTCCTAGTAGAATTAGCATGAGAAATTGGAGGTCCGCGACAGTCCCGCTAATTTTAGCTGGATCCAACACTCAAGTAGCATGAGACTCGGACTAGGGTTAATTTTGGGGGAAGGGGGTGCAGGGACAAAGTGTAACGTCCGCGTCCCGGGATGTTACACATGACCCGTTTGTTACCCAAGAAATGGACCGATGATCTACATGATCTAAAACAAACTATGTCAAAGGTGGATCTGAACCAGCTGAGTGAGCTGAAGGAGCTAAGGAAGGTTCGGTAAACAGATGGAGTACTGAACCAGCTGAGTGTGCTAGATAAGACAAGTTGCTCGGTGAATGATCTGCTATAACCCAAGGTGGGTGGAATGATCTGATGTAACCCAAGATGGGTGGAATGATCTGTTGTAACCCAAGGTGGGTGGGATGATCTGCAGTAACCCAAGGTGGGTGGGACTGTGGTGGTTACTTAAAGGGTACCGGCACTTGAACTGGTGCGTGAACTAAAGGATAACAATATCCGAGTAAAGTATGGTTCGGATCGAGTATGTCCGGACAGAGCGGATGTACTGTCCTGAGTGGACAGAATGAAGAGTACTGTGTGGACGGAACGGATGTACTGCCTTGAGTGGACAGAACAGAGAGTCCTGTGTGGATGAAACGGATGTACTGTCCTGAGTGGACAGAACTGAGTGTCCGGGATAGACAGAACGGGTGAGTCTGGATAGTACAGACAGACTATTCTGGGTGGAGTAGACTGGTGAGTCTGGGGTAGTACAGACAGACTGTACTGGTGGAGTAGACTGGTGAGTCTGGGTAGTACGGACAGACTGTTCTGGATGGAGTAGACTGGTGAGTCTGGATAGAACGGACGGACAGTTCTGGAGGGATTGGATGTACAAACGTTTCTGTGTGAACAGACAAATGAACTGGATCTCCGAGTGTACTTGGTTAGGGGATTGTTGGTTGAATGACTAAGTACCGAAGGGATCAATCAAGCCAGTAAAGGGTACTGCGATCTAGTCTGTGGAAGACTGTGGTCAAGACGGTAAAGGAATCTGGATGATCGAGGACTGAGTGTTCGGCGGATCATTACGATAAGAGACGTTAGAATTAAACCGGGTAAAGGGAAAGAAATTACCGAGAAGTACTCTGAATGCTTGAGCCATGAGTCTAAGGCAAGGAAATGGAGTATGGTGGATTTGAGTTGGAACCTCGATTTTAATCTAAATAAATATGTATGCATGGGATGGACTAGTCTGAATCGAAGTTATACGCGGAGGAACTGCTAAGAACGAGGCAGCCGAGCCAGGATCCCTACTTCGGTAAGGAAATCTGGGTCGGGGTCTTACAAATTGGGATCAGAGTATTAACGGTTCTAGGATGTGAGTTATCACATGTAAGAGCTGGGGATTAAGTTCCTTGCTTGCGCATCAAAGCCTGTTGAGGCGGATCAAGGGATGACCAGGCTGAACGGATTTTGACTATATCCGATGCCTGAGGCCTACAAGAAAAACATTGCGGTCCACTACCTGGAGAGGGATGCACATATGTTGTGGCAATGTTTTGCCAAGCTGTATGATAACTGGAATTGTTTCCTAGACGGACGTGAAGGAACAATGTCTGAGAGAGAGTATGAGGCCGAGTTCATCAGCCTCAGGAAATATGCTGGGCGTGAACTGGATGAGGAGGAAGTCCAAGTCCGCATGTTCATGCATACAGAGTGAGTCGAGCTTCGGAATGGGTTTTAGATTCGTAGCTACGAAACTATTACCAAAAGCAGCTCAACGGGAAGCTGGGATGATGAGAAACCCAAGTTAGGTGAAGGACTGCAATGTCAGTTCGGAAATGGCGTTGAAAAAACTAAGAAGTGGGTTAAGAATAACCATCGGGAAAGTCATCTGGGACGCAGTGTATGCTCAATTGCGGAAAGATGCAAGTTGGTGCGCGCTGGTCTATTTCTAGGATATGTCACCTCTGCGGTAACATGGTTCACACGGTCCGTGATCACTTGAAGAAGAAGTGAGGAAAAAGAATATTGTAAACGATACTGGGGAGAAGAGAGGTAAAGCATAATTGGCTGTAACGCAACTGTGGAAGTTGGACCAGATGCAGACCTAAGAATAATGCGGAGGTAAACGAGTTAAGGAAGTGCTGACTGGACTACCACCTAGTCGTTGTGATCGGATCACAATTGGGATTAAGCCTGGAATGGCTTTGATATTGAAGGCTACTTATCGAATGGCACCGGTAGAGATGGCCGAGCTGAAGAAGCAGCTAAGTGAAAAGATGGTGAAAGTTCTGTTAGGCCAAGCAGGTTACTGTGCAATGCATTGGTTCTGTTGGTCAAGAAGATAGATGGAATAAATGGATTGGTAATCCGTGTTAGACTAAGGGAATAGTCCGAATAAAAGGATGACCTTATCGGATCATAGTAATGGTTTTGGGCTGTCTGGGAAGTTGAGGTATGATCGGGATAAGACACTCGCGAGTCTAATGTTCTCGCGGGGACTTGTACGAATACCAAGACATTTACTGGAAGTCCTAAGTTGTTGCAAAAAATCGGTTGGCCAGGGAGAAGATAGATTCAGAGAATCATGATCAAGCAAGAAGATGGATAGTGGAAATCCATAATGAGAATAAAGAAACTAATAACGGCCAAGTATGGTCGGGAGCGAGCCAAGAATAGGCCGAAAGTAAGTTGAAGAAACTGGAAAAGTTTGCTAAGGTAAAACTTGCCAATTAGTTGAGGTGATTCGAGATAATGCTTTGGGAGTCAAGTGTCCTCACTGTGGATAATCCGATAACCAAGAAACAGATCGCGGGTGTAAACATCAACACTTGAAAAAGTTAGAAAAGAGAAAGGAAAAGCTTCAAAAACTGGAACAAGGTTGAGAGTTATAGCTTGCTGAGATGTTGAGGTGTTTCGAGATAATGTTACTGGGAGTCAAATGTCCTCGTAGTAGATTATCTGATAACCAATAAACTGATCAGGAGTGGAAACTTCAACACTTGAAAAAGAGAAAGGAAAAGCTTCAAAACTCGAACACAAGGTGGGTGGAAAGAACCTAAGGTGGGTGGAAGGAACCCAAGGTGGGTGAGTGCGTGACCTTCGCTACATGTCTAGGTCGTCCTCTTGAAAGAGTAGAACTCGGTAAGGAGTTGAACTCCGTAAAGAGTAGAACTCGGAGAGGAGTAGAACTCGGTAATGAGTTGAACTCGGAGAGGAGTAGAACTCGGGGATGAGTAGAACTCAGGGAGGAGTAGAACTCGGGGAAGAATAGAACTCGGGGAAGAGTAGAACTCGGGGAAGAGTAGAACTCGGAGATGAGTAGAACTCGGGGATTAGTAGAACTCGGAGAGGATTAGAACTCGGAGATGAGTAGAACTCGGAGATGAGTAGAACTCGGAGATGAGTAGAACTCGGGGATGAGTAGAACTCAATTGAAGAAATATTGAGAATCGGTCCCATAGAGAACGCGATCAGAGAAGCTAAAGTTAAGAAACCCGTGAATGGTTGATTGGATCGATTCTGAAAGGAATAGCGACCAACAATCAGGGTTTGGAAAGGTACAAAGGAGGATTGTACTAAGCATCAAATTCCGAAGAAAAGTTGCAAAACGGAGTTCTGAAAATGGGTAATGGGACTGAAAGAAAAACTCTAGCAACCTCTGAATTTGAGGAAAAATTCCCATTAAGTGGGGGAGAATTGTAACGCCCGCGTCCTGGGATGTTACACAGGAGCCGTTTGTTATCCAAGAAATGGACCGATGATCTACATGATCCAAAACAAACTATGTCAAATGTGGAACTGAACCAGTTGAGTGAGCTGAAGGAGCTAAGGAAGGCTCGGTAAACGGATGGAGTACTGAACCAGCTGAGTGTGCTAGATGAGCCAAGTTGCTCGGTGAATGATCTGCTATAACCCAAGGTGGGTGGAATGATCTGCTGTAACGCAAGGTGGGTGGAATGATCTGTTGTAACCCAAGGTGGGTGGGATGATCTGCAGTAACCCAAGGTGGGTGGGACTGTGGTGGTTACTTAAAGGGTACCGGCACTTGAACTGGTGCGTGAACTAAAGGATAACAATATCCGAGTAAAGTATGGTTCGGATCGAGTATGTACGGACAGAGCGGATGTACTGTCCTGAGTGAGCAGAACGAAGAGTCCTGTGTGGACGGAACGGATGTACTGCCTTCAGTGGACATAACGGAGAGTAGACAGATCGGATGTACTGTCCTAAGTGGACAGAACTGAGTGTCTGGGATAGACAGAACGGGTGAGTCTGGATAGTACAGACAGACTATTCTGGGTGGAGTAGACTGGTGAGTCTGGGTAGTACAGACAGACTGTACTGGTGGAGTAGACTGGTGAGTCTGGGTAGTACGAACAGATTGTTCTGGGTGGAGTAGACTGGTGAGTCTGGATAGAACGGACGGATAGTGCTGGAGGGACTGGATGTACAGACGTTTATGTGTTAACAGACAAATGAACTGGGTCTCCGGGTGTACTTGGTTAGGGGATGGTTGGTTGAATGACTAAGTACCGAAGGGATCAGTCAAGCCAGTAAAGGGTACTGCGATATAGTCTGTGGAAGACTGTGTCGAGATGGTAAAGGAATCTGGATGATCGAGGACTGAGTGTTCGGCGGATCATCGCGATAAGAGACGTTAGAATTGAACCGGGTAAAGGGAAAGAAATTACCGAGAAGTACTCTAAATGCTTGAGCCTAGAGTCTAAGGCAAGGAAAGGGAGGATGGTGGATTTGAGTTGGAACCTCGATTTTAATCTAAGTAAACATTTATGCATGGGATGAGCTAGCCTGAATCGAAGTTATACGCAGAGGAACTGCTAAGAACGAGGTAGCCGAGCCAGGATCTCTACTTCTGTAAAAAAATCCGGGTTCGGGTGTTACACAAAGCTCCAGACGGTATGCTACAAAACAACTAAGAAAAATAAAATTAGATGTTTTCCTAATCATAGTAGTATCGGATTTTTTTACTTATGTATAATGATCTAAGCACTTGTATTATTTATTCACAAATTTAATAAAGAAACCCTAGATAAAGGGTATTTGTCTCAAGGTTTTCGATTCTCTCTTAGTTTTTCTAAAGTTTGTCATTATTTTTCATATGATTTCATAACACTCTTATAAACTTGTATCCTAGATTATATTTTTCTGTTTCACCACATACCTTAATTTTTTTTAATCTATTCTTTTCATCTTTTTATTATGTTTTACATATATTTATAACATATTTAAAATATATTTTTATCTATAAAAATTCTAAAAAATATAATAATAAAAATTTAAAACATTATAAATCATATGTAATTAGAGAGTTTTCTCTCCTATTAAACTGTCTACATCAATTAGTTGTATAAAAGTATGAAAATGAAAATTATAAAGAATAACAATATGTAAGATTATACATTCCAAAAAAAAAGCGTTCCAACATAAATAATAATACAACACAGTTAGAAATAATAATAATAAAGCAACGCTTTATCAAAAAAAATAAAAATAATGATGCTATATTTGTGGGCGGTTGCGGTTGGTAGCGTTTAACAACAATCACGGAAACCGTTTTATACCGTTTAGAACCGCTCGAAATCAAAATCTCCTTCCCACGAGTTTGCGGTTGCGGGTGATAAAAAATTATCTTAAATACTAATTAAAAATTTACAAAAATATAAATTAAAACAAAAAAAAACATTTACTCTGATATCGAATATTATCATTTAAAATTATATATACTTATATATATTTTAATTAAATTAAAATAAACTTGTAATTATAAAAAAATATTGTATATACAAAAATATTTCAAACCTCTTTAAAAACAAATTATTTGATTATTCTATGTTTTATTTAAAATAAAATATTAATTTTTTATAATAATATATTTTCGATTTTTTATATAAATTATATATTATGTGTATTTTGATAATTTTATGTTAACCCGCTATCGCATCCGCTGTAAACCAGTCACAGACGTCCTGCAAATGCATCTGTTTCCATCCGTTTTACCAGTCGTATAAATTGTTTAATAACATTAGAAACTGCATTTACATCCGCTGCATTTAAATCAGTCAAGCCTCGAGTAAATCGAAGACTAGAAGAGATCTCTAAATCAGTCACACAAATCAAGTCGTCGCTAGCTTCCACTCTGTCTCCTCTACTCTATATAGATGCGTCAAAGTATAGTCGCACTCATCATTATTATGATGTCGTAATCTATTGTCTCTTCTAGGGCTGGAAATCCGTTTTGTCCGGTTTGTTCAGTTTGGTTTGTGCAGAAGAAACGATGACTACGCGCGCATAAATTTGGAAGGAATTGGTAATGGAAACTCCAAAACTGGAGTTACAGGGAGCAGCTCGATTTAATACGACAGAAAAAAATCAAAACCACCCTAATCGAGCCACTATAGTCACTTTGCAAATTCCAAATGAATGGTATATATTGTGGTTGTGTTGCTATTCCATGGGGTTTCATTATTATGCACGTATGTGTATGTCATATATTTAGGTACTAAATGGTAATATTTAATTTTTTTTTTTTCCAGATTCAGCTAGATGCACCAATTTCGTAAGTACTATTTGCAATCTAAAATTTTTTCGCCAGATTCAGCTAGATTAAATAATTTAACAACAAAAAAATTCGCTAGATAGATTCAACAATTCTTTTAATATCAACTAATGTTTAGATATATTTATTTTGGATAAAAGATAAGATAATAGCGGATATACGGATTGGGTAAAGATACTTAGAATATAAAAAAGAGAATTTTCACCAAATGTCAAGAATTAAAAATTAATTCCCTCAAATGGCACTTTAAAAAAAAAATTACAAAAGACAAAGTAGTTGAATTTGGATATATTTGTCTTTGTGTACGTACATTTCTTACGGGGCTGGTGTATGACATGTGAGCGTGGTACACAATCATTAGTCAGAGTATGGTGAAGGCAAGGTGTACACGGGAGTATATTGTACATGGGGCTGGTATGAAAATGATGATTGGACAGTTATCTATCAATATTAAATATACGAAATCATATACATTCAATAGAACCGTATGTACGTACATGAAATCATGTACATTGAATAGAACCATGTAGTCAATGGTACACGGTGGTCGGTAGTGTCATTTAAAAAAAAATCATTTATTATGTTTAGATGGAGTTATATCGCAAATAGTGTTTAACAAAGTGTACATACACCAGCGACAAAACCGTATAATCGTACACATAACCACGTAGGAATGGATGTACACAATGAACACCGAAATTGTGTAACGCGTTTACTATCTCATACGCCCGTAGGAAATGTATGTACACAAGGGAAAATATGTCAAAATTCAACTACTTTGCCATTTGGCAAATAAATTTTTAACAGTGACATTTGACGTAATAATTTTTTTTTAAAGTGACATTTCTGAAAAGGTTATTAAAAAAATCATCTTAAATGTAGTTTTTTAAAATGGATTGGATAATACAGATAAAGTATGGATAATTCAGAAATATAAAATTACTATCCAAACATTTAAAGATATGATTCATGTTCAAGTATTTTATGTAACCACAAATAATTTTTGTGTAACATTTTCTAAAACTGTATAAAATCACTATCCTTTATACAATTTATACATTTTTAAATATAATATTATAAAACTCTATAAATGGGTATTTTCAAAATTGACAACAACAAAATGTATTTTTGAAAAAAGTTATCACAAAAAGGGTATTTTTGAAATTTGTCCAATTAATTTTGATAACTTATGGATTTCTTTGATAAATTGTGAAAAATATTAACTTTAAATTCCGTCAAAATTCACTTCTAATTTTCCAAATTGCAAGTTTTTTGCCAAAATCTGTTGGTATCTTATGTTTAATAAAATTATTAAAATATCAAATTTAATATTTTATTAATTTATTTAACTAATTTTCTTGACAACAAATTTTTTTAATTAATTAATTTTTTAAAATTCAGCCATATTCAATTTTTACCATTTAAATTCTAAGTTATTCCGCCAAGTTCTATTAATTACCAAAAATTCAGCTAGATTCAACTGTTACCATTTAAAATTCTAAATTATTTTGTTGATGTGAGAATCACCATTGACACAGTAATATTAGAATAATGCAATGCTCATGTACTCCACTTGACACAGTAAACTAACATGGCGAGCGAAGACTTCAGGTACCACATGAGACAACAAAGTCGTCTATCTTTTTCTTCTTTTTTGGGTTAATTCATTACCATATCCTCAACTTTCTCTTATTTCCACCTCTCTATTCTATATAAATGCAGAAACACGAGTCACACTGATAAGTAAATGCAGAAACATGAGTCACACTATGGTCTCTTCCATGGTCCTCTTTCTCCTTCTTCTTCTTGTGTTTCCGCATATGGTTAAAGCCCTTAGCACACAAATGGAGCTTCACAAACTTAGTGAGTCTTTTTTTATTGGCTTTAAATATTTGCAAGACATTACGTTTTTACTTCTTAGGGGTATTTAATCCTGATTTTGGTTTGGATTTTTCGAATTTTGAGTTTACAATTTATAAAAAGAAATAGTAAACGTAAAACTTAACCTAACACATCGATTTGATACAATTTAAAGTGCTTTCACTTCATATATAAATCAAATTATCTTTAATTTTCAAAAAATATCAAATTTGGGTATAGTTTTTTCTCCTTTTTGTTTGGTCAAGATTAAAATTCAGGTTTATAGATGTAAACAAAATAAAACAATTCTCGTTGTACCACAATCCAATTTGGTTTTAAGTTCGGTATATCCCGGATTCAACAGACAAATTATCATTAAAATTACTAAACTTTGACACTGTGATATAAATGCGTACTGAGTTTAGGTGGTGTCGGTGCAGAAGAGACAAACCATCCTGATCAAGTGACGGTCCAACTCCAACGGCTCCCTTTTCATGGTATTCCACGTATTCCACGTATGCCACGTATACCACGTATTCCACATCCACATCCACATTTTTCTTCATTCCCAGCTCCGGAACCTCCTCCGCCCACCTTAACCTCTTCCAAAGGCACACACGGATCTGGTCACTGATCTTACTATAGTTTGGTTTGTGATTTCTATGGTTCTTCATCTATATGCAAGTGTTTGTCATATGTTACAGATTTATCGAATATGTACTTTCTCTTGATCGTGCATGTAAGACTTTATCCACAGATCGTGCATGGGCAATCTCAATTGATAAACGTTATTATACTTACAGAGAGTGAACTCATCAACAGAGCGGTGTCTAGGATTTTGGAGGCCCTATGTGAAATAAAAGACCATATAGAAATTCCTTAAAATACTATATTTTGGAGTTTTGTTTACAAGAATACCATCATTTATTTTATATTTCAAAGATACCATCAAAAATTTATGTTTTCTAAAAGTACTATAACCACTAAAAGTGATTTTTAAGGGTTTTAGAATTTAAAATTTTGGGTCTGGATTAACTAATTTATGTTTAGGTTTAGTTTTATGGATATGATTTAAGTTTTAGGATTTAGAGTTTTGTTTTGAAAGTTTAAAGTTTAATTTGAGCTTTGTGGTATTTTTGGAAAACATAAACTTTTGGTGGTATCTTTAGAATATAAAATAAATGGTGGTATTTTTGGAAACAAAATTTCAAAATGTGGTATTAATTGCCCAAAATTTGGATGTTGGCCATAAAAATCCTTGAAACGTCGGTAAAATTTGAACTTCGTACAGAAGCTTAACAAGAAAACATCTTCACCAATAGACAAATATTTATAAAATAGCCGTTAAATCTTGTATAATGATATTATTGGTGATGTAGTATTATTGTGATACAATTTGTACCACCTTTTGTGTAATTATTTAGTGAGGCAGTAAAAATATGGTGTTACGAAAAATGTAATATTATATATTGTCATTTCTAATCAATATTTCATACTGTTTCCAATTATACTGATATCTTATACCACATAATATAATATTTATAAAAATGGCCCTCTAAATCTTGTATAAAGTGCTTTTTTTTTTCTTCTTCATTGGGCACAGCCCCGCTCAGCACTTAGTTGTTTACATAAAGCCAGGATTATAAGGAACCATGAAAGTTGGCCAACATAAATAATGCTTGTAAAAGAATAATACCGGATATCTAGAAAATATTCTTCCACACAGATTAACGTTTTGGATTTCACAGACTTCATTTTATATTCGGGATTCGACAACCCATAGTACTTGGTCCTTAAGTTAAGATTTTATTTTTCAAGCTACCTTCAGTAGAAAACTTAAGGTGATTTTCAAAAGTACTACCACTAATATTTTTTTTTTTAAAATACCACTAAAAATTTTGTTCTTCCAAAAATACGACAAAACTAAAATTATACTTTAAACCATAAAAACTAAACCATACAGCCTAAAACCTAAATTCTAAACTCAAAATAGACGCTAAATCCAAATATTTTCATCTGAAATTTAGAAGGACAAAATTAAAATATTTGGATTTAGTGTCGATTCGACGCTAAATCGATGCTAATAGCAACGCCAAATTTGACTGGTCCAAAAAAATGGTGGGTCTTTTGCGTCGATTTTGCGAAGATTTAGCGTCGACCGTCGCATCCTATTATGCAGATCGACCATCTCCCCCCTGTTTTGCACATTCTCATTCTTTCTCTACGCTCTTTCTCTCTCTACACCTTTTGGACCAAAAAGGTATTTTCAATTTAATAAATATCTTTTAATTGTTATAATTAGGATTAGAACTTAGATATTTATGCATGGAATGTAGATTAAGATTGGAAATTAGAAATTGATAGAATTTAGTAATAGAATTTAGTATATAAATATTTTATATTTATTAGAAATTTATATATAGTTCAAAAATATTAAATTTTTCCGTGTCAAATAAGATTTTTTTTTGTAGATGCGACCACCTACGCACCGGCTGTTCATTAGCGAGGATGCTAGGCTTCTCGGATCTACAGACTCTCGCCATGGATCAGGTTCACGATCCTTTCATCAGGCCTGTGCACCGGCTCCACCACCACCGCCACCTCAGCCACAACCGCAACATGGAGTCGCGGATGCCGACGATGAGTACCAGACACCTCTGCCGCCAAACCCGTCTCTTATGATGCGGATTGCAGAGCTTCTCCGGCAACCGGGCCAGGAATTGCGGGTTAAGATTTTGGATCCTGATAGACCTACGGACACTTATTGGTACGATAAAATTTATTTAAATCTAATTAATTTTTACATTTATATTTTTAGTTTAAATTTAATTATATCTAATTAATTCCTTTTTATTACAGGTTTACTGTCGATAATCATGTTGCTCGTTCGGTCACCGCTACGATCAAAGCCCATTTTACTATGGCACATGCCAACTAGACACATACGCCGCAAAGTATTCGAGACATTTGGTTCGATTCATGGGCGGTAAGTAATGTTAGTTATTGTAGTTATTTTAATTTTTAAAAATATTAATAAATTTATTTCTAATTACTAATTTTACTTTTTTCCAATAAAAATGGCATTGGGACGAGGTTCATACGAACAGAGTGAGAGAGGCGTTCGAGAAGAAGGCGAAGCTTCGTCTCAATGGTACTGTGGGCAATTGGAAGAAGGCGTGGCTCGAGAAAGGCGACGATGCGATGTCTCGAGGGATGGACCCCCTTGTTTGGCAGGGCCTATTACGATATTGGGTGAATCTCCATTTTGTAGTTGTTTTGGAGAAGTGTTCGGCGTCCCGCCTCACGCCAGTCACCGAAGGAGATGGTCCTTCTAAGCAGTGTGCGGGTTAGTCATCATACGCCGGACTGCGACTTAAGATGGTACTTTCTTCAATTTTTTTGTTTACATTATATATATATATATATATTATCTTTGCTTAACAGGCTGATGGCGGTCCGCTTCCTCCGATCGTTGATGTGATGGTTAAGTCCCATCGACGCAAGGATGGAACGTTTGTTACCGCTCTAGCGGAACAAACGTTCAACACCTACACGGCACGAGTCACTGAGCAGCAGACACAACTTACTCCAAGTGGTAGATCTGTCCAGTCTACATTGGGCGTTGAGGAACTTGATCAAATTTACGGGGAGATAATTTATAAGCATTTAAATATATTTTTTTGTTTCTAAAAAATAACTACCAAATTCGATCCTATAACATTTTTGTTTTTCTACAGGTTGCACCGAAGAAGAAGGGACGGACATTGGGTGTTGGGTCCATCCACGAGGTCCCAGTCGCTTCTTCAACTGCTCAGTATACTGCTTCTCCGGGTTCTTCTACGCACTTGCAGACGCAGTTGACCGCCGCCAATGCCGAGATCAAGCGACTTACGAGGGACCAAGAGGCAATGCGGGCCAACAACACCGTATGCAGAGCCAGCTCGCGTCTCTTACGGGTCTCATGGACATCATTGCCTTGGATAACCCAACTTTAGCAGTGGCTCTAGAACGCATCCCGCGTGCTGCACCGCCTTCACCACCTACTGGCCCGACACAGTTCGGACGAGAGGCCGAAGTAGAGCTTCGTGGGGATTTACCGCCGGTCGATCTCAGGACCGATCATGTACCAGATTTCGGATCTGGAAACGGTCACTAGGCCCAATATTTGAATTTTCAGTATTTTTAGACAATTTTATTTTCAGTTTAAATTTTGGATTTATAATTTATAATTTAAAAAAACTAAATTTTTATTAAATTAATTTATTTTATATTCGAATTCATAATTGTAATATTTTTATTTTCAATTTTATTAAAAAATTGTTTTTGATAATAAAATAAATTTTCGACGCTAAACCGATGCAACATTAGCGTCGATTTAGGGTCGATTACTACTCTTTGACGATGCTAAATTGACGCAAAATAACGTCGATAAAGAATGCTTTTCCTGATTGACGCTAAATCGATGCTATATTAGTGCCGATTTAGCATCGACAAGTAAAGACATAGCGATGCTAAATCGACGCTATTTTTACATCAATTTAGCGTTGAAATATTGCAACAAATGTAATTGACACAAATTCGATGCTAATTTGGCATTGTATAAGCGTCGATCTACTAGCTTCGTATTAGCGTCGAATTATAATCGACAAACTCGGTGTCTCTGGAAACCTAATTAGCGACGATTTAGCATCGAATTCTTATATGCGTCGACGATTTTGCGTCGAAAATGATTTCGATGCAAATTAGACGCAAATGCCTTATTAGCGTCGAATTTGCATCGAATATGGCCAACGCAAAACTTATGTTTTTTTGTAATGCGTGTGTTTTGGGATATTGACTTTGGGAGTGCTGGAAGCTGGATTTGGAGGCGGTTAGGTAAGCTTCGTCCTCTAGCTAGACCATATCTTCGTACTTAAGGTGGCTCAGGATTATCCGCCTTCTTTTGGCATGATGATTGAACCAATTTGGTCAATTTATTGACTTAAATGGTTCGAATGGCTCTTAGGTGACAGTGATTCCAGACTTAGCTTCGGTGGCACAAACTATCAATGCTGGCTCTTTGATTCTGCCTAGAGTAATGCATCTTATTGTTGCTTTACTCCATTCTCGGCTCCCTGCAACACCTTAAATGCTAATGTCATATCAGTGTGACCAGTTGGAACACTCATCTCCATCACTTTAAACCTTAGGTCTCGCACTCTAATTTGCAACGCAAGAAATAGATCTACACATGCTGAAAGGGGAAAAGAGGGGTGAGCAATTCGGAGAAGAATTACTCAGTGAGGATGTTACCCGCAGAAACTCCAATACTCAAAAAATAATAAGCGGTCAAACATAGTAAACAAGAAATAGATCATGCATCACCCAACTTATTACTAGCAATCATGTCATTCATACTAAACATTTCTACAATACAATCTTATACTAATTCATTATCTCATACTTAAACATTTCACATATTTTACTTAACTTTCTACATTCTTTACGTAACTTTTCATATTCTTTACTTAACTTTTCTCATTCTTTACTTATTCACTTACGGTGGAGCCAACCCCTTTCTCACATTTTGGGTATGTCCTCCATGTCACTGGCCCTCTAAAACCTAATGGAGTTACAACAGGTTTACATATGCGATTGGCCATATATCAGATAATATATGTATCATATAATAATAATGCAATCCTATTTCTACAAGTCATATTTGGCAAATGAAAAAGTACAATTAACTATATAAGTATATATAATATTATTAATCAAAGTTGACAAAAAAAATATATCCATTTTTTATAGACAAGACATATAGATATTTGTACATGCAAATATAAGTTTATGCGAGCCCATCGTTTTTTGTGTGAAGATCGATTTAAGTTTATGTGAAGGATAAGAAGGATATTTATAGAGTTTTATCTATCTGGACTAGGATATCGGGCTCTGCGTTCATAGTCATGTCGGGTTTGGGTTTGCTGGTTTGACCCGGTACGATGTACTCGAGTGCTTTTCACCTACCACATTTGTTTTTGAGTGCCAGTTGTGCAATAATACGGCTCTGCAATGCTGAGCTCTACCTTTATCGTACTGATCGCAGCGCCTAATGCGGCGGGTCTACCGCCGGGATGCTCCTCAGAATAAGCTTTGCTTGCTTTAATCGTTCTGAGGAGCATAAACCACTTGTTTTTACCCCAGACATACATAAGGTGAAATTCGTTTCACTCTTATGACCAAAGATTTGATTTAAAAGATATTTGTAAAATATTTGAAAGAGTTTGTAATTTTCGCCTAAGAAAGAGAGTTCATACCTAGCCCGAGTTCCTGATACGGGAACTTGGGTATCGCGTGTTGCTTCTCGTATTTTGTGGCTACCTGTACGTCTGACCACTCAGTTCCCGACCCAGATCATCTCTAGTAGTGTGGCCACACCACCCGGGACGGGGATCGGTCACAGGTGGCCTTATCCATCAAGTGACTTGGGCCATTGTAGATTCATACTCAAATACCTCTAGAACTGGCCCGATAGTCTAACTATACAAATGGCGCTAAGAGATTCGCATATGCTAGATACACGTGGCGCTAAGAGAATTGCCTAACCTAAAGGGGATTATTTTATCCTCAACATTATATAAAGCTGGATGCGTTCAACGTGAACATGACACGTAAGCAAAATTATAACTCACCACATTGCGACACATGTCATTGTTAATTTAGATTGTGACAAGTGTCAATATACTAATATAAAAAGATAATTTTTTTTTATATACATTATTTATTTTTTAGATCAAATTTTAGTGTAACAAAAAAAAAAAGGAAAATAAGACATATTATTAGACACTTAAAAAAAAATAGTAAGTCAAACATATTAAAAAAAAAATCAGACTATTATTTACAATTTCTAAAGTATTAGTGTGACACATGACAAAATTACTATTCATAATTACAACATATGTCAAAATTTTAATTTCAATATAATTTTCTATATCACAACACGTAGGCAAAATGATAACTCATCGCGTCACATGTCATTGTTAATTTAGATTGTGACATGTGTCAATATACTAATATAAAAAATATAAATTTTTATTATCTACATTATTTATTTCCTAGATCAAATTGTAGTGTAACCAAAATAAAATAATAAGTCAAAAAAAGAAAAAAAAACATATATTTAGACACTTAAAAGGAAATAGTAAGTCAAAAAGATTTAAAAAAAACTAAGACTATTATTTCCAATTTCTAAATTATTAGGGTGACACGTGACAAAATTGCTATTCATGATTACGACATATGTCAAAATTTTAATTTTAACATAATTTTCCATTTATTTATTTATTTATTTTTTATTTCTTTACTAATTAAATATTCTTCTTAAACTTCTTAGTGTGAAATTTTTTTTTAAACATGCAGTAAATTATATAGAATGCATTATGCATATATTGTTTTGATATGAAGTTTTTGGCTCTCATTGATTGATAGAGAGTGCATGGAGTAGAAATATAATTTTAATATGATGGAATATGTAGATATGTTGTATTGCGAGATGAATTGCATGGAGTTGAAATCCATTTTTAGAAAGAGTTACTAATCAGAATCCAAAATAAGTATGCGAATATACAATCATAATGCGAATAAATATGACATTATTAAAAAATTAAAAGTAAATAGTAAATCAAAAAAAACTAAAAAGAAAAATAAGACAAATTATTTCTAATTTCTAAAAGTATTAGTGTGACACATGAAAAAATTGATATTCAAAAGATTACGACATGTGTCAAAATTTTAATTTTGATATAATTTCTATATATTTTTTTTATAATACTTTTTGTTTCTTAGTATTTACTAACGTGTTTTGTTAATTTTCTTACTATTTGTCTAATACTAATGACATATATAGACATAAATTTGATAGAATGCATTATGCATATATTGTTTTGATATGAAAATTTTGGGTATTATTGATTGACAAAGAATGCATGGAGTAAAAATATGGTTTTAATATGATGGAAGAAGTATATGTGTTGTATTGCGAGATGAAATACGTGGAGTTAAAATCCAGTTTGAAACAAAGTTACTAATCAACATCCAAAATAAGTGTGTGAGTAACCAATCAAAATCTAAATATTTACATCAATAAGATTTAGCATATGTTTCTTACACCCGTTGTCGGTAATCGGTTAAATTTAATAAAAATAAACTTTATAGAAATGTAAAAAATATATGTTAAATCTTGTTGATGTAAATATTTACGGATTATAAAACATTAAATTATAAATCCGCGTATACGCGGGTCTAATCTAGTAATATATAAGGGGAACATTTTTTGTAGAGAGAGAAGAGATAGAAATTGGCTCAGAGTTTATAGATATATGTGCTCTAGAAAAATTGATTTCTACATCCCAAAAAAGAAAGAAAAACAAATATTTTGGCTGTGAGTGAAAAAAAGAAAGCTAGAAGTTTTTTTGTTTTGAAACTTTTTCATTGCATCAAAATAAGTGAAGCAAAGGTGCTTAATTGTTATTACAATTAGCCAACCTTAGATTAAGGCCTATAAATAATTAAAGAAAGCAACTGAATTAATAGTAGAGAATGAAAGCCCCGAAGCCCAAAAGTATTGGAAGCCCATAGTGGTAACCAGATAGGGTAACTATAGCCGAATCCGTTCCCCCTTTGCGATTAGATGAGAAACCCTACAGTCGTCGGAATCAAACCAGAGATAACCACAGTTGCATAATTTCACTGGCCGTAGACGGATTTTGGCAACAGAATGAAGAAATCCGATTCCTGATTGTAAGATCAATTCGTTGTAGAAGATTTGTAGGTTGACGGAAGGTACTCCGATGAAGCACGTTGTTACATTTAGTCCAGACTTCGTAGATCACTGGCTGCCAAACCAGGATCGAGAGAAATTTATGGTGACGGTTTCCGGTGATGAGGAGAAGACCTTCCAGCACCACATTCCAAAAGTAAGTCGTTCCTACTAAGCCCAGTCTGTTTGAGAGTTTTAACCAAACTGTGAGATGTTGGATATGGGCTTTCATCCAGTTAATGGGCCAGGTCCAGATAATATTTTCGGCCCATTCATCTGAGGTCCAGTCAAAAACCTGTATCTAACCAGATGGAGTAATCAGATGAAGAAACTATAGTTTGTATTAAACTATAGTCACCTACCGACATTTAACTATAAATAGGAGACAAACCTTATGGTTGAGAGATAATTTTTCCTCTGATCAGAGTATAAGGGAGCCAAAACACTGTGTTTAGGTCTCTAACTCCAGAAAGAGAGTCCGATCCGACCAGCAAAGAAATCATAAAACAATCTCGGCATAAAGCATTCGACCTCGCTCCATCAGTTCGGCAGAAAGTATTTTGGCCCACTTACCGATTTCAAATACGCAGACCTAAAGCTGTTTCTATTTTTGCTATATTTTGCAGTCCCGCACTGTTTTCTCCGTCCTGTATTTCCAATCTGAAATCAAATACAACGAGAATCTCCGAACTCACGGTTCAACAATTGGCGCGCCAGGTAGGGGGTTTGAGATTCCTCTTACGCAAAAGATCCAGTTCGGAAATGGAGAACCTACAACCTCAGAACGACGACACGGCCACTCAAGGGGAAGCCAATACGGCAGGATAAGAGAAGCACGTTATCACGCCTCAAGGCGAAATCAACACACAGCCCCTCGCTCAAGCGCAAGCCGAACTAACCAGACCAAGAGCAATATTAATAATAGACGACCAAGTTAACTTCGCAACCGCGCTCAACACCCTATTGCAGAGATTTGATCGCCAAGATGAAATGACCCGAGCAACAAACGAAAGACTCGAAGCTCTAGCGTCAGCTCATACCGTCTGCCGCGACCAGCTGGACAACATAAACAGCAGATCTGCCTACGAATCTCCGCAGAACCAGCGAAGTTCCTCTCTTTTTGCCTTAGAAAGACCAACTAGCCCAGAAATCTCAAACAGGAATGCCAATCTAACGAGCAACCCCGCTAGAGAACAGGTCGCACGACGACTCACAATGCAAACCGAGCTTGCTACCAGACAGTACTTCGAGATCGAGGGAATGAAAGCAAAGCTCAAAGACATGAGCTCTAAAGTCCACTGAGCTCTCAGCTTCGCTCCGAAAATCGATCGCGTGTTAGAAGAAACGCAGAAAACCCCGTTCACGACACGGATCACCGCCATCCTGGTCAGGAACACGGGAAAATTAAAATACCAACCTACGAAGCAGGGACAGACCCAAGGGTGCATATGACGGCATTCACCATCGCAATGGGTCGGGCGCAATTCTCACCAGAAGAAAGAGATGCCGGATATTGTCAACTATTCGTCGAACACCTCGGAGGAGCAGCGCTCAACTGGTTCTCACGCCTCGCGCCGTACTCAATAGATAATTTTCACCAACTGTCCACATCATTCGTCAAGCATTACTCAATGTACATGCAAAAAGGGGCGTCAGACACCGATCTCTGGGCTCTAGCACAAGGTCAAAAAGAATATCTCCGAGCTTATATGGATCAGTTCAAAGCGATACTATCGAAAGTCGCCATTCCCGATGGATCAACTTTAGCCGCACTAAGAAATGGGCTCTGGCACGATTTAAAATTTAGAGACGACCTACTGATCAACGAGGCCTCAAACCTAGAAGACGTAATGCATCGAGCAACCCGGTATAATGTGCTAGAAGAAGACCAAGCGGTCAACTTAAAAAAGCACTCCCCGGCCAAGCCGCCAATGCCGAAGGAAAAACCAAAGGATGACTACCATGAGCCGCGGCAACTTTACAACAAAGGCTACAAAGAAGACCAGAACAATAAGGCTTCTTCGTACTATGTCGGCAACGCCCAATCCGCCCAGAGGTCCAAATACACCTATATCTGAGGCGACGACACCAAAGACACGAAGGATACGAAATCGTTCTGCGATTACCATCAAAGGCCAGGACACTCCACCGCCCAATGTCGACAATTAAAGGATCATCTATTAGCTAAATACCAAAACGGGGAGGTAAAGATCGAAGGACCGAGCCAAAAAGAGGACGAAAAACATCAGTTCAGTAAAAACTATAGTAACTACGAGCAAAGGCCCGCACAGGATGGAAATGACACAGACCCTCCTGAACGCTCGCATGACTATCGACCCAGCTCGAACACCCCGCTAGCGTCAAGAGGACGAATTAATATGATAATGGGAGGCTTCCTGACCGGAGGAGACTCTGTACGGTCAATAAAACAGTACGAAAAGCAGGCCGCCACCAGTCAAAGATGTCTGGAAAGAGCAGAGATCGACATGCCGATCATATTCAGAGAAGTCGACACCAAGAACATCGCCGTGCCACATAACGACCCGCTGGTAATCGAGATAAAAGTCGAAGACTGCGACGTGACCAGAGTCCTGATCGACACAAGAAGTTCGGTCAATCTAATCTTTCTGGAAACACTGAAAAAGATGGAAATACCTGGCAACAAGATCAAGTTGAACGCAAAACCACTCACAGGCTTCGACGGACAGACCACAATGACCATCGAGACAATCAAGCTAACCGTACACGCTGGAGGGATAAGCAAGCTCGTAAATTTCATCATAATAGACAAACCGGCCGTGTATAATATTATTATCGGAACCCCTTGGCTCTACTCACTCCGGGCAGTACCTTCGACGTACCATCAGTGCGTCAAGTTCTCAATGGCAACTGAAGTATTCACGACTCGTGGGAATCAAAGAATGGCCCGAACGTGTTTCATTACCGAGCATATGTTGAGAAAAATGAACCTCCACATCAGTCGACCAAGCGAAGATACTGTATCCGAACCAAACGAAAGGTCCATCACAATGGTAAGCCTCGATAACAACAAATCAAAGAGGTGCGTCGGCATTGGAGCCGAACTGGATGAAGCCTTCAAAAGCGAGCTCGTTCGATTCCTGCGGGAGAACGCATCTACTTTCGCGTGGTCAATGGACGACATGAAGGGAATCGACCCTAGGATAACCTGCCATGAGCTGAACGTGGATCCAACCTACAAGCCGATCAAGCAAAAAAGAAGGAAGCTCGGTCCAGAGCGGGCTCAAACCGTAAACGAAGAGATCGCCAAACTCCTCGAGGCAGGGTCAATCTCCAAAGTCCAATACTTCGAATTGTTAGCCAACCCTGTGGTCGTGAAAAAAGAAGAATGGGAAATGGAGGATATGTGTAGACTTCACCGACCTCAACCAAAAGATAGCTATCCTCTCCCCCCATATCGACCACGTCAAAGCCACTACAGGCAACGAGCTCCTCTCCTTTATTGATGCGTTCTCCAGTTATAATCAAATTATGATGCATCCCGATGACCGAGAGAATACTGCATTCATAATAGATCGGGGGACCTATTGTTACAAAGTAATGCCCTTTGGACTCAAAAATGCCGGAGCAACCTACCAGCGTCTGGTCAACAAAATGTTCGCCGAACAGCTCGGCGACACAATGGAAGTATACATCGACGACATGCTCGTCAAGTCTCTAAAAGCTGAAGACTACATAAATCACCTTAGAACCTGTTTCGAGATCTTAAATCAGTACATGGTGAAGTTGAATCCGGCCAAATGCACCTTTGCGGTTACATCCGGGGAGTTCTTGGGATACATAGTCACTCAGCGCGGAATTGAGGAAAATCCTAAACAGATTGCCGCCATCACCGACCTCCCCTCACCAAAAAAAACAAAAGGGAAGTACAAAGGTTAACAGGTTGAATCGCCGCCCTCAACCGCTTTATCTCAAGAGCGACCGATAAGTGCCTTTCGTTCTACCAATTGATCCGCGGGAACATGAAATTCGAGTGGGACGACAGATACGAAGATGCACTCCGACAATTAAAGGGATACTTGACGACACCACCAATCCTGTCGAAGCTGGAGAACGGAGAAACACTGTATCTTTATGTGTCAATTTCCAGTGCGGCAGTCAGCGGGGTATTGGTCCGCGAAGATCGTGGGGATCAAAAACCAGTCTTCTACTTAACCAAATCTCTCGACGGAGCGGAAGGTCGGTACCCAACGATAGAAAAGCTCGCCCTCGCCGTGGTCATGTCTGCCCATCAATTGCGACTATACTTCCAATCTCACGCCATCGAGGTAATGACGACCCAACCTTTACGAACATTTCTCCACAGCCCGAGTCAGTTTGGACGAATGATGAAATGGGCAGTAGAATTTAGCGAGTACGACATAGAATTCAGAAACCGTACAAGCGCCAAGTCTCAAGTCTTGGCAGATTTCATAATTAAACTACCAGCCGACCTCGCCAAGGACGACCCCACCACAAAAGAGTGGATCCTCCATGCAGACAGCTCCTTGTCTTGTCATGGATCCAGTGTCGGAATTCGGTTGGAGTCCCCAACCAGAGAGGTTTTAGAACAGTCATTCTGGGTAGAATTCAAAGCTTCGAACAACGAGGCAGAATACAAAGTGCTCATAGCTAGACTCAGGCTCTCCAAAGAGATATGTGTAAAAAAAATTCACGCGTACTGCGACTCTCAGCTGGTGACGAACCAATTTCACAGCGAATATAGCGCGAAGAACGAACGAATGGAAGCAGATCTCGACCTCGTTCAGACCCTTGCTAAGGAATTTGAAAGCTTCCAAATTACGAAGATACTCCGCAACGATAACACCGCAGCCGACGCACTTGCCGCCCTAGCATCCGCATCCGATACCGACCTTCGACAACTAATCCCCGTCAAAATAATTGTAAATCCAAGTATCGAAACTACCACGTGGAGTGTGCCATATTGCCGAACTCAATAATGAAGAGACAAATGAATCCGAGCAAGACAGCCCCCTTGATACGCCGAACTCATCACAACGACCTACCACAACGGACTGGAGGCACGAGATAAGGATGTACCTCGCAGATGGGGATCTCCCAAGCGACAAACGGGCCGCACGAAGACTTAGAGCATGCAGCGTATATTACCCCCTCATCAAGGAGGACCTTTTCTGATGAAGCGTGACCGAGGCCCTGATCAACTGCCTTGCCGGAGATGAAACCGAACGCGTAATTGCCGAAACATATGAAGGCACAGGTGGTAACCACTCCGGCGGTCTAGCGCTTGCCATTAAAATTCGCAAGCTCGGCTTCTACTGGCCGACGTTGGTCAAAGATTGCATCCAATACGCAAAAAGCTGGAAAAAATGCCAAAGGCATGGACCCATGATCCTAACACCTACCGAACCACTAATCACAACAATCGCTCTGTATTCATTCATGCGTTGGATGATGGATATCATCGGACCATTTCCCCGATCTCGGCAAAAAAGATTCATCCTGGTGGTAACGGACTATTTTACCAAGTGGGTCGAAGCCAAATCATTTGCAAGGATTACAGGCCACCGACGTGAAAAAATTCATCTGGAAATTTATCATATGTCACCACGGCCTCCCTTACAAAATCATCGCCGACAATGGATCCCAGTTCATATCCGACGAGTTTGAGGAATTCTGTGCAAAATGGAAGATAAGACTCAACAAATCTACCCCGAGGTACCCTCAGGGGAACGGACAAGCCGAGGCGACGAATAAAACCATCATTGGCGGCCTAAAAAAATGCCTCGGCGATAAGAAGGGCGGCTAGGCCGACGAATTAGACGGGGTCCTCTGGTCATACCGAACTACCCCCCCCCCCCCGACATTCGACTGGCCATTCACCGTTCTCCTTAACCTACGGCTTAGAAGTAATGGCACCCGCCGAGGTCAACGTCGGAAGTCTCTGTCGAACACGATGATTCAAGAACCAGATCTAAATAACCAAACACTCCTTGACAACCTAGACACGGTCGAAGAAGAAAGAGATCAAGCTCTATTACGCATACAAAACTACCAACAATCAGCTGCTCGGTATTACAACAAACGAGTCCAGAACCGCCGCTTCGAGGTAGGCGACCTCGTCCTCCGAAAAGTCTACGAAAACACCGCGGAGTGGAAAGCTGGGAAGCTAGGAACAAATTGGGAAGGACCATACCAGGTAACCGAGGTCATCAGATCAGGAGTCTACCGACTTATGACAATGACAGGGGAAGCTATCCCTCGATCATGGAACTCCATGAGTTTGAAGAAATTCTACTACTAAAGCTCCGAGCTCAAAAAAAAAAAAAAAAAAAAAAGCTCCGCCGAGCTCATGTAAACGAACTACGAATGGCTTGATCCCTATTTAACGAGTACGTAGGCAGCCCGTAAAAATGCACAACTATTAATTAAAAACAAAAAAACTACCGACTCTAAGTCAGACAAAGCCCGAGCTAAAAACACATCGGCACCCTGGCCAGGTATCCGATCAACCGTTGCGTTTCTCATGAATGCAGTGGTGAAATAAACTACATCTCTAGATTAGAAGCCTAAAAAACTACGCTAGATGACCCAAAAAGCCGAACCTAGATCCGCAAAAAACAAATCAGGAAATGCCTAAGTAAAATAAGCCGACCCATCTCGCATACTTAAGAACGACCTGAAGAAAAAAGCCAGGCCTAGACCCGCACTCAATCTAACCACAAACTTGAAAGTTCCTACGCGACAAGATTACCCGCACTAAAGAATCCGTGCAAAATCTCAAAACAATGCATCGAGCAAAATGACTAGTTAAAATTGGCAAACAAATTGATTTTCATTACAAATCGATCTCATACATACGCCAAATACATACATAAAAAAAAAGAGAAAGAAAGAGAAAGCAAAGCCACATACGGCCTAAAAACAAAAACAAAAAGAGAAGAGAAAAATATACAAGTTATTACAGAGCGGCAAGCTCATCTTGAGCGGGATGCCGAGTGTGTTCGGTGCCGAACTCGTCCCTACCACCAACCAGCGACCCGCCAGGTGTCCGAAGAGCACGCGCTTCATCCACATCCACCACTCCTATGTTGGATCCGAACTGAACAACTCTAGGAGTAAGCTCCACGGGTGGATCCCGAGCAAGAACGGAGTTCGGCAATACACGCTCCCGGGTCGTAGTGACACAAAAGTTGGCTTCAGCGACCTCTGTAACATCCAGCTTGTCGAAAGCTGAAGTCCATGTCAAGAGATCGGCCTCAAGATGCACAAACTCCTCGAGAGGAACAGCCACGCCCTTCTCGTCTCTCATGTACTTGAGACTGCCGATGGTCCCGGAGATCTGGCTGATCATCAGAGCATCTTCATGAGCCTTCGCCATATCCTGGCAGTGACGGCGGATCTTTGCAAGGCTACCCGTGTACTTGTCCGTCAGATGTCTTCGCTCTTTCAGAACCATCTCCGTCTTGGACTCCCTTAGCCTCTTCATTTGACGCTCTTTTTTCACCTCCAACGACAACTTCTCGCCGGTAGCAAGCACCAGGTTCTTCTCAGCACGGACCAGCGACTGCTTCAGAGCATCACATTCCTCGGCCAATTTTGCCGTCGTAGCTTGTTCGGCGGCCAAACTCTTCTTAAGTTCCACCGACCCATTGCAGATAACAGCCGCCTTCTTCAGGTTGCGGTCATACTGCTGAACGATATGATTCGCCGCAGCCACCGCCTGAATAGATTTTCATACGTCAACAAGCAAGAATGGAGAAAAAACAAAAATCTACCAAAGTTAAAATACCTGTACGGACAATGTACGGACAACGACGCGAAATTCAGATATGCGTCGGACTCCACGAGCTTGTTCACCGGTAGAAAGGCAAACCATTTAGATCCCCTGATCTTACTAAGGTACTCGGTGCAAGAGGCGGCGTCCTCCATGATGTGGTCATCTTTTCCCTTATAGGAGAATTCAAAGTCAAAGACATTCTCGACTTCGTCCTCTTGTCCACGGCGTCTCCGATCTTCATTAGCAGCGGGCACCTCCTCCGTTCTCGATGCTTCACGACTGGAAACATCCACATCACCGTCGGTCCGGCGTCTCTTCCCGGAAAATTGAACAGCCATGTTGTTCTTCCGAACGAGATGAGGTTCACGAGCCCCATCAGCCGTCGTGTTACCACCAGTAGTTTTCCCGGGCTGCCTCTTTGGATCCTTCGGCTTACCCTGATCGACACGGGGCTGGGCAGCAACAGTCGGAGCGACAAGGTCGCCTCTCTTGTCTTGGCTTGTCGCAGTGGGAGGAGCTTTCCTCAACTCAAATGCATAATTTGGGAGCTTTAACGTCGGCTTCACCATCTTTCGCGCTTTAGGCTGACTTGGTTTTCGAGAAGTTTTTAGTTTCCTCTGTTTCTGCTGACGAGGAGATCGTAGCGACCTAAAACCAAGAAAGTCATCCATTAGAGACTAAAAAGAGCAAGCAAAGGACGTACATAAGAATATATACATAAACCGACCTGATTTGATCCTGGCCAAACTCCTGCGAATCCGTTCTTCCAGAAGATCCGGCCACCTCTGACGGCCTAACCTTTGCAGCTCTTGGATGAGATCGCTAAAATTCTCTGGAAAAGCCTTGGCAAAACGATGCCGTTCTGAAACAGAAAAAGAAAAGTTAGGAGTCAGCACAAAAATAGAATCTACACAAAGACGAGCTAAAAGACTACCAATGCAAACATTCCATCCAGCACGGAATTCCTGACTCGGATCACAAACATAATTTTCATCTATTTGCACAAAAATAGCGCGTTTCCCAATCCGACGCCTTAGATCTGACCCCGGTCAACAAGTTATACTGCGATTTCATGGAGACATAGAACCTCTCGGAGCCATTCGGGTTCCTTTTTATTCGGGACATCTCCTCGAAAGAGTCGCAATCAACATCTCCACTGACCTCAGCAGCGAGGGTAAGAATCGCCACCATGTTACGAATCGCGGCGTGAGTCAGCTGCGAGATCGCAATTTTACGGCGGAAGCAATATTCTGCCAGAAGCTTCGGGATAGGGAACCAAAGGACGGACTCAGTAAAGTAGGACTCATACATACATAAGAATCCCTCTGGAGGATTCCAAGGTCGGTCAGACGAGCTCGGAATACGGAAAGATAAGCCGCTGACCGGACCCTGAAACCTCACCACGTCGTTCAGCAAATCCGTAGAAGCACGGGATGGTTGATCATCCGTCCTCCCTAGAAGAATATGACGACCTAGACCCGGACCGAAGGAATCCTCTAAATCAATCCGATCTGGGGGAGATGAAACCGGCAGTTCGACTTCATCTTCGGTATCAGGAGAATTTTCTCGATCGCCTGAGCCTCGGGCCTCCCTAGGAGATTTGGAGACATCCGGTCTTCCAGCTCGGGAATATCAAAGTCGGGTTGGTGGGAAGTACTCGCGAATGTGTTGTCCTGACAAGTAACATCAAACCGATGTTCTATCTCATCGACGACGTTGAAGGAACGTGAGCTATCAGAATCAGGACGAGCTAGGGAACTAAGATCGCTAAAAGACATAATCGCAGGAGGATGCAAAGGGTCGTCGGAAAGGTTTAAACAATCGTGGGAGAATCACACAAAGGCGGCAGAGCAAATAATGAGACGACGGAAAAGCAAAACGGAAAAGAAAAACAGGAAGGAGAGAAGAAAAGAGGTCTACCTTCGAAAATCAGAGAGAAGTGAAAATGAGAGGAGAGCAAACAACTTATATAGATGTAGTGCGGAAGTTGAAGTGTCGCGCCTCATGCACCGACCCTTCGACCAATAAGGATTCAGAGAAAATGGCCCCAAAAATAACTCAAAGCCCGGGCCATTATGGAGCAATAAATTAGGCTATCGCATGAATTTGTTGACTGAGGGGGGCTACTGTTGGATATGGGCTTTCATCCAGTTAATGGGCCAGGCCCAGATAATATTTTCGGCCCATTCATCTGAGGCCCAGTCAAAAACCTGGATCTAACGAGATAGAGTAATCAGATGAAGAAACTATAGTTGGTATTAAACTATAGTCACCTACCGACATTTAACTATAAATAGGAGACAAACCTTATGGTTGAGAGATAATTTTTCCTCTGATCAGAGCATAAAGGACCCAAAACGCTGAGTTTAAGAGTCTAACTCCAGAAAGAGAGTCCGATCCGACCAGCAAAGAAATCATAAAACAAGCTCGGCAGAAAGCATTCGACCTCGCTCCATCAGTTCGGCAGAAAGTATTTTGGCCCACTTACCGATTTCAAATATGCCGACCTAAAGCTGTTTCTATTTTTGCTATATTTTGCAGTCCCGCACTGTTTTTTCCGTCCTGTATTTTCGATCTGAAATCAAATACAACGAGAATCTCCGAACTCCCTCTTTTACAAATACCAAACTCACGGTTCAACACGAGAGAGTAGCTGTATTTAAAAAAGGTGATCTCTGCTTTCAGGCCACTCATTACAGAGGAGGCAAAGATGGTCCGTTGGCAATCCCCAGGAAAGTAGTCGATCTCTTGTCGGGCAACGGTTGAGGAGAAAAGGCCATTCAAGTGTCTTGTGCTTAGGTGTTCCCCTCTTAACCCAAATTAGAGAGTGCTAATGGATTGACAGGCCTTAATTTCTTGAGCAGAATATTTTTTTTGATATTACATCTACAATCCAATCAGTTTTATCCTCTTCTAGAGAGAGCTGAATCGTAGTCAGGTAGCATAATAGTTACTCTAGTCATGGTGATCTTTAAGGTGGAAGTCTCCAGCCTCCTCTGTGCCAACGAAAGGCAATAGTTGCATTTAATGGGATCCTAGTAAGTCTAGGACCATCAGGACCGATGAATGTGATCAAGGGACCAAAGACTGTCCAAGGATCCTTCCAGAACCTACAATTCAATCCATTTCCAGGGAACCCACTGTATCATCTGTTCTCTTACTTTCAGTAATTCCTTAAAATTCTATGAGTGTTTCTGTTTTTCCTTGGTTGGACTTAAAGTCATTGCCAATCAACCCCTTAGTGAAATGGTGTCTTCATTTAGTATTATTAGTTGTAGTTTCTTCCCGGCTTCTCAACGTCATTAAAACAATAGCAAGTCCGTTTACGGACATAGGTGAATTATCGATATGTTCTTAGTTTTTTTTGTAGTGATAATTTATTATTATTATTAAAAATGGAAAATAAAAAAAAATATAAAGTTGGCCCATTTGACCGAGTAAAAGGTAAGACATTTGGCCCACATCTTTTATATACTAAACCAAAAGTCATCTGGCCAATCATATTCTGGCAAGTGACTTATGCTTTAAAATTTAAAGAATTAAAAAAAAAAACAAAAAACCTAGATAGTGGTTTAGAGATCGTGGAATCTTCACCACAATTGAAAGTTAAAAATTAATTACAGAATTTAGTTTTTCTTTTTCTCCAATTAAAACTACCGAGATTCTTTTTAAAGATTTAGTTGCATCTAACCATTCTTCCTCTCCATCAATTAGCGCTCTTAGCCCAACCTCCACGATCTCCAATTTTCCAAATCTCAACATCTTCCTACAGTAACAATAAAAGACAAGTCTTCATGAATTTTGTAAAGAATATCCCATTTAGTATGACTAGAGGTAATTAACTTTTAATCAACAAATTTCTTCTTAATTTCAGTTTATTGCCCAAATCTCCTCACTCTTGCTTTTGTTTTTCTCTATGTCCGACTAACTTTGGAACAATTCAAACTGAATCATCAAAAGGATGGCAATTTTGGATGGACTTCGACAAAATTTGGGTCTGGTAACTTTTGCTACAAAAGGATACAAGTCTGTTATTTAGGCCCACTCGCATTAGTAGTAAACATTACTCTACTTATTAAAATTAAGACAGATTAGTCAAACAGAGTGACACGCCCTGCATAATTAGTTAACTATGGCTCTCGAACACTCTATCCACTGAAGTTCGACTCCTGCCTAAGGCAGTTTTTGGCCAATTTTTTTGTTTTGTTTTCTTTATTAATTTGATTCTTTTATGTTGTTGGTATGTGCAAAATATTAGGGGCAGAGGATCTATTTTTTCACGAGAACTATCATATAATTATATATGCTGCCCAAATTAAAATCTCTTTATATATCTCTCCGAAAACAAAATTCAAAACCTATATCTCTCTGATTTGAAAGTTGAAAACTTATATCATCCCAAAAATATAGTTCGAAACTTGAAAATCCACAAATATTGGTTTTAGTTGGTTTACTCTTTGAAAATATATATTAACCACTTAAAAAAATAATAAATCGGATTAAAACCGATTAGAGCACAGTAACCAAACCACAATTAAAAAAAAAAAAAAAAAACCCAAATCCTTCGAATCTCTTCTCTCTGATAATCTACAATCTTCTCTTCTCCTTCGAATCTCTTCTCTCTGATAGTCTACACTCTTCTCTTCGCTTCTCTTCTCTTCTCTATGAGACAAAATTGGATTCAAATCTGGTCGGGTCTTTTTCACCCGACACCGACGGATTCTCTTCTTCATCATCGTCATCTTCGTAAGCTTCGTGTATAACCTCCAATGGTGCTCTTAAATCACACTCTACAAAATCACTCATCATCAAATCGAAGAGAGAGGAGAAGTGCTCCGGAGAGGAGAACAACTCTTAAACTGCTTACGTCCGAGGTATCTCAAAACCGGTCTGCCTTGAGATTCATCTTAATTTCTTCCATGAATTGAATTACACAGTAATCATTGGACTTAATCACTGTGTTTTCTGTGATTTTCGATTCTTCTGCGCTCGAATTTGATAAATTAGGCGTTTCACTTTTGGTGGTGAAGAAAATGAAAAATTGGGGATTTAATGTTTTCTAAAATTAATCAACGATTCAATTCACATCGATTTAACCGTGTTTTGTTCCAATTAGTGATGAAAATTAGTGTCTTTTGCTCCAGTTTAGCTTCAAATTGTGATTTTTATTCATATCGATTTGGTTTAGATGTCTTGGAGAATCTATGTTATGCCTTAATTGTCTATTGTCTGTTATAACATCAAAAGATCTTGATATGCTTTGTAGCCATGTCTGAACAAGAAGACGTAGCAGAGGTTTCCCTATCCGTAAGACACGAGGAAGATGTCTCTCCTGATAGTTTAGCTTGGGCTGATTCCTGCATCATTAGTTTTTCAGATGATGCAGACAACAATAATTGGGGAACTTTTAGAGATGCTTTAACAGAAATCATCGATATCCATCCCGAACATGAAGTGTCTCTTCTCCAGACGAGGAAATGACTGAAACTGAGTCAAGTGATCTCCGGACATTTGAACGACATTTGAACCGGAAGCTGATTCAGGGAACATTAAAAATTTCGGGGGTAAAGTTTCGGATCCGGATCGTGGCGACGTGGCGGAGGTTTATTTGGCCGTGAATCGGCAGATGGAGGAGCTTCGAACGGAGAACAAAAAATTAAAGAGAGCCGTCGAAGATCTCTGGGAAGCAATTTCAAATGGCCGTAATGAATTTTCTCTGGAGGCAAAAATCTCAGAGGTTAACGAGGAAGAAGAAGAAGATGTGGTTTAGCCGTTTAGGAATCAAACACCTGTTTAGTATTTTAAATTTGGTTTAATGTTTCAAGTGGTTTGGTATTGGTTTAATTTGATTTTAAGTGGTTTGGTATCGGTTTAGGTCATAAACAAATAAAACCGATATTTGTGTGTAATTAAATTTCAAAGTTTTAATTTTGGGTAATTAGGTTTCGAACTTTGTTTTCAGAGACATATACAAAGAGGTCTTAGTTTGGGGTGTATATGTAGTTATACGATAGTTCTCATGGGAAAATAGATTGTTGATCCAAATACTAGCTAAGTAATAAATATAGTTAGATATATTTAGAGTTTAGAATTCGTGTTTTTAAAATTATTATTAATTTAGGGTATAGGGCATAGTACACTTAGTTTAGGGTATATGGGTTGATTATATTTCGATATTAATAGTGTTTTAAAAACATTTACTTAGTTTCAAAAAAGCTTACAACTTCATTTAGTTTCTGAGTTAGATTTTGCTCTTCAAACCATATTGTCATTGTTTTATAGATTACACATTCATTTCGTTAAGGGTTTAGGGTATAATAATGTCATTGTATTGTGAGAGACTCACCAATTTGTTCACGAATTGCCTGTAAGAGGGTGGGTGATTTTCTAATTATAGGAGTCAACATATTATATATAGCTCTTTTGATAGTATAAAAGTTATGTAAAAATTTAAAAATCTAACATTTTATTAACGGGATACCGAGATTTTGAAATGAAGACATTTTAAAGGCACGCTAGATTTTTTTAATTTTTCATTTCCGGTTTTAGCACATATACAATAAATACGAAAAATAAAACAAATTACTCGGAATCGGATTCCGAAAAACTGCCAGATTCCGTCAATTCCACATCTGAACCATACTTATCTTCGTCGTCTAATTTTGGATCTTCAAGGATGTCTTCCAGTTGCCCACCGAGAATGACAAGGGAACTTACGTTAAGTAAACCGACTACTAAAGAGTGGATATATCAATTGTCTTCTTCTTGCAACGCATCTAGCTGTTTGCTGCTTTTGTCAATAATTACTCGTGACTGACCTTGACTACGACCAACCACTTATCCTCCTCAACATTCACTCGTGGATATCTAAAGAAACAAATTTGATACGCCTGCATTGTAAGTATGAATGGATCATATTGATCATATATCCTTTTCACAAATACCTCTACAACACCTAGTTTACACATTCTAGTACCCATTGCGCTCGTCGTGTCAAACCAATTACATCGTAATACCGTAACTTTCATGCCAACAACTCCATGATATGAAATCTGAACAATTTGTTGGTTTTACCATAGTAAGCTTCTTCGCCTCCCAAACTTCCGCGAACACAAACGACGTAATTAGCCGTAGATCTATGTTCCCATGTTGAACCATATGAAAGTTATAACCCCGAGAGAAGTACTTGTTCCAAGATGTCCACCGATGAATTGAGCCTCTTGCAAACTCATGTAACCATACAGGATACAAAGTATTCAAGTAATCATTCCGAACGTGTATTTGACAAGGTAAAAATGTAAAGGTAAATGGCAAACACTTGAATTTTATGCGCTTATCACAATAATAATATGCCAAACTTACCAAATCCAAAAACCAGCTTGAAAACCCCGTTGTTTAGCTGAACTAAGTTGATCCTCGGTTATACCAGGATGAGTTGACCTCATAACATCATCGTACAACCTTCGTTTACGGAAAGATACAATATGTATATATATATATATTATATATAAATCATATAAAGAAATTCGTATTTAGTAAATTGAATTTGAGATCGGGCCTTTCGTATTATCCCATTTCATGACAATTTAGTAGAATGTATGTTTGGGCGATGTTCTTGTCTTCATAAGTTAAGTATTTCAAATATGGTTTTCCGGATCCATACTGATATGGCGAAATATTTATGGGACATCGAACAAGTATACTGTTTGTTGCAAATATCCGGCGGAGTATCATTTCTTAGGCGTATTGTTCATAATGGTCCCCAGAATATCATAGTACTAGAAAGTGAATGTTGAGATTTCTTCATTAATTAATGCCTCCACAATTGACCTTCAACATTTTCTTTGTTTTTCGCCTTTTTTCAGGTGAAACATAACTCTCTTGAATTGGTACATCCATCTGAACTGCACCGGACCACCAAGTTCGGCTTCTGTTGGTAAGTGGACAATCAAATATTCCATAATATCGAAGAATGATGGCAGAAATATTTTTTCGAGATTGCAAATTTTCTGACATATATTTTTTTAGACGATTAAATCATCATTTGCCAGGCTTCTCACAGAAAGATAACGAAAAAACAAACCAACATCTATTTTGGCATACATTTATCTTAATGAATGGCATACTCAATGTCCGCATCATCCTCTCCTTTTTGTAATAGATCTCATCTCTGGAGCGACGTTACCTTTAAAAAGATTATGTTTGTACATACGTGAAAAATCATGGAAGGTTTCTTCAGATACGTTTTTTTCGTCTTCACATACATCATATCAGAAGAAAACGAGAATTTTGATAATCTTTCCACACAGTGATCACAGAGAGGTTCTTTTGCTGAATCCAAAGCATTGAAAAATTTGGCAGCTTCGAAATTGGGGGCATCTTTTATATGCTCGTCAGAAGGTTTCTCAACAGGTCCAAGCCCTTTTGTATTCAACATCACCCCATGATACACAACTTCACTCAAGTTTACATAAAAATTTTACTCTCCAAGATTTTTTTAACTGTGTTGTTATCTTCGTAAATATGATCATCACCTTCATATAGTGGCGGATGCTCGAGCTGCTCCCCTATGAGCGGTCCACACAGTATATTTTTTTTTGTGAATCCTTAGTTATATAAGTGCTTACACACCCCATTCACATCAACAAGATGCATATTTTGCCACTTCTTACACGAAAACCATATTTTGTGTACCTCGTACAAATGATGGCTTGCAAATCTTATGAAATCTTCTAATCTCGTTTGAAATTTCTCTTTCACACACCTGCTTTGTCGATCAATACGATTGTACATGCACTATCTTTGTAGATCATTAGAATTGCTCGAAGACATAACTTTTTCACTTTATATAGAAAAAATTATATAAACGTAGAAATAAAATCATAAAATCAGCTTTTGTAATGAAGTTTTTTTAGTAGTAAGAAATATTATTTCTCTATTAGATTTTCGTATAAGTTAGTAAAAGAAAGATAATAAGTTTTGTGAAGAGAAGGAATGTTGATCGAATGTTATTTATAACTCCAATTTTGCTACAATATAATTGTGGTAACATGCTGAGTGTATATTGATTCGACTGAGTTGACACTACGTTACCCAAAATGGATTGACGCCTCTGAACGATGCATGCTTATATGCAGAGAAATATGAAGAACTCAATTATTCGTAATTGCTACAAATAATTTGTGAGTAATTCTCGCAGATACCTACAAATAGTCACAAAATGTTTGTGTTGCTAAATCTACCTACACCTACCACCCACATGCTTTAATAAGTCGCATATATTTTCGTATGCATTTTGGTCAAAGTCAACAATTTTTCTACTTGTTTTGCTACAACCCACTTGTGACAAAATTATCACTAATCTTATGTCACTAGTTGTAACAATTTAGCTCATTATTTGTAACTAATTTGTTATCATTGTGACTATTTATGTTGTAGCTATTTGTTAGAAGTCAAAAGTTTGTAGTTAAATGTTTTCTCGGTTATCAAAAGATTATGTTCCCACAAAACTTTTGAAGCAAATTGTAACTTTCGTTACATATATATTCAAAAAAGTAGGTGGCAATTGTTGCCACAAGTTATATTACTAAAAATTAAGAATTTGCTATACATTAATGATTTAATAAATTAGTCGCAAAGCTATATCGACTCGTAGCTAAATTTTGCTACAAATCGTTGTAATAGCAAAAATTGTGGCTATGTTGACCAATTCTTGTAGTAAATTAATATTTGTTTTTGCTAGATTTATCGAGATCTCAACGAGTTCAATAAACATATCTCAATCGGTTCTTTTGAATCCATTTGTTGAGTTGTTTATCGTTGCTTCTATCCTATCAAATCTTCTTCTTTTTAAAGAAAGGAAAAAAACCATTTGACTGAGTAAACGGAAGACTAGAGGAGAACAATACTATCCAACGACCCAGACAAATTAAGTCTTCTATAGCTTAACTCTATTCTATTTAAGATGCATCCAATTAATGTATTATGATGTCGTCGTCTATTGTCTCTTCCATCATTTTCTTTCTTTTTATATTTTTCAAAATTTTGTTCCTTATAGATCAAAACCATTTCACCGAACAAAGAAGATACTCCATCATGGAAACATTTATGGTTGGTGGTGGCCCTCTTTTTTGAGCTTAGGATCCTCTTCCTCTTTCAGAGTCTTTGATCTTTAATAGGAGAGAGATTGTGCCTGGAAAAACTTTCCCTTTTCGAAAAATTCAAGTGGATAAGGCGTGCTTTAGACCTAAATTGGATCAGATTTGGGTTTAATTAGGGTTTCTCTTCAAAAAACATCCTTCTCGCTCCTGGTTGCTATATTTCTCAAAATTTCAGTGATCCGTGCTGATTGAGTGGGTGTTGGTGAGATGAGAAAGTCAAGTGTCGGAATAGATATGGTGATGAGGCGATGTCCTTGGAAGAAGAAGATGAACCATTCGATATGCCGAACCTACCAGAATACTGCTCAAGCGAAAATAACTCGATGAGCATCATTGGAAGAATTCTTAATCCGGATTGTCAGAAGATGAAAGGGATAATCTTAGATATGCCTAGAAAGTGGAAGATCTACAATCGAGTGCGAGGAGTGGCTATATCGAAGGATAGATTCCAATTTATCTTCAAATATGAACAAGATATGGAAGAAGTCTTATATAAAGCTGTGTGGACTTACAATGATTGGACTATTGTAATCAACAGATGGATCGAAAATCCACCGCCGGACTACCTGAAATTTCTACCAGTTTGGGTCCACATCCGCAATATTCCGGTAAACCACTACACTATAGCCACTATCACTCTGTTGGGGGGGGGGGAATTCATAGGGAAAGTTATGGAGGTGGCTTACGACCCGACCAAACCTCAGGATAAAGAGTATGTAAGAGTCAGAATAAGGTTCGATGTCTCCAAACCTTTACGAAGATCAAAAATCATCAACTTTCCATCATGTTGTCCGGTTACAATATGGTATGATTTCGAAAGAGTACATAAGCGTTGTTATGCCTGCCAAAGACTATCCCATGAAAGAGAGAAGTGTTCTATTCTTCTGCAAATGAACACAAATAGCTCAGACAAGGAAGTCACAGACGGTCAAGGTGGTAAAGATAAGCCCACAGCTGTGTTGGAAGTTACTAACCCTCTGTTTGGTGTTCTGACTGAAGAACAAGTTGGAATCAATCCATCCACCGGATTCTTCATAATTGCTCAAGAGGTGCTGCAGGGTATGAGGCTTTACCTATTGGCTGCTGAAGGTGCAGAGAGGAAAATAAGGGAGGAAAAGATAAAACAATCTATTGAAGATCTGAAGAATGACCCTTTGGGTCAGATTTCCATGTTAAGGTTGGACACTCTGCCAATAGTTACCAGAGAAGTTGACAAGGGCAAAGGGGTGATTTTCAATTATGAGCTTATAGATTTGGAAGCTTGTGGTCTAAAGACGATTGGTCATGATCAAAAACTTCTTGCATCAACAATCAAGGCTGGAGCGGCCTTTCAAATGCATAATACAGGGACCTATCTTTATGCTGTTAAAGATGGTAACATTGCTTCTATTCCTTCTCAACCTAATCATACATGTTCAACGGTTTATAGAGATAGCTTCAATGAAACTACCTTTTCCGGGACAGCTCTAAAAAAGGTTAGACAGAGGAATAGACCAGATAAAAGGAATAGGATTCCCAAGGGCAAGGAAGTAGCTATCAGAGAGGAGGAGAACGCCCTTATTCCGGGGGGGGGGGGGGGGTAAAGGAATTTGCTCTAAAAGGAAAGGAATTCAAGAATTAGAACGCCTGCCCAAAGCTGCTAAGTGTAGGAATATTGAGGTGATCCCAAATGAGGGATCACCTAATAATCAATGAGCATATTGAGCTGGAATTTCCGAGGCTTGGGCCAGTCTCAAGAATTGGTTGAGATGCGGAAAACGCACTTCCCTGAGATCTTTTTTCTAATGGAAACAATGCACAGTATGAATGTTTTAGTATATACGGTGGAGCCGGTAGGAAGGAGTGGAGGTTTGGCCCTGTTTTGGAAGAATAGTGTGGATATTAATCTCAAGTATGTGAATAAGAATCTCCTAGATATGTCTATACAGTATGGTGGTTATAGTTTCTTTTTATCATGTATCTATGGTAATCTTATGGCTAGTTTGAGAAATTTAGTAGGGGAAAGATTGGCTAGGATTGGAATCCAGAGGACAGAGAGTTGGTGTATGGTTGGAGACTTTAATGAAATTCTGAACAATGAGGAGAAATTGGGAGGGCCTATAAGGAGTGAGAAATCATTTAGTGATTTTGCTGGAATGATCAAAGCTTCTGGTATGTCAGAGATGCCTAGCACGTGAAATGGATTCACTTGGGGGGGGGGGGGGGGGGAGGGATGAGGTATAAGCATTGGATACAATGTAAATTGGATCGAGGTTTTAGAAATTCTGAGTGGTTCAAATAGCTTCCAGCCTCAAACCAAGCATTCTTAGCCAAGAGAGGATCTGACCATAGACCAGTCCTGATAAGCCTCGTATCTTCTCAAGAATCCTATAGAGGATCTTTCCAGTTCGATAAGAGGTTTCTTTTTAAGCCCCTGGTTAAGGAAGCTATTGCTAACTCTTATAAGTCACTGAGCAGATCTGGTGAAAGACCAGTTTCAGTTTCAGAAGGTTTGAGGAGATGTCGTAAAGCCCTGAGCAAATGGAAAAGAGAAAACAATCCCAATTCTCTTGATAAGATTCAGAGTCTTTAGTCAGCTCTTGAGGTAGAAAAATCCTCTTCTTATCCTTGTCTTAGAAACATTTGGTTCCTGAAAAAAGAGTTAATGGGAGCATATAGAGAGGACCAAAGTTTTTGGAGTCAAAAGTGCAGCGGAAAATGGCTTCTGGTAGGGGATAGGAATACTAGGTTTTTTCATGATGCTGTCAAAGCTAATCGAAAGCGTATTGGACTGAAAAAACTAGTGGATGCCAATGGGAATACTCAAAGATCTGAAGCATCCAAAGGTGATGTTGATGTTTCATACTTCACAAACCTGTTTAAGTCTTCTCACCCAGGACAGTTTCATGACATCTTTGATGGTTTTGTTCCAAGAATCTCAGAATCTATCAATGATCTCCTTTGTGGAGCTGTTTCTCAAGATGAGCTGTTTTCTCTATCAAACCATCTAGTGCACCAAGTGCAGATGGAATGAATGGCTTGTTTTTTTAGCATTTTTGGAACATAATTGGTGGTCATGTAACTACTGAAGTGAAAGATTTTTTAGTCATGGCTGCTTTCCCAAAGGAATGGAACTTTACTCAAGTGTGTTTGATCTCCAAGAAGGTAAACTCTCATTTTATGTCTGACCTTAGGCCTATAAGTCTCTGGATGGTTTGCTAGATCCTTGTCTCAAGGTGGGAAGGAAGTGTTGCTGAAGGCTATAGCCATGGCCATGCATGTGTATGCCATATCTTGTTTCAGGCTGCCTAAAGCCACTTGCGTGGCTCTTACTAGTGCAATGTCTCATTTCTGGTGGAGTTCCATGGAGCACAAAAGAAAGATACACTGGATTGCTTGGAAGAAGCTTGGAGGTCTAAGATTCCGAGATATTGGAAGCTTCAATCAAGCTTTATTGGCTAAACAGGCATGGAGGCTATTGGATGTGCTTAATTGTTTGTTCTCTAGGTTCATAAAGAGCATATATTTTAATGATGAAGGTTTTCTTAAAGCTGAGTTGGGTCTCAGACCATCTTTCGCATGGAAGAGTATCCTGCATGGAAGAAAACTGTTGGAACTAGGCCTAAAGCAAATGGTTGGAAATGGAAGATCCCTGAGAGTATGGATTGACCCTTGGATGGGAATAGATCGTAGGAGAGTTCCCTTAATGAAAAACATATCCATCAACATTGATCTCTTGGTGGTGGACTTGATTGATCAATTATCCAGAACTTGGAACCTGTATAAACTTCAGGACCTCTTTTACCCACCAGATATACAAGCTATCAGAGCTCTTAAGCCAGTGGTTAACCACCCATACTACTGGTCTTGGAGGCACAAAAAGTGTGGAAATTATTCTGTAAAATCTGGTTACTGGTTAAAGAGGTTTCAGAACAACCGAGCATAAACTGCATTAAAGATCAAATCTGGTCTGTTCTGGCTCCTCCAAAAGTGAAAACATTCATGTGGAAGGCCCTGAGTGGAGCCTTATCTGTGGCAGATCAACTTATATTTAGAAGCATGAAAGTTGATACAAGATGCCAAAACTGTGGTCTAGAAGGTGAGTCTATCAACCATGTCTTGTTCTCATACACTTATGCTAGACAACTGTGGACTCTATCATGCTTCCCAAATCCAGAAAATGGTTTCCACCCTGATTCCATATATCAGAATTTCTATTATTTGTTGGTGGTGGGGAAGAATCTTGGAATACGCTTAGAGATTAGACGAAGCTTTCCCTGGGCGATTTGGTACCTTTGGAAAAATTGCAACAATCTTACCTTTAAAGGAAAAGTTTTTTTGCCTGATGTTTCGATTGTGAAGATAAGGGAAGAAGCTGGCTTATGGTTTCAGTCACAATCTTTGGAAAGAAGAATGGAGGAAGCTACAAATCATACAAGTGAAGTGAGGAAAAAAATATGGAAACCCCCTCCCCCACTTTGGTCTAAATGTAACTTTGGCTTCTCTTGGAATACGAAGGAAAAGATTAGTGGAGCAGCTTAGGTCTTGGGAGACTCGCTAGGTACTGTGATTATGTATAGTAGGAGAGCTTTTAGCAATGTTGATAATGTTATGGATGCTAAGCTCAAAAGTTGCTTGTGGGCTACGGAAGGCATGCACAGTCTTAAAGTTAATTTTGTCATCTTTGCTGCCGATGCAAATGATCTTTTGGGAGCAGTAATTCATCCTCCGGCTTGGCCATCCTTCAAGTACCATTCTGATAGGATTTTGTCTTCTCTCGCTTTGATCCCTTGTTGGAAAGCCGAGGTTGAAGGGGCTGATGCAAATTGAGGAGCATCGCTTATTTCGAATAGCGTCACTACAGAGGATCGACGCCAATTATATGTAGCATCGAGCTATTCTTTTTGGCTACAGAGGTTGTTTATTGATGAAGCTAGGATTGCTCCGTTGTAATTCCTTACATTTCTCTATAGATGATTTACCTTGATCTCTCTGAATTTTTTTTGTATCTATATTCCCAAACTGGACGATCGGGATGTCTCTGAATCTTCTTAGGAGGAAGGAGGCTCCGTCGATCGAGAAAACTCTCCTGAAATCGAAGATGAAGGCGAACTGCCGGTTCCATCTCCTATGGATCGGATTGATTTAGAGGATTCCTTTGGTCCGGGTCTAGGTCGTCATATTCTTCTGGTGAGGACAAATGATCAACCATCCCGTGCTTCTGCGGATTCACTGAATGACGCGGTGAGGTCTCAGGGTCCGGCCAGCGGCTTGTCTCTCCGTATTTCGAGCTCATCTGACTGACCTTGGAATCCTCCAGAGGGATTCATATGTTTGTATGAGTCATACTTTACCGAGTCTGGCCTTTGGTTTCCTATCTCGAAGCTTCTGGCAGAGTATTGCTTCCGCCGTAGAATTGCGATCTCGCAACTGACTCACGCCGCGATTCGTAACATGGTGGCGATTCTGACCCTCGCTGCTGGGGCCGGTGGAGACATTGATTGCGACTCTTTCGAAGAGATTTCCCGAATAAAAAGGAACCCGAATGGCTCCGGGAGATTCTACGTCTCTATGAAATCGCAGTACAATTTGTTGACCGGGGTCAGATCTAAGGCGTCGGATTGGGAAACGCGCTATTTTTTGTGCAATTAGATGAAAATTCTCTTTGTGATCCGAGCCAGAAGTTCCGTGTTGGATGGAACATTTGCATCGGTAGCCTTTTAGCTCGTCTTTGTGTAGATTCTATTTTTGTGCTGACTCCTAATTTTTCTTCATCTGTTTCAGAACCGCATCGTTTCGCCAAAACTTTTCCAAAGAATTTTAACGATCTCATCCAAGAGCTGCAAAGGTTAGGCCGTCAAAGGTGGCCGGATCTTCTCGAAGAACGGATTCGCATGAGTTTGGCGAGGATAAAATCAGGTCGGTTTTGATGTATATATTTTTTTTGTGTGCGTCCTTTGCTTGCTCCTTTTAATCTCTAATGGGTGATTTTCTTCTTGGTTTAGGTCGCTACGACCTTTCCTTTCCTCCCTTGCAACCAAGATCTCCTCGGTAGCCAAAACAGAAAAAACCGAAAGCTCCTCGTAAACCAAACCAGCCTAAGCCAAAAAAATGGTGAAGCCGACGTTGAAACTCCCAAACTATGCATCAGAGTTGAGGAAAATTCCTTCCGCTGCGCTCAGCCAGGGCAAGGGAGGCGATCTTGTCACTCCGGCTGTTGCTGCCCAGCCTCGTGTCGATCAGGGTAAGCCGAAGGATCCGGAGAGGCAGCCCGGGAAAACAGTTGGTGATAATACGGCGGTCGATGGGGCTTGTGAGCCCCATCTTGTTCGAAAAAATAGCGCGGCTGTTCAAGCTTCTGGGAAGAGACGTCGGATCGACGGTGATGTAGATGTTTCCGATCGTGAAGCATCGAGGGCGGAGGATGTGCCCGCTGCTGATGAAGGTCGGGAACACCGTGGACAGGAGGGCAAAGTCGAGAATATTTTGATTTTGATTTCTCCTATAAGGGTAAAGATGACCACATAATGGAGGACGCTGCCTCTTGCGCTGAGTATCTTAGCAAGATCCGAGGATCTGAACGGTTTGCCCTTCCACCGGTCAATAAGCTCGTGGAATCCGACGCATATCTTAACTTTGCGTCGTGCTCTGTCCAGGTATTTTTACTTAATAGATTTTTCTTTGTTTTTCCCGTTTTTGTTTACTGACGTAGGAATTTTCACTTTTTTCTTTAGACGATTGCTGCGGTGAATCACATTATTCAGCAGTATGATCGCAAGCTGAAGAGGGCGGCCGCCATCTGCAACGGGTAGGCGTAAGTTAAGAAGAGTTTGGCTGCCGAATAAGCTGCATCAGCAAAACTTGCCGAAGAATGCGCCGCTCTGAAACAATCGCTGGCCCGTGCTGAGGAGAGCTTGGAGCTTGCTGTCGGCGAGAAGTTGTCGTTGGAGGTGGAGAAAGAGCGCCAAATAAAAAGGCTAAGGGAATCCAGGACAGAGATGGTTCTGAAAGAGTGGAAGCATCTGACGGACAAGTACGCGGGTCGTCTCGCGAAGATCCGCCGTCACTGTGAGGACATGGCGAAGACCCACGAAGTTTCCTTGATGATCAGCCAAATCTTTGGGACTATCGGTAGTCTCAAGTTCATGAGAGACGAGAAGGGCGTCGCTGTTCCCCCGGAGGAGTTCGTGCGTCTTGAGACCGATCTCTTGAAGTGGACTACAGCTTTCGAAGAGCTGGATGTTACAGAGATCGTAGAGGCCGACTTTTGCGTCACTCCGACCTGGGAACGTGTTTTGCCGAACTCCGTTCCTGCCCAGGATCCTCTGGTGGAGCATACTCCCGGAGTTGTCCAGTTTGGGTCCAATGTAGGAGTGGTGACTGCGTCTGACGCGAATGCTCTTCGGCCTCTTGGTGGGTCATTGGTTCGTGGTGGAGACGAGCTTGGCACTGAACCTACTCAGGATCCCGCTCAAGGTGGACCTGCCGTTCTTTCTTAGTAACTTGTAAATCTTTTCGTTCTTTTCCCTCCCCCCTTTTTTTGTTTCTAGACCGTATGTGGCTTTGCTTTTTTTTTTTGTATGTACTTGGCATTTCTATGAGATCGATTTGTAATGAAAATAAATTTCCTTGCAAGTTTTATCTTCTGAAATTTTGCTCGATGCATTCGGTCTTGAGACTTTGCGCAGTTTGTTTAGTGCGGCTAATCTTGTTTCGCGTAGAAATTTTTAAGTTTGTGGTTAGATTGAGTGCGGGTCTGGGCCCGGCTTCTTTCTTCAGGTCATTCTTAAGTATGCGAGATGGGTCGGCTTATTTTACTTAGGCGTTTCCTAGGTTATTTTTTGCGGATCTGGGCCCGGCTTTTTAGGGTCGTCTAGCGGAGTTTTTTAGGCTTCCGACCTAGAGACGTGGTTTATTTCACCACTGCATTCATGAGGAACACGATAGTAGATCGGATACCTGGCCAGGGTGCCGATGTGTTTTAGCTCGGGGATATCTGACTTAGAGTCGAGAGTTTTTTATTTATTTATTACTAATAATAGCTGTGCCTTTTTACGGGCTGCCTACGTACCCGTTAAATAGGGATCAAGCCATTCGTAGTTCGTTTATCATTAGTAGAATTTAGAGATGAGCTCGGGGGCTTTAGTAGTAGAATTTCTTCAAGCTCATCGAGTTCCACAATCGAGGGATCGCTTCACCTATCATTGTCGTAAGTCGATAGAATCCTGGTCTGACGACCTCGGTTATCTGGTACGGTCCTTCCCAATTTGCGCCAAGCTTCCCGGCTTTCCATTCCGCGGTGTTTTCGTAAACTTTTCGGAGAACAAGGTCGCCAACCTCGAAGCGACGGTTCCGGACTCATTTGTTGTAATACCGAGCAGCTGATTGCTGGTAGTTTTGTATGCGAAGCAGAGCTTGATCTCTTTCTTCTTCAATCGTGTCGAGGTTATCAAGAAGTGTTTTGTTATTTAGGTCGGGTTCTTGGATCATCGCTGTTCGGGGGAGACTTCCGACGTTGACCTCAGCGGGTGCCATTGCTTCTAGGCCGTAGGTTAGGGGGAACGGTGAACGGCCGGTCGAATGTCGGGGGTAGTTCGGTATGACCACAGGTTCCCATCTAGTTTGTCGGTCCAAGCGTCTTTCTTATCATCGAGGCATTTCTTCAGACCGTCAATGATGGTTTTGTTCGTTGCCTTGGCTTGTCCGTTCCCTTGTGGGTACCTTGGGGTAGATTTGTTGAGTCTTATCTTCTATTTTGCGCAGAATTCTTCGAACTCGTCGGATATGAACTGGGATCCATTGTTGGCGATGATTTCATAGGGGAGGCCGTGGTGGCAGATGATGAATTTCCACACGAAATTTCTCATGTCGGTGGCCTGTATCCTTGCGAATGACTCAGCTTCAACCCATTTGGTGAAATAGTCCGTTACAACCAGGATAAATCATTTTTGCCGAGATCGGGGAAATGGTCTGATGATATCCATTTCCCAATGCATGAACGTATATGGAGAGGTTGTCGTGGTCAATGGCTTGGTCGGTGTAAGGATCATGGGGCCATGTCTTTGGCATTTTTCGCAGCTTTTGCGTATTGGACGCAATTTTTGACTAACGTTGGCCAGTAGAAACCTAGCTTGCGAATTTTTATGGCAAGCGCTAGACCGCTGGAGTGGTTACCACCTGCGCCTTCGTGTGTTTCGGCCATTACGCGTTTGGTTTCATCTCCGGCGAGGCAGTTGAGCAGGACCCCGATCGCGCTTCATCGGAAAAGGCCGTCCTTGATGAGGGTGTAATATACGCTGCGAGCTCTGAGTCTTCGTGCGGCCCATTTGTCGCTTGGGAGATCCCCATCTGCGAGGTACATCTTTATTTCATGCCTCCAGTCTGTTGTGGTAGGTTGTTGTGATGAGTTCGGCGTGTCAAGGGGGCTGTCTTGCTCGGACTCATTTGTCTCTTCATCATTGAATTCAGCTATATGGCACACTCCACGTGGTAGTTTGATGCTTGGATTCGCAATTGTTTCGATGGGGATTATGCGTCGGAGGTCGGTGTCGGAGGCGGATGCCAGGGCAGCAAGTGCGTCAGCCGCGGTGTTATCGTTGGGTATCTTTGTAATTTGGAAGCTTTTGAATTCCTTAGTAAGGGTGAACGAGGTTGAGATATGCCTCCATTCGTTCGTTTTTTGCGCTATATTTGCCATGAAATTGGTTTGTTACGAGCTGCAAATCGCAGTACCCGTGAATTTTTTTGACGCCGACCTCCGACGCATAATCTCGTCTCGGCGTCTGTAAGGGTTTTGCTAACATAAAAGATTGGCTCTGTTCTCCGCGCTCGTCTCGAATTAAAACGCCGCTTACGGCCGGGGCGGGTATCGCAGTGTACAAAAAAAGTGGCTCTCCTGCCACTGGTTTTGTGAAAACTGGTGGGGTAGCGAGGTAAGTCTTTAGCTGATGAAAGGCCTCTTTGCATTTATCAGTCCGCTCAAACTTCTTGTTCCCTCGAAAGGTATCGTAGAAAGGCAGACATTTATCGCTGGATCGTGAGATGAATCTGTTAAGTGAAGTTACTCTCCCGGTAAGTCTTTGGACTTCTCTTTTCATTTTTGGGGAATTCATATGGATGAGCGAGTCGATTTGCTTTGGGTTTGCTTCGATGCCACGGTGAGTGACTAAGTATCCGAGGAATTCTCTTGACGTGACTGCGAATCTGCACTTGGTTGGATTTAACTTCATGTCGTGAAAGTTCAGCTGTGAGAAGCATCCCTCAAGATGAGCTACATGATCTTGCTCTCTTAGTGACTTCACCAGCATATCATATATATAAACCTCCATCGTCTGTAACACCACGATCATCGATTGACCGAAAATTTCACAGATGCGCACTTAGACATTCGATCCGAGGTTTCCAGAACTTATCCAGAGACCCTAGACAAAACGACCAAGCACACATTTCCTACCGAACAAAACTCAAGGCTTTTCAACCCGATTTATGTCAAGTAGTTAGTTCGTCCGGACTAGGACTAGCATCACATGAAACCCAAGTTTAAGGAACACATTTTTATACATCATAATACTTAGGTTCTCAAACGTGATACAAGAACATATGTATACATGCCGGCAGTGAGTCTAGTACTCAAAACATTATCATACATATTAAACATTAGTTCTTTACAAAAGGCAACATAAACTACCGCTGGTTTCCTAGCGTTCCTTGTGTACACCCGTATGGTTTACCCGCTAATGATCACCTACATTCATATAATATCCCAACCAAACCCAAAATAACAATCAAACGAAATCATGCACAACATAAGCAGCGGAAATAGAATTATGCATATTTCAATTCATGAGTTTTAATCTTTAAGTTTTCATTAAGGCCTTCGTGATTGACTACTTCCCAACCCTTGACACCACTAGGCATCACCCGACCCGTAGCCACTAAGGCTAGACAAGCCGATGATCCTTCACCCGTTCCAATGGCCTTAATTGTTAAGGTATCACACCGGAAATTCTGCATCGTCATGCAGTACACGGCCATAGGCTGCAATCCCGTCTCTCTGTGTCTTCGTGTACTTAACCTAGTACTCACTATGACTAGTTAAGCCACGATATTTAGGGAAGAGTTTTACCACGTTTTCATAAGTTTATAAAGTTTACCGAACACTTAAGTTGCTAATAAACTTATACCAATTTTTAGTCTTATAAGTTTATAAAGTTTACCGAAGACTTAAGTTGCTAGTAAACTTATAAACGCATAGTATAATTTTCAGTCTTACCACGTTCATCACAATTTTATAAAGTTTACAAGACACTTAAGTCCAAGTAAACTTATAGCATATAACATAATTTTTAATCTTATACGTATGGCACAAGTTAGAGCTTTTAAGCATCTAACAAGTGTAATAATTCAAACTTCAATGAACCGCACATGCTTAATAATCAAACGCATAAACACTTCACAGAAACGCATCACTTATAAACACATAGAAACCATCAAGCATCAATGCAATCATGCACACTCATACTTGCTTTGCAGTAAAATAACACGCATACACCAAGACTCACCTTCGGTTTGATGGAAGGTCATGGTTTAACTTGGAAATCTCTATCCACGTTTCTGATTAAACTTGGAATTAGGATCTGTTGGAACGGATCACACTAGTTACCATAGGAAAATACACAATTCTAAGGTGAACTAGCTATCCAAGAGATCACGGGTCTTACCTAGACTGAATAGGATCACTTTGGAAAATTAGACTTATTTCTTCAAGATCCAGCCGAAACTTTCACCTAAATTTCGTGGTGGTTCCAAGCTTTGGATTAAGAAACTAAGGTCAGATTCATGCTCAGAACGCGAAAACATGTCGGACTGGAAAGTTTAGGTTCGATAGGCTTACCCTAAATTTTTCTCCGAGCAGTTTGGTAACGGTTCACGACGGACTGGATGGTCGGACTTTCTGGGCTGTAATTCGGGGTATCCCCAACCACCAAATGAAGAAACTAAGGTTGGATTCAAGATCAGAAGACAAAATCGAGTTGGGTAGGTGAGTTTGGGTCGAACAGCTTACCCACAAAACTTTCCCGACGGACCACGGTTCACGGCTCACGGTCACGGTTCACGGTTCACGGACAGATTTGGGCAGAGCTTTGCTATGGTTTTTGGATACGAAAATGGGAGCAGCTGGGTCATTTTTATAGGAAAAGTTTGGTCCAGCTGCTTGTGGTGACTCATCGCTTACGGTCGCGACACCACGTGCTTGCCGATTTGTCGTGCTTACTGATTTGTCGTGCTTAATGATTTGTCGTGTTTACTTATTATGCTAGACCAAGCGTATGGATGACACACGCCCACACACAGCTGACACACGCCCACACAAAGCTAACACACGCCCAAGCAAGAACACATGTAGGTGAGTCACCCAGCAGCTTACCCATGATTCTCGGTAAAACTGCCCGATTCGGTCCGTTTCGGCCATCGAGCTAATCTCTTGATCCAAACTTATTTTTCTTCGTCCAATATAGAGTTCTAAGTCCTTTTTATCCTTCCCATAATCCTCTAAATGGGTTGGAAGCAATCTGGTCCTATCTCGATCAGATCGTATAAAGCTTACCGAGTTTTTGCCTTATGTACCGCGTGACCCAAATTTCATTCTCTTCGTACCAACTTGATAATCCCTAGATCCAAATTTACTTCTTTTGCTTTATTTTCCTTTTACTTAACGTGTCTAACCTGATTTGGCTCTCTTATCCCAATCTCGACCATTTTGATCCACGATATGCCTCGTACGGTCCGTCCGACTATCTTTCTCAAATCATTATCTAATTCGTATAACCCGACTAAGATTTTCTCTGGCCAAATATTCTTTTAGGGTTACTTATAACTTTCCCAATTCCACTTGGCTTGATTTGGAAACTTTGGATCGATCCTAACTTTGCCTAGCAGTATCAACCGTCTTTACGAGTGAAAGTTGAAATTCACTCGACCCGACTTTCTTTAGTTTCGATCCAAAGGTTTATCTTAACATTCTCTTGAGAATTCTAAGTGAATTTCTCTTGGTAAAATCTAGCTCTGATCAGGGTCATTACATCGTCTGTCGTAGTTGATCGGCGAACATCTTGTTCACCAGCCGCTAATACGTTGCTCTGGTGTTTTTTAGGTCGAACGGCATTACCTTGTAGCAGTATATCCCACGATTCGTTATGAAGGTGATCTTCTCCCGATTGTCGGGGTTCCCTTGTAACCTGAGAAGGCGTCCATGAAAGATAGGAGTGCGTTCTTTGCCGTTGCTTCGACCAGGCGATCGATGTGTGGAAGGGGAAAGCTGTCTTTTAGACAAGCTTTGTTTAGGTCAGTGAAGTCCACGCATATGCGCCATTTTCCATTCGTCTTCTTAACCACCACCGGGTTGGCCAGCCAGTCCGGGTACTTTACTTTAGTTATTGAACCGACGCGCAGGAGTCTTTCTACATCATCACTGACTGCTTTGGCTCTGTCTGGCCCAAGCTTTCTCCTTTTCTGCTTCACTGGTTTGAACGTCGGATCAACATTCAGTTCGTGGCTCCTTATGCCGATGTCGATGCCAGGCATGTCTTCTGCTGCCCACGTGAAAGTGTTCACATTCTTTTTCAAGAAAGATACGAGCTCATTCTTGATTCTTCCGTCGAGCATTGCTCCGATCTCCACGCATCGCTCTGGATGTTCATTGTCGATACAAATTGATACTACGGGGTCGCATGTTGGCTTGGTTACTTCTTTTTCGCGGTCCTCCGTGATCTGTAATTGCTATAACAGCTTGAAAAGTTCTTTGAACGACTCTCTGTCGATCTTCATTTTCTTGCGCTTTGAACTTGCTACCGGATTTATGAGCTTGTGTGCGGCGAGGAAGCCGACGTGAGAATCTTTTTGGTTTCCAAGAATTGTTTTTACTCCGTTTGGGGTAGGGAACTTCAGGCAGAGGTGATACGTGGAAACCGCGGCGCGCATAAAATTCAATCATGGGGTGCCCATAATGACGTTGTAGATCGTCGGGTGGTCAGTTACGGAGAATTCAATGATTTTTATCACCTCGCCAGGTCGGACAAGAAGTTTGATTGTCCCTGCAGTCATTGTAGTTTCCCCGGAAAACCCAGTTAATGGTTTCGGGGTCGATACCACTTCGGATAAGTCGATATTCATTCTTTTGAGCGTCTCGAGGAAGATTTCATCCACCGTGCTCCCAGTGTCGATCAATACGTGGGCTATATTGCAATCGTTGATAATCAATTCGATCACGAGAGGGTCGTTATGCGGTCTGTCGATTCCGATTGTCTCTCTTTCTTCGAACGAGATCACATCATTTGGAAACATTGAGGGTTTGGAACAGTTGATGCTGACATCTGCCCTTTGCTGGAATACTTTGATCGATGAGACAGTATCTGAGCAATAGTGAGATTCTCCCATTATCATGCTTATTCTCCTTCTCGATCCAGAGGGTGGCACCTCGTCATCCCGTCTATCACGCTTGGAATGATCTTCCTTTGTCTGGTCGGGTCTGTATGCATTCACGTCCATCTCAAAATCCTTAAGACTGATGTTTCCTCCAAGTTCGTCAGTTGCTAACTTTTTAGCGAGTTTCAGGCCAAGGATGCGATAGTTTGCGGTGGAATGTCCATAGATGTGGTGATGTTGGTAGTAAGCCGTTTCGTCATAAGAATTATCGCTTTTGGTCCATGTGCTCCAGGAATTCCTCCCGCGGCCTCGGCCTCTTCCTCGTTCGTACCCAGAGGTGTCAATTTGATAATTTTGAGCTCTTCGAAAGCCTCCCTCGTGTTGGACGTAACCGGACCCTTGGTTGTTTCTCTTGTTGTTTGATGAATTTGAAGCCTGGGGTGGGTGGCTTAGTGGTTTTGCTTTTACATACTTTTCAGTGAGGACATTCATCTCCTCTTCTTCGGTTATGAAGTCTGCAGCCTGGTGCATCGCGTCTTGTATTGTCGTGGGGGCATTCAGTGCAATCTCTTTGCTGAAATTAGAGTTGAACCAAAGTGCTCGTTTTAAGGCCAGTAGGGCCGCCTTGTAGCTCAAGCCTTATACTTTGGACATGACGGCTTTGAATCTTCCGATGAAGCTTCGGAGGGTTTTGTTCTGCCCTTGAGCAAGGTTCCACAGGTCGGCATCTGAAGTTCCAAGATCCATGAATATGGAGTAATGCTTCAGGAACGCTACAGACAGCTGGTTGTAGTTGTCGATGGAGTTTCTCTCGAGCCTCGAAAACCATTGGAGTGCCGGACCTTTAAGGTTTTCCACGAAAAGAAGGCACTGTCCAGCATCCTTCTCACTTTCTTTGAAGTTGGAGCGACCCATGGCTATGGCGAAAGCTGTTAGATGCTCTTTAGGGTCGGTTTTTCCTTCGTAAATTGGAACCTTCATCTTCTCTGGATCGGGAATTCTCGCACTGGTGATTCGTGCCATGAATGGAGTGTTCAGTGCTTCCTCCAAAACGCGATTTATTTCGGGCACCTTGCTTGTTGCCTTGTGCATCATGGATCGGACCGCCTTTATGTCAATGGCTGTTCGATCCATATCGGTGTGCATTGCAGCCATCTCCTCTTTCTGGGATCGGATCCCCGCTCTTCGCTCTCCATCGATCCATGCTTGATCGGCCTAGAGGATGTTCTCTTCTTCCTCGGTTAGCTCTTGATCTCTTTCTAGGATGGTTTAGCACCTTTCGGTTCGGGTTTGGCCAGCTGCTGGGAGTTCAGGATCATCGCGGCTCTCCGTGTTGCGCTCCACTTGATTCTCCTCCTCTAGATTTATGATTGGAGTTGGCTCCTCCTCCATCGGTGTGTTGCCTACTCCTTGCGTTCTGGAAGTCAGGTTTGCTGGGCTTTGATGGAGTGGTGGAAATCTTCCACGGGTTCTCGGTGGGTTGAACGGGGTTGAGAAATCTAGGGCCATTGGGTTGAGACGCCTTCCGATTCATCTCGCTGGGTCCAAACCTGATCCCACGCCTCGGGTTTGACTCGTCGTTGCCAAGGCCTTCAGCTCGCCCGTCATCGTGCTGTTCAGCATATCTTGTTCCTCCGCCTTCTTGAACAGTGTCTCCAGCATGGCCTTCATCTCCGTGAGTGTTGTCGAAGTCTCCCCAGCATTCTCAGATTGGTTCGTCTGATCCTCCACGCCGGTGTTCCTAACATCAGTAGCATCCTGCTCTCCGTCGTTGGCCATCATCCATCAGATCGGGTGTCACGGTGGTTTTTGGTGTAAGAAAATTCCTACTCCCCACAGACGGCGCCAAATTGTGAGAGTCAAAACTCGAACAATTAGATTTGTTAAGACTTTTAGAGGGATCTGAAACTTCTGAGTAAAAATCACGAACACGAAGATCCAAAGATGGTTTTTTATTAAGCTGTTAAGAAAGCTGTTTGGAGAAAGAATAAAAGTGTTTTCTAGGTAAAATTGCGGATCCTCTTTTCTGAGGTGTACATGAGTATATATACAAGCAAGAGTCGGCCAAACCTAGTCCTAAGAGATAAGGAAGATTTTCTGTTTCTTCGGGCATTTTCCTTTATTACGTTGGCTCGGCGAGCTGGGCTTCTTGTCTAGGTTCGGCCACTTTTATTTGTGGGCTTATTTTGAATTTCTTGTTGTCTTGGGCCTGGCTTGGTTTCGTCGAAACCATCACCTTCGGTTCGGGTGGCATCAGGCGTCACGGCTCGGGTGGCATTGCTTCATGGTGCCGTACTATGGGTTGTGGCACCCGATCTGTTTGCCGTATCATGGATCGGGGTACACGATCAAACTTCTTCACCGTAGGTCATGGCACCCGATCCGTTTGCCGTACCATGGACCGGGGTACACAACCCAACTTGTTCAATGTGGGTCGTGACACCCGATCCGTTTGCCGTACCATGGATCGAGGTCCACAACCCAACTTCTTCACCGTGGGTCGTGACACCCGATCCGTTTGCCGTACCATGGATCGGGGTACACGATCCAACTTCTTCACCGTGGGTCGTGACACCCGATCCATACCATGGATAGGGGTCCACGACCCAACTTCTTCACCGTGGGTCGTGACACCCGATCTGTTTTCCGTACCATGGATCGGGGTACACGATCTAACTTCTTCACCATGGGTCGCGACACCCGATCCGTTTGCCGTATCATGGATTGGGGTCCACGACCCAACTTCTTCACCGTGGGTCGTGACACTCGATCCGTTTGCCATATCATGGATCGGGGTCCACGATCCAACTTATTCACCGTGGGTCATGACACCCGATCCGTTTGCCGTACCATGGATTGGGGTACACGACCCAACTTCTTCACCGTGGGTCGTGACACCCGATCCGTACCATGGATCGGGGTCCACGACCCAACTTCTTCACCGTGGGTCATGACACCCGATCTGTTTGCCATACCGTGGATCGGGGTACACGACCCAACTTCTTCACCATGGATCGTGACACCCGATCCATTTGTCGTATCATGGATCAGTGTCCATGACCCAACTTCTTCACTGTGGGTCGTGACACCCGATCCGTTTGCCATACCATGGATCGGGGTACAGGACCAAACTTCTTCACTGTGGGTCGTGACACCCGATCCTTTTTGCTTTGTCATGGACCGGGATCCCGTTGCATAGATCCAAGTTAAAGCTGCTCTTTCATACTTAGCCATTCTTTAATCCTTGATCCTTGAGAGGTGGAATCTAACCCCAACAATGACCCCACATCCTCACGACTTTATTGGCGTTTGAGTCCTTTCAAGACCACACTAGACTCGGCCACAATCTCTGACCTTCAGACAGGTTTAACAGCCTCAAAACATATGGTTTGCCTCCCTCTGACGGGTATGAGTGCGGGACCTCTATTCCCATGGTTTTGTTGGGTGATTTGGTCGGATCGAAACTACCTCCTCTTCGAAAATAGAGCATTCACCCTGGAGGATACAATTGTCAAAGCTGTATCGAAAGCTAGAGAGTGGCAGGCGGCTCAACTATCGGTACAGAACCAAGTCATAGCTCAAAGATCAGCGAAACAAACAACTCGCCCACCAGCTTGTATTACTTATCATTCCGATACAATGTGGAATCCGAATTCAAAGTCAGTAGGCCTTGGATGGATCTTCACGGACTGTGAAGGTACAAAAATGTGTAGGAACCACTTTGCAGAAACCTTTGTGTTATCCCCCTAATGGCAGAAGCGCTAGCAATACGAGCTGCGTTATCTCAGGCACGGGAGATGGGATACACTAACCTTTGCATCAAGTCAGACGCTCAGGACCTCGTCCGAGCTATTACTTCTCGGGAACCAATCAAGGAACTCTATGGACTCCTTTCAGATATCATTTGCCTCGCAACATCGTTTGTTGCCTTATCCTTTGAGTACATTCCGCATCTTGCCAATGTTTCGGCCAATGCATTAGGTAAGATGTCTCTTCGTGACTTCACTATCAACTCCTTGTAATCTGTGCTTTCTAATGAAAATTGTTGCTCAAAAAAAAAAGGAAGTAAAACTATATTATTTAATGTTTTTTAAACAATTTTTAATTATCAGTTACTTCGTTAAAACATATTCCGCACCTTTAAGTTTCATCAAGAAATTCAGACAGATTGAGATTCTGAAAATAGAATCAAACACTATGTGGGAGTCGAAATCAACACAATTAGATTTGTCGGAGGTTTGTAAAGAGGGGTGAAATTTTTGCGTATGAACCACGAAAGCGAAGATCCAAAGATTGTTTTTATTGAGTTGTTTCGAAAAGCTTTTCGTACAAGTGTTTGAGAGCAAAAAAGTCTAGGGTTTTTGCTAAGTAAATTGCGGATCCCTCTTTCGAGAGACGTACATAAATATATATACTAGTTTGAGTCGGCCAGGTTAATCCCAAAGGGATTAGGAAAACTTCCTAATCCTTCGGGATTTTCCTTTTAGCTAAGCAGGCTTGCTTCATGGGCCTTTGGATCGTGGTAGGCCGAAGATGGGCTTGTAGTCTTCGTATAGAAATGGCTTCGGCCGCAGCTTTGTATAGAAATGACTTCGGCCGTGTCGTCTTCTGGCTTCGTATAGAATTGACTTCGGCCAGACAGCTCCGTATGGAAATGACTTCGGCCGGACAGCTTCATATAAAATTGACTTCGGCCAGACAGCCCCGTATTGAAATGACTTCGGCCATGCAGCTTCGTATAGATTTGACTTCGGCCAGGCAGCTTCGTATAGATTTGACTTTGGCCAGACAGCTTCGTATAGAATTGACATTGGCCAAACAGCTCCTTATACAAATGACTTCGGCCAAACTGCTCCGTATAGAATTGACTTCGGCCAAACAGCTCCGTATAGAAATGACTTCGGCCAAACTGCTTCGTATAGAATTGACTTCGGCCATACAGCTCCGTATAGAGATGACTTCGGCCAGGCAACTTCGTATAGAATTGACTTCGGCCGAAGCGAGCTCGTATCGTCCCTAAGTGGATTCGTATCACGGCTGAAGGGAGCTCGTTGGCTGAAGTGAAGCTCATTGGCCGAAGCCGTTGGCCGAAGTGGAGGCGTTGGCCGAAGTGTAGGCATGCCGAAGTGGAGGCTTGCCGAAGTAGAGGCACGCCAAAGTGGAGGCTTGCCGAAGTGGAGCCATTGGCCGAAGTGGAGGCGTTGGCCGAAGTAGAGCTTGGCCAAAGTGGAGGCATGCCGAAGTGGAGGCTTGCCGAAGTGGAGCCATTGGCCGAAGTGGAGGCGTGACGAAGTGGAGCCATTTGCTGAAGTGGAGGCGTTGGCCGAAGTGGAGCCTTGCCGAAGTGGAGGCATTGGCCGAAGTGGAGGCATACCGAAGTGGAGGCTTGCCGAAGTGGAGGCGTTGGCCGAAGTGCCTTGTCGGCCGAAGTGCTTTGTTGGCCGAAGTGGCCTTGTCGGCCAAAGTGCTTTGTTGCCGAAGTCTCCCCTTGTTGCCGAAGTGGCCTTGTTGCCGAAGTGGATCTGTGCCGAAGTCTCCCCTTACCGAAGTGGACCGTGCCGAAGTGGACAACTTGCCGAAGTGGACCGTGCCGAAGTAGAGCTATGCCAAAGTCTCCTCTTACCGAAGGGGATCGTGCCGAAGTTTCCCTTGCCGAAGTGGAGGCTTTACCGAAGCGAAGCTTCCTTGGCCGAAGTGAGCTCGTATTGTGCCTAAGTGGATTCGTATAGAAACGAGTTAGGCCACGATTTCGGCCTTGTCCGATTCTTCGTATTTCCATACTTAGCCATTTTCCCATTGATCACAACTGAGTGGGTTTTGACCCCAACAGTTAGCCCCCCAGCTCGGTAGTTTCAGTTATGACAGTGCCGAGGTGAAGGAAGTCTAAGCTGGGATCAATGTGCCATGCCAATCGGTACGAGCTGAATGGACGTGATACTGAGTCTGTTGTTCTTGATATTCTGCTAGTTCCTCTGTCTTCAGATTGATAATCTTATTTCCGGTAGAAATTCCTTCATGCAACTGTGTTTTGGCACGGTCTCCAAGGCATGATGACATCACCTTTTGCTTTATGGGATTATATATACCTCCACTTCTCCTCATTTCTTCTTCACTTCTTCCTTTCTCAAAACCTCAAGGTAACTTCTCTCCTCCCTTCTCTCTCCTTCTCTTGAAGATTTTTCTTTTAGGTTGTTGTTTTTGTTTCTCTTGCCGTTAACCGCCGAGCTCCTTTCTCGAAGTAGTTCTGTTCTTTGGTCGAAGCCTTCTTTTCTCCGAAATTATTTTTTGGCCGAAGTGCCGAAGTGGTCTCTCTCTCCCATTGCCGAAGTGAATTTTTTGTCTTTTGCCGAAGACCCCTTCTCTGCCGAAGTGGGTCCTTGGCCGAAATGCTCCTTGGCCGAAGTATTTGGCCGAAGTGACCCCTTTTCCACTAAAGTCGTCCTCTGCCGAAGTGGCGAAGTGGAGCTCTCTCTCTCTTTGCCGAAGTCCTTGCTTGCCGAAGTCTTCTTTCGCCGAAGTGATCTTCCCCGTTGTTGCCGAAATAATTTTCTTCGATGGACGAAATAGAGAATCCTTTCAACGTTAAAATTGAAATGGAGAATTGGAGTTCCAACCTTGCTACAATGAGGCTAAACACAGGTCTCCAAGCGTGTTCGTCAAGGCGACGAGCTTCTAAGGGTGGATCCAAGCGTGAGATACCCGATCCACCAGGATCTACTCTTTCCACCGCTGAATCTTTGGAGAATCTTAGGCATCGGTTTAATATCTCTGAAGAGATTGAGCTTATCCTTCCGTCGTCATCAGATCGAGCCGATGAGCCTCCTAAAGGATGTTTTACCTTATACGAGAGCTGCTTCTACATGTGCTTTCTCTGGTTTCCAATACCAAGGGTCATCCTTGAGTATCTATCGAAGCATAGATTGGCCTTGACACAAATAGCTCCGCGGGGAATTCGGTACTTGGTTGGAATTGTGGTTCGTAGCTTCGAGTGTGGCGAGGAACTTATCGTGGACCACTTGTTGAACCTGCTATCCTTTTGGACATTTCGTTCCAAGGACTCGCTTCTTTACTCCCTCTCGAACAAGGCCCACCGCAAAATTATCGGAGGATTCCCAAGTAAAGACAGATATTGGGATGATTACTTCTTCTTCGTGCCCATTTCGGAAGCTTCGCTTGGTGCAGATTGGGTTGACAAAATTAGGACCAGATGGAGAAAAATCGGTAACCGATCTGTAGCTTTACGAATTTTTCTGCTTTGTTGAATATATCGTGACCTTCCGCTGTTTGTTGGTTTTGCAGTTCCTAACCCGATCCCAACGTGTCCTCCAGATGTAGTTACACTTCGCGAGACTCTAGCTTTCGGAGAGTGTGATTGGGAAAGAGATTTTACTCTTCAAAGAGTAGAGAGAGCGCAGGCTCAATACTTTGGATATTATGCTCCGAGCTCAACTTCTTCGTCTTCCCCCACCAGCACAAGGAGATCACTGGGAAAGCGATCGTCGGTTCGTGAGAGGATGGAAGCCGAAACCCGAGCCATGATGGAGCAAGCGGAGATTGGTCGAACTGAAGTTTCCGCTGAGCAGCTAAGTGCTGCCCTTGCTCCTCCCTCAGGCGACTCATCCGTAGAGCCATCCGCGCTGGCTCCGTCCATCCCCAACGCGAGAGAGATTGTGTTGGGTCTTAGGCGATCGGATTTGCCTCTGGTTCATCGCAGAAAGGGTAAGGCTGTGGCCACCAGCGAGGACGCCGATCAGGTGAAGCCAGCCCGGAGGTGTGCCGCGATAAAAGCTGACAAAGGGTAAGACCCTCATAAGGATGACGCTCTTAGACGCAAAAGGCGTAACACTCCGGTTTGCGATGCCGCCGAGCACGAACTGCCTTCAGAGCCCGTATCTCTGCCGTTTGCTTATGAAATGGTTTTCGATGACGCATCCGCATCTGCTACTCTTTTCTCCAAAATTCTTTCTAAGTGGGATTGCCGACATGTCTCGTCGCGGTACTAAGGTAACTCGCGTCGTCCTTCCTTTTTTCTACTTTGTTAAAAATACGATGTCTAACCCTTTTCTTTCCGTTCAGTTCCTGGCCTCTATCAAAAAAATGACGCTCGGCTACGAGGCGGATGCCCGAAAGAATGCGAGGAGGGCTGAGCGTGCGCGGGAAGCGGCCGAAGAGCTTCGTACCAAGCTTGACGAAGCTGAGCGCGAGCGTGATTCTACAACGGAGAGAGCATCGAAACAGAAAGAAGATTTGGAGGCTGAGGTGGAACTCCACAAGGAGAGGCGCGGTAGAGCCGATGACAGGATTCTTTATCTAGAGTCTTCTCGGGTTTGGCATGACCGACAAGAAGGCTGAACGGGCTGAGAAGGTGGCGATACGCAGAATGGCCAAGAAATTTCAAGCTAAAGTTGATCGAGCCAAGGAGAAGGTTAAGAGCTTGGGCGGGTCATCGAAAAATAACGTGGTTGACCTTGCCCAAGTTGTCGGCAACCTTGAACTCCTTGCACTGCTTCGTGGTGATGAACCACCTTCGTTAGACACCGAAGTCGAGAAGCTCCAGGGATGGAGAGCAAAGTACGCTGGCACCGATGACGAGTTTGATAGGTTGGTTGCCGCATTGGGCAACGACTTAGTGGTTTCGCCGATCTCCGAAGATTCGGCCGATGTTACGCTTGGTAACAAGTCTGTCGAATCGTTAGCGGCGGATGTCGGCGTTCACATTTTATCTGGATCCAATAGGGGAACTCCTGGTTTGTCTTCGCTTGGTTTGAAGAGGGCCTCCGAATCCAAGACGACAACCGACTCCTCCGATGATGATGATGGTGTATCTTCAAGGAGTAAGATATGATGATGATGATGGGGATACGCCCAAGACTGTGGCTTGGTCTATTCTATCTATGCTTGATGTTATTTGGACATAGTGCCTGGACGGCTTTATCCGTATCGACATATTATGTATGCCTTTGTGGCTTTTTTTTGTTGTTGTGTTGTTTCCTTGTTTCCGAAACTCGTTGCTTGGATGCTTTTTATCCAAGGAGGATCGATTTGTATCGGTATATCTTGTGTTACTGCCAACGATTCGTTTGTTGGGCTTTAAGATGGTCATTCCGATTCACAGATATGTTAAACGTAAACATATCCGCTCCGCTAATTAGAATAGGTGTTTCGACCAATGATTTGATTGCTGGGTTTTCAGATGAACATTTCGGTTTACGGGTACGCTACCGTAAGCATATCTGCTCCGACAATGAACACGAAGTACTGTTGTGACCAACGATTTGTTTGTTGGGTTTAGGATGAACATTTCGGTTTACGGATACGCTACCGTAAGCATATCTGCTCCGACAATGGACATGTAGTACTGTTATGACCAACGATTTGGCTGTTGGGTTTAGGATGAACATTTCGGTTTACGGATATGCTACCGTAAGCATATCCGCTCCGATAATGAGCACAGACATTTGTATAGCGCGCACTTTTAATCCGCTAGGATGTAATAGTTTGATCCGTAATGGATGTAGTAGTTCATTGATGTGGCCAGCAGCAACGAGGATGAGATGAGATGTCTGTTTAGTTAAGACTTCGAGTAATCCGCAAAGGATTCGAATGTGATCCATGTTTCTGTTAAGGCTTTAGTAACCCGCGAAGGGTATGATATGATGAACATAGCTTCTCGAAGCTTGTGTTAAGTAGACGTAGAGCCTATTACGAAGGTGGGAGTATACGAGTATACGTACCCACTTCCCCCCCCCCCCCTTTTTTTTTAAAGGGGGGGGGGGGCAGTTGAACCCATCAGAAGATGAGCTGCCTACGTACCCTTTGAAGGGATCAAGCCGCCCCGTAGTTCGTGTGAAGTACCTTAAGGATATTACTTCTTAAGATGCATCGCATTCCACGATCTTGGTATTGGAACTCCAGTCATGTTGGCAAGTTCGTAAACTCCGGGTCGGACTACTTTCGTGATTTTGTAAGGTCCTTCCCAGTTTGCTCCAAGTTTGCCAGCATTCCGTTCTGCTGTATTCTGAAAAACCTTATGTAATACTAGGTCTCCTTTGTAGAACTGTCGATTTCGAACGTGAGAGTTGTAGTATTTTGTCGCTGCATTCTGGTAGTTCTGAATTCGTATCAAGGCTTGGTCTCTCCTTTCGTTGATCAAGTCCAACTCATCAAGCATTAACAAGTGGTTGAGCCCTTCTTGTTCTGGGAGTACTCTTCAGCGGACTCCTGGAAAATGTACTTCCGGTGGAATGACGCATTCTATCCCGTAGACAAGAGCGAATGGAGTTTTGTTGGTTGCTCGTCGCGGTGTCGTCCTATGGGACCATAATACTCCTTCTAGTTCGTCAGCCCACCGTCTTTTCTTTTCGTCAAGACGTTTTTTGAGATCATCGATAATTGTCTTGTTTACTGCTTCCGCCTGGCCGTTTTCTTGTGGATATCTCGGGGTGGATTTGCTTAGTCGGATCTTCCACTTCTCGGAGAAAGCTTCGAACCTTGTGGAGATGAACTGCGAGCCATTATCGGTGACGATTTCGTATGGGACTCCATATCGGCATATGATGTTCCTCCATACGAAACTTTCGACTTGTGCGTCCTTGATGCTGGCATACGAATCAACCTCCACCCACTTCGAAAAATAGTCCGTCAAGACCAGTAAGAATCATTTCTGCTTCGACGGATGCAAAGGTTCAACAATGTCCATGGACCATCGCATGAATGGATAAGGTGACGATATCAAGGAGAGCATCTCGGTTAGCTGATGAATAATTGGTGCATGACGCTGACATTTCTCGCATCTGGATGAGTACTTCTCGCAATCTTGAATCATGGTTGGCCAGTAATAGCCATGTCATTTAATTTTTATCGCCAAGGCTCGTCCTCCCGAATGGTTACCACATGACCCGCTATGGACTTCCTCCATGATTGTTCTGGCCTCCTTTCCTTCAACACAGACGAGTAATGGCCCTGAGAATCTCCTTTTGAAAACATTCCCATCGAGCAAGATGTAACAAGTCGCTTGTGCCCGAAGCTTTCGAGCCGCCCATTTGTCAGAAGGTAAGATACCATCGTAGATGTATCCGCGGATGTCGTCAAGCCACCCTTTATCGCAGCCGTATGTAATTTCCGTACATGCTTCATCCATCTCGACAACTTCAGTTTCGTGACGTGGGTCGACGTTGGAAGGGAGGGGAGTTAAATCCTCTTCCATAGCCGTTGCTTCTTCTTCAACATCTATGGGATTTTCGTCCACGTCGATTGCGTCTATTTCCATTTGAGATTCGGATCCCTTATCTGCCGCATATGTCTCATCCTGGACCATTGAGTCGTTGGTTATTGCTTTTTGTTCATCAGCGTCATCCTCAGCGTTGTCCGGTGCACAGATATTCTCCCTTGCTTTCCTGGCTGCTTGAGATCGCGTAACTACACACACTGTTTCCGAAAAAGTGATACTCGGGCGCTCGATGAATTCCACCGGAATAACTCGCTTCAAGTCTAGATCAGAAGTGGATGCGAGAGCAGCCAGTGCATCAGCCGAAGTGTTTTCTCCCCGCGGAATGCATGTGAGCATGAATTCTTTAAGCTGTGTCGCCAAGTCTTTGACGATCTTTAGATATGCTTCCATACGATCATCTTTAGTTGCATATTCTCTGCTGAATTGGTTTGCAACCAACTGTGAATCGCAGAACGCATGAATGTTGTCAATCTTGAGTCCTTGCGCGAGCTTCATTCCGACAATGAGGACTTTCTACTCTGCTTCGTTGTTGGAGGCACGAAAGCCTAGGCGGAAAGATTGTTCAAGTATCTCGCCCGTCGGTGATGTCAGACGTATCCCAACTCCCGAGCCATTTTTGGATGATGAGCCATCAACGTGGAGCTGCCAAGTCGAATTCGGGTTTCCTTCAGCGAGGCTCTCCTCCGGAAGTTCGATCAAAAAATCGGCGAGCACCTGCGACTTTGCGCAAGTCCGGCCTCGATACTCGATGTCGTATTCGCTGAGCTCGATAGCCCACTTGGCCAATCTTCCGGATTGACTTGGGCTATGAAAAATGGATCGTAGGGGGAAAGTGCTTAGGACCACGATGGAGTGTGATTGAAAGTATGGCCTTAGTTTTTTGGCAGACATGACAACTGACAAAGCCAACTTCTCCATTTGTGGGTATCTTGTCTCAGCATCGGTGAGAGTCTTGCTGACGTAGAAAATTGGTTTCTGCTCGCCCCGTTCGTCTCGAATGAGTACTCCGCTTACTGCAGTGGTGGAGATTGCGGTATACAAGAAGAGCGGCTCTCCCACGACTGGATTTGCAAGCACCGGGGGGCTGGCAAGGTATTTCTTCAACTGCTGGAAGGCTTCTTCGCACTTCTCTGTCCATTCAATTTTTTTGTTTCCTCGCAAAGTGTCGTAGAACGGTAAGCATTTATCGATGGATCGCGAAATAAATCTGTTGAGTGCGGCCACCCTTCCAGTCAGGCTCTGCACTTCGCATTTCGATTTTGGGGAAGCCATCTAGATAAGTACGTCAATCTGTTTGGGATTTGCTTCGATACCTCGATGAGTAACCAAGTACCCAAGAAACTCTCCGGATGTGACTGCGAACCAACACTTTGTCCGGTTCAGCTTCATGTTGTGTGAGTTGAGCTGTTGGAAACACTCCTCCAAATGTACTACGTGATCCTTTGCTTCCAGCGATTTTACCAGCATGTCATCTATGTAAACCTCCATCGTCTTTCCAGGTTGATTAGCAAACATCTTTTTCACCAAATGCTGGTACGTGGCTCCAGCATTTTTAAGTCCAAAAGGCATCACCTTGTAGCAGTATATTCCGCGATCTGTAATGAAGGCTATCTTCTCTCGATCGTCGGGATTCATCAAAATCTGGTTATACCCGGAAAATGCGCCCATGAATGATAGGAGCTTGTTGCCTGCCGTCACTTCGACCAACCGATCAATGTGTGGCAGCAGAAAGCTGTCTTTCGGACATGCCTTGTTTAAGTCGGTGAAATCTACACACACTCGCCATTTTCCGTTCTTCTTTTTCACTACTTCAGGATTCGCTAGCCAATCTGGGTACTTGACTTCCATGATTGAACCGACTCGTAAGAGTTTTTCCACCTCGCCGTTCACTGCTTTCGCTCTGTCGGGACCTAAATTCCTCTGTTTCTGCTTCACTGGTTTGAAGGTTGAGTCGACATTCAACTCATGACTGGTTACGCTGATATCGATTCCGGGCATATCCTCTGCTGCCCATGCGAAGGTGTCCATGTTTTCCTTTAAGAATGAAGCAAGCTCTTCCTTGATTGTTTCGCTAAGGCCGAATCCAATCTCAATGCATCGTTCCGGGTGTTCGTCATCGATGCAAACTGATATTAGGGGTCGCAGGTCGGTTCGGCCGATTCTTCTTCGCGATCCTCCGCAATCTGTAGTTGTTATAAGAGTTTGGAGAGTTCTGTCATCCGCTCTTTGTCCATCTTCATCTTCTTGCGTTCTGACTTGGCTATCGGATCTGTGACGGGGTTGCTGCTAGGAAACACACGCGCGACTCCTTTTAACTCCCCAAGATCATTTTCACTCTGCTAGGTGTTGAGAACTTCACGCAGAGATGATAGGTCGAGGCTACGACGCGCATTGAATTCAGCCAGGGTGTGCCAATGATGACGTTGTAGATTACTGGGTGATCGGTGACAGAGAATTCGACGATCTTGATGACCCTCCAGCTTGTACAGGTAGTTTGATTGTTCCTATTGTCATCGTTTCTTCGGAGAATCAAGTCAATGGTTTCGGGGTTGCCACTACGTCAGACAGATCTATGTCCATTCGTTTGAGAGTCTCCTTGAAGATTATGTCCACCGTGCTGCCCGTATCGACCAACACTTGGGCTACGTCATACCCTCTGATGATTAACTCGATCACAAGAGGATCGTCATGCGGTTTGTCGTTTCCGGCTATTTCTCTTTCTTCGAATAAGATTACGTCATCTGGAAACTTGGAAGGTGCGGACCACTTAACGCTGACATTGGCTCGTCGTTGAAAAGTTTTAATCGATGAGACGGTATCCGAGCAATAGTGAGATCAACCCATTATCATGTTGATTCGTCTCCTTGGTCCAGATTGTGGGGCTTCATCATTTTGCCTGCCTCACTTAGGAAGATCTTCATTCGCCTGCTCGGGGCAGTTGCGTTGGTGTCCATGTCGAAGTCCTCGAGGCTAATATCCCCTTTGAGTTTGCCAGCCGCCAGTCTTGCGGCGAGTTTTAAGCCTAGAGTACGGTAATTTACGGTTGAGTATCCGAAAATATGGTGATGTTCACAATAAGCCGTTTCGTTGTAAGTCCCTTGGCCCCTGGTCCACGTGCTACTCCACGTACCTCTTCCTCGGCCTTGGTTTCATCCTTGCCCGTATCCCGACGAGTCAACTTGGTAGTTATGGGCTCCTTTGAATCCTCCTTCGTGTTGGATGTATCTAGAACCTTGGCTGCCCTTTATGTTGTTCGGTGGGTTCGGGGCAGAGGGAAGATAGTTCGTGGACTTCGCCTTTCCACGCTTCTGGGCCAGGATCTTTACTTCTTCTTCGTTGGAGGCGAAGTCTGTTGCTCGATGCAATGCATCCTGGATCGTGGTTGGAGCGTTTAGTGCAATCTCCTTCCGAAAATCTGAGTCGAACCACATTGCTTTCTTCAATGCTTGCAACGCAGCTTCGTCACTTATGCCTTCTACCTTTGACAGTACCGACTTAAATCGTTCGATGAAAGTTCGTAACGTCTCATTTTGTCCTTGTTCCATGGTCCATAGATCCGCATCGGATGTTCGGCGCTCCATGAATATAGCATAGTGTTTGAGGAATGCCGACGACAGCTGATTAAAATTGTCGATCGAATTTCTTCCTTGCCTAGAGAACCATTGTAAAGCTGGCCCTTTAAGGTGCTCAACGAACAGGAGACATTGACCAGCGTCTTCTTCTCCTTCTCTGAAGTTTGCTCATCCCATTGCTATTGCGAAGGCAGTCAAGTGCTCTTTTGGATCAGCTATTCCTTCGTAAACCGGTATCTTCATTTTCCCCGGATTAGAAACCCTTGCCTTAGTAATTCGAGTCGTGAACGGGGTGTTCTGTGCTTCTTCAATCACTCAGTCAAGTCCGGGAGCCTTGCTCGTAGCCCTATGCATCTGAGATCGAATGAATCTCATCTCAGCGGCAGCTCGCTCCATGTCGGCCTGAATCTCGGCCATCTCCTCCTTCTGGGCTCGGACTATCGCTTTTCGCTCTTCTTTGATCTGGGCTCGTTGGGCCCAGAGGATGTTCTCCTCTTCCTCGGTGAAGTCTTGATCATGGCCAAGGTTGGTATTGCTTCGTTCGATTCGAGTTCGGGTTGCACCTGCGAGTTCAGCTTCGCGGTGGTGTTCCAAATCGTGTTCACCCTCTGGGTTGTCCTCCAGGTTGATCACCGGATTCGTTCCATCCGCAGTCTGCGTATTTGTCTCTTGCAGTACCGCATTCAGTTCGGCAGTTGCAATTGGTTGGTTCGGAGGAAGTAGTCCGCCTTGGGTTCTCGGCGCGTGGTGAGGCATCGAGAAATCGAGGGCTGTTGGATTGAGACGTCGAAGGGGGCGCCTTATTAGGTCAACTCCTGAACCCCTACCTCGGGTTCGGCTTGCCGTCGCAAGGACTTCCAGCTTGTCGGTCACCGTTGTGTTCAGCTTATCCTGCTCCTCTGCCTTTTTGAGCAGCGTTTCTAGCATCGTCTATATCTGAGTCAAGGCCTCCGGACTCGTCTCCAAAGCTGCGAAGACTGGTGCATCTTTCTCTCCGGATCCATCGACCACGATGTCCTGAGGATCATCAGTTCGTCTTGCTCGTTCGTACGGTGGTTCCTTAGAGTAAGAAAGTTTCAATCCCCCTCCTCCTAGCGTCAAATTGTGTGAGTCGAAATCAACGCAATTAGATTTGTCGGAGGTTTGTTAAAAGGGGTGAAATTTCTGCGTATGAACCACGAAAGCAAAGATCCAAAGATTGTGTTTATTGAGCTGTTTCGAAAAGCTTTTCGTACAAGTGTTTGAGAGCCAAAAAGTCTAGGGTTTTTGCTAAGTAAATTGCGGATCCCTCTTTCGAGAGACGTACATAAATATATATATACTAGTTTGAGTCGGCCAGGTTAATCCAAAAGAGATTAGGAAAACTTCCTAATCCTTCGGGATTTTCCTTTTAGCTAAGCTGGCTTGACTTCATGGGCCTTTGGATCTTGGTAGGCCGAAGATGGGCTTGTTGTCTTCGTATAGAAATGATTTTGGCCGCGGCTTTGTATAGAAATGACTTCGGCCGCGTCGTCTTCTGGCTTCGTATAAAATTGACTTCGGCCAGACAGCTCTGTATGGAAATGACTTCGGCGGGATAGCTTCGTATAAAATTAACTTCGGCCAGACAGCTTCGTATAGAAATGACTTCGGCCAGGCAGTTTCGTATAGATTTGACTTCGGCCAGACAGCTTCGTATAGATTTGACTTCGGCCAGACAGCTTCTTATAGCATTGACTTCGACCAAACAGCTCTGTATATAAATGACTTCGGCCAAACTGCTTCGTATAGAATTGACTTGGGCCAAACAGCTCTGTATAGAAATGATTTCGGCCAAACTGCTTCGTATAGAATTGACTTCGGCCAAACAGCTCCGTATAGAAATGACTTCGGCCAAAGTGATTCGTATAGAATTGACTTCGGTCAGACAGCTCCGTATAGAGATGACTTCGGCCAGGCAGCTTCGTATAGAATTGACTTCGGCCGAAGCAAGCTCGTATCGTCCCTAAGTGGATTCGTATCGCGGTCGAAGCGAGCTCGTTGACCGAAGTAAAGCTCGTTGGCCGAAGTGGAGGCGTTGGCCGAAGTGGAGCTTGGCCGAAGTGGAGGCATGCCGAAGTGGAGGCTTGCCGAAGTGGAGGTACGCCGAAGTGGAGGCTTGCCGAAGTGGAGGCTTGCCGAAGTGGAGGCGTTGGCCAAAGTGGAGGCATTGGCCGAAGTGGAGGCGTTGGCCAAAGTGGAGGCGTTGGCCAAAGTGGAGGCATTGGCCAAAGTGGAGGCATTGGCCGAAGTGGAGGCGTTGGCCAAAGTGGAGGCATGCCGAAGTGGAGGCTTGCCGAAGTGGAGGTTTGCCGAAGTGGAGCCATTGGCCGAAGTGGAGGCTTGCCGAACTTGAGCCATTGGCCGAAGTGGAGGCGTTGGCCGAAGTGGAGCTTGGCCGAAGTGGAGGTGTTGGCCGAAGTGGAGCTGGGCCGAAGTGGAGGCGTGCCGAAGTGGAGGCTTGCCAAAGTGGAGGCGTTGGCCGAAGTGCCTTGTCGGCTGAAGTGCTTTGTTGGCCAAAGTGGCCTTGTCGGCCGAAGTGCTTTGTTGCCGAAGTGGCCTTGTTGCCGAAGTGGCCTTGTCGCCGAAGTGGCCTTGTCGGTCGAAGTCTCCCCTTGTTGCCGAAGTGGCCTTGTTGCCGAATTGGCCTTGTTGCCGAAGTGGAGTTGTGCCGAAGTCTCTCCTTTCCGAAGTGGACCGTGCCGAAGTGGACCGTGCCGAAGTAGAGCTGTGCCGAAATCTCCTCTTACCGAAGTGGACCGTGCCAAAGTGGACAACTTGCCGAAGTGGACCGTGCCGAAGTAGAGCTGTGCCGAAGTCTCCTCTTACCGAAGTGGAGCTGTGCCGAAGTCTCCCTTACCGAAGTGGAGGCTTTGCCGAAGCGGAGCTTCCTTGGCCGAAGTGAGCTCATATTGTGCCTAAGTGGATTCGTACAGAAACGACTTAGGCCACGATTTCGGCCTTGTCCGATTCTTCGTATTTCCATACTTAGCCATTTTCCCATTGATCACAGCTGAGTGGGTTTTGACCCCAACACACTACGCAAAACAATTGGTCAATAGAGACGGATTTATCCACGAAAATAATAATCGCGTCGTTTTCTTTAGGAGACAGTGCCAGTACAAAAAAAAAAAATCAGATTTTTCTATGGAATTTTCAACATTCATGTGGTTCACTCAATTTGTTAGCCTGATAAACGAAAACTTATCGCGATATCATATTACTTAACATGTTAATCAATTTGTTATCTACTAACAATCACAGTATATTTTATGTATCCGATGATCAACAGTGTCCGCGACAGTTTTGGATGAACAGTGTCGGCGGCGGCAGATGAACAGTGTTGGCGACCAATGGCATTTTACAGAATTAAGCTAAATCTAAATGATAATTATGGTTTTAAAAAAATTATCTTTGTTAGTCTTATAATTTTTATTTTATCACTACTATTTTCTTAATTTTCAGTTTATCCATAGATAGTTTGTACAATTACTCAATAGATAATAAAAGCCTAAATCAATAAATAATATAAAATGGGGTAAGAAAATCTCAAGCTCCGAAAAGGTTTGTGTATCATTCTTCACACTCATGCATGCTTTATCACTGTTACGAAAAGCTCCGAAAAGGTTTGTGTAATATAAAATGGGGTCAGCCACATAAGCAGTTTGAAGTGTGTTAGTAGACGCGCTTGTAAGGGTATAATTGTCCAAAAAATCTTTTGTTGGTCAGCTACCTTATTTGTCTGATTGCATAGCTATTTTCTCTGTTTTGGAGCCCAATATTGCTAGTGGGCTAATTCTCCCTAAAAAATATATAAGTAGAGGAAATCGTATTGTATTACCTGTCGGGTAACTCCATGGTATTTCACCAGTTTGTTTATTTTTGCATACTTATTTGAAAACTTATGTAGATAAAAATGATACACATAGTTTAACAAAACAAAATCATTAAAAATAGATAATAACGACATAATACAATCTTAGACACTGTGTCCGAGAAGGAAGATTATATATACATTGCTTTACTGATTAGTCAAGTGACATAGCCATCACATCAACATAAAAGTAAAATTTCATTAAAAGAAATTTCGCAACATCACAAGTTGTCTCTGATGCCACAAAACAGTTCTTTTAAATGCCTTCAGCTTACTTGTAAAAGGCCAATAAAGTGTGTCTTTAATTGACAATAAATCAGAAACATTCCTTATTTAGCTTCGTTCTTTACATTTTGGGGGTCCATATTGATAAACGAAATATTAAGCTGTGCGAGCACCAAAACGAAAAAAACTTTTAATACACATGTTCGACACAACGACCACAAAAAAAAATACATTCAATATTGTATTGCGTATGCATCTACTTGTATGCATTGGATAACATAAACTAAGATATTTTCTTCATTATTATCATACCTTTCATATTGTAAGAAAACTTATGCATGTAGTAATTTTTGGTCTTAACAACATTCGTTAAGTTACTCATATAGTTAAATATATAATACTAATAAAATAAACGGTCTTTATCTAGTCAGGTAAATTATGACATCATTTGACTTCAAAATCCTATCAAATTTTCAAATATGAAAATATAAAAATAGATAGTTTAAAGGAGCATATTCAATCAAGAGTTTTATATTAAAATGACCAATTACATATTATTCAATTATGAATTTTATATTAACTTCTAAAATTCAGAATTATTGGTTATAGTGTTTACAAACGATTTTTAGAATCAAAAGTTATTAAACTAATGATTTGAAAAAGTACCTTCAAATCTATTTTTATTGGAACTCTTTTGGACATTCTTTGTATTATCTCAATGTATTTTACAGAAATTTATTAGCTATAATACAAAGATCCAAATTCTCTAATTTTGGAAAATATTATATAGAATTTCAATATCAAATTAACTAAAACCACTGTTCTAAATTCACCTAAAATCAAAAACCCATCGAAACTTAAATCATTCAAAATATTTAGTTGAATATACTTTCCTTAAATTGTGCTTAAATACAAATATTTATTCATGCTAAAAATCATATTTAATCATTTCATCTTTGGTATACAAATTTGTATATTATTTTTAATAGAAGGCATTTGTTGTTTTTCGGTTTAATAACCAAACCATTTCTGTATCCGGTAATTTTCATAAATTCAACCATATTACTTTATTTTTTGTTCAGATCAATTTGGTTCAGTTTAATTTTACCATTTTAAACACCCATAAGAAATCGTATTAAGGTCGTTGTTTGACGTCTCAATTGTTTCTTCTTCAACTATTGCTCGTTTCACCTACCCTCCTCGCGGAGTCTTCAATCCACGAGTATCACCAACCAATTTGTCTTCCTTGTAAGTTGTAACCCAAGAGTGTGATGGTTCCGGTAGTATTCTCAGATCGACGGTGCCGTATCAAGTAGTCAAATAGTTATATATACAATACTAGTAATGTAACCCTCCAATCGCTACCGTCTGTGGGTTTCTACGTCCTCTCTCGGCCTGTGGGTCTTACCATCGTCCGACAGCCGGTGTGCTACTTCGGGAGGTCCGAAAAACTTGTTTACTGACTCTGCAAATCACCACGAGATCTTTCTACGTGTTTTTTCCTCATTCACACGGTATTGAAAAATGACTTCCCAGTAAATCATTGTGTTTCAGATAAATATGAGCCTTGAGTTTCTCTTCTCTCAGATTTTCTGATATTTTTATCTTTAAGAGACTTAGAAGAAAAGATGTTAATAAGACCAAGAACACAAGTAAAACAACACCTGCTACTGAACCTGAATCCAAAAAAAACGAAGAAATTGTTGTTAAGAACTTTTTATAGATAATATCAAAAACAGTTTTGAAAATCAATTCAAGTTTCTTGGAAGAACAAGAGAAGGTTAAGCACCTATTTCCGCTCCAGAAAAGAGGCCTGCATCATGGAAATTGCATTAGTAAAGTGTCCATATACCAATATATTGAGAAGTATTTAGAGGAATATCAATCAAATTTTTTGCATGTGGAAGAACATTAGGAAATTAGAACATTGATTATAAAAGTTACACACTATGGATCAAACTCAGAAAAGACGATTTACCAGTTTTCTTTCAAATCCACTGCAAGTAGAGCTCTGCGACTCATTGAGACAATAGCATACAAACCCACTTGAGATATGACTATATCCACAAGCGGGAAAGCAACATTTTTCAACCCGATTTATTTTCATCGTGCCTTTTTATACACGAATTTTAACACTTAGCTAATTTTAACATGAACTAAATATTTATTTAAATTTACTACATGAACTAGTTTCCGTTATGCCAAAAACAAAAATGATCTAAACGAGATTAGTCAACCTTAACGGTTTGCTGAGTTGGATGACACGTTGGCAAAAGGGATGATTGCGTGTGATCAAAACGATGTCATTTTGGTGTTTTATTCAAAATGACGTTGTTTTGAATTGGAGAAAAGAAAAGCTGAAGTTAGCTAGGGTCTCCAAACATTGAGCTATGAGTAGATCCACTATCGTCGTCGTTGATGTGTGTGAAAGGGTTTTTTCTTTGTATCAGACAAGATCAGAACTTGTGTTCTTTCTCAGCTTTTAACTTCGAGAAAAACGATGAGTGTGTCCAGATGAATTAATGGTGAAGTTTAGAGTTATTAAATCTTTAGGATTTTTGGAGAAAAGTAGCTAAAGAAAGAGATGAGACAAAGAAAGAAGTTGAAGTTCTGTGTTTTTCAACCAGTCTTGACCATGGAAGAAGGCAGTAAAGAAAAATGAAGATAACGAAGAAGCAATGAGGGAGATGACATCGAGTAGAGTGAGAACCACTACACCACCTCATGGGGTTGGGGTAGGGGAAACCGGCCCAATTCAGAGTGGGTCACAATTTTTTTTCCTTCTCCAAATCAAAACGACGTCCTTTTGATTTGCAATCAATTCTTTTGCCAATATATCGTTCAACTCAGGAAACCGTTAAAGTTGACTAACCCCGTTTAGGTCAATGTTTTTTTGGCATAACGAAAACTAGATCATGTAGTGAATTTAGATAAATGTTTAGTTCAGATTGAAATTAGCTAAGTGTTAAAGTTCATGTATAAAAGAGCACGATGAAAATAATTCGGGTTGAAAATACCGTTTTTCCATACACGTCGATTTATTGAATCAATTCTCACTCGTTAAATACACACGCAAAAACACCAACCCTTCTCTCCCTCAACTAGGCTTTATTCTGCTCTTCGTCTGCTTCAGCAATCTCTCTCCCTCTATCCGTCAATTTTACGATGACTAACGCGACAGATATTCGTAATGATCTTGGAGCATTGTTCTATGCTTGTCAATTAATAGCATTCAATGTCTACACTCTACTCCAACTGTGAACGTCGTCGCTGTCTGAAGTTTGGTGTTTGGATCACTATATATACTTATATATCTCTTGTGTGGGGATTTGTCTTTTCTTTCTTTTTGCTTTCGCTTGGATACAATCAAATAAATAAACTTTTGAGGCAAGTTTGTTGAAATGATCGAAAAAAGAAAATAATGTGAAAAAGTATCTTTAAAAATAAAAATTTTAATGTATAGTCCAAATTTTAGGTTAATTATCTCTTACCAAATTAACCATTTTAAAAATAATAACCAAAATACCATTATTTTCTGTTTTATTTTTGCAAATAAATTAATATAGATTGCAAAAATTAAAAGATATCAAAGTGAAAATATTTACTAGTTTGTCATATCTATTTTCAATTTTTAGCCAAAACCCTAGATTTCTTTTTCATTCTACGGAAAAAAATCTAAAATTTCACTCACAAAGCACACGGTTTATCATTTTTTCATAGATCCAAGCGATTTTCATCATATATCCCTTTTGTAACTTCGATTTCGTCACATAATTCTAGGTAAGTTATAAAAAAAAAAAAAAAAATAAACCCCATTTTGACATAGTAAACAGAAGACTGGAGGAGACCACTACTATCCAACGACCCACACAAACTAAGTCATAGCTTAACTCTATTCTATTCTATGTAAATGCATCCAAATGTATTCGCGATCATAATTATCAAGATGTCGTCTACTGACTCTTCCATCATTTTCTTTCTTTTTATATTTCTCTAAATTTTGTTCCTTATAGATCAAAATCCATTGAGTTTTCTACATATATATTCGACCTATTTACTATTTTACTCTATTAGCTCTAGACTTAGCCTAATTAGAGACAGCTTATCATTGATATTACTCTTATGTCATGAGTAATTTGAGGGTGTGGAGATGAGAGAGATCGATCATGAGAAGAACTTGGAAAGCAAAGTAACAGAAGTTCCAAAGAAGAACAAGGCAAGTTGACTCACCGTGGAAAAAAAAAACACTCAAAACCGGCCTGATCAGTGCACATATAGGCTAGTTGGCTCGTCGTGACTGATCACAATACATATTTAATTAGAATTAGGACTAGAAACATAGCGAATATTCTGAAAAAAAAATGTTCGTGATATATTCTATTTTTGTTAGATATCTAATGTCATGAAACACTTTGCTTCTAAATTTTTTTGGATATCTGGAAATTTTTTAAATTTTGCAAATATCTGATCCGCTCAATTTATAATAAAAATTGAAAAAACAAGAAATTTGTAGGAAAAAAATTAAATGTTTATTTAATATAAACTAGCAAGTGAAATCATCTAGTTTTTTGTTCTAAACAAAACAGAGAAATTTGTTAAAGATGAAAGATTATGACAATGGAAATGGGAAAATGGTATTTAGTATTTGAAAAAATAATAATAACTAAAAGTATTTCACTTAAACCTCTAGTATAAACTTTTATATATTTTTTTATTAATAATTATAAATTAATACTAAATTTTTAAATCTATGTATGGATATCTTTTTTCTATAACCCTTTCTATGTAAAAAAAGATACACACAATGTAAATAAATATAATATTTTGATAATTTCGTGAGCTGAACCTCAAATAGGAGATTTATGGTTTTTGAACTTGAAAAATCTTTTTTTTATAGGTTTAAATATTCAGAGTTCAAACGGAGAGTTAACTCCGCGAACATTTATTAATTTCGAGGCCAATTATGCGCAGCAAACAGAAAGTTTGGTATTTTTCACACAAGAAAGTTGGGGTTTTTTTCCTCCGACTCCTCGTAAGTTGAAAATTATTGGTCATTTTCTTTAAATTTATGATATCGTAACGAATAATATTTGATTTTTTAAAATTAGTATTTATGATTTGTTTTATTTAAAATGATATTTTTTTTATTTGTTTGCTTTAAATCGGTACAGATATCCAAAATATTTGGATTAGATCGAAGCAAGTATCACATTAACATATACTTTATCTAGCCCTACTGAAAATGAATGTCGTACGTTGTGATTGGTTTGCTATTTCTGTGTGTATCATAAATATAATATAAATTGGACTTTGGATAAAATAATTCGTGAGTTTTTTTTTTCACATCAAATTTGTGAGTTGGAAGTGAAACTACCCAGTTTTCCTCCGTTTAGACCCTGAACCTGAACCACCAAACTTTCTTTACCCAAAATAGAAATTTTATCCTTTCAAAACCACATTTGGTCTCGGAGGGTCCGTCGTCAACCTGGTAAGCCTTACTCACACTCAGCATTTCTTCTGCTACTCCATTAGTCTTTGAACAAGCCGCTCAGAGAAATTTCAACTAGCCCTCTCACCACTTTCCAGTTTGGCTAACAAATCTCTCACCAACTGGTGAAGAACATCATCAAAACTTTGCTACTCAAACTCAACCTTGTCAAAACCTTCTCAAAACTCGATTCTGGTCAAGATACTCTTTTTCAGGAACAAATGACTCGCCGCCTTTCGTACGCAGAAAAGGGGAAGACACCGATGTCTCCGAGTTCTCCGAGTTCTCCCTCTCCTCCTCGAAAAAGAATCAGAGCTCCAGATGTGGATACTTTTGACCTGATCCAGTATAATGCTCTTACACTCATAGGAAGACTCACTAACCCACAAGAACAGAGGCAATGGTCAATGATTCCTTTCCTACCAAAACGTTCGAAGCTTAAAGGAGAAGCAATTGGCTCAGACTTGGGCCATAACTGTTTCCAGTATCGTTTCCACAACGCTGGGAGCCAATAATCTCACCAAGCTTCCCATCCCAGATCCCATTCTAGATCCAACTTAAAGGAATTCCCCTCCATTACTAGACAAAGGAGGTCATATGTGATATCGGAAAGGCATTGGGAAACTAGAGGACCATGAAGTCACCAAAGCTACAGCCAAAATCCATGTGGAAGTTGATGGATTACAACCCCTAGTGAAGGAAATCATTCTCGAATTCGCTGGAGTAGAAGAAGCTATAGTTACCTATTGTTGAACTGTCAGTTCGATATTAATAAAAGAGGGAGTTCGGAGATTCTCGTTGTATTTAATTTCAGATCGGAAATACAGGACGGAGAAAACAGTGTGGAACTGTAAAATAAAACGAAAGTAGAAATAGCCGTTTAGGTCGACGTATGAGATCGGTAGATGGAATCGAGGTCTCTTTGCCGAGCTGATGGAGGGAGATCGAATACTTTCTGCCGAGCTCGTTTCGTGATTTCTTTACTGGTCGTTCGAGAGTTAGAGACCTAAACTCTGCATTTGGGTCCCTTATGCTCTGATCAGAAGAGATATATGCTTCAACTATAAGGTTTGTCTCCTATTAATAGTTAAATATCGGTAGATGACTATAGTTTGATACTAACTATAGTTTCTTCATCTGATTACTCCATCTGGCTAGATCCAGGTTTTTGACTGGGCCTTAGATGAATGGGCCGAAAATATTATCTGGACCTAGCCCATCTTGTGGGTGAAAACCCATATCCAACAGTAGCCCCCCCTCCCCCCCCCCCCCTCAGTCGACGAATTTATGTGAAGCCGAGTTTGTTGCTCTGTAATGGTTCGGGCTTAAAGTTATTTTTTGGCCCATTTTCCCCAGAATCTTTATTGGTCGAGTGGGTTGGTGCACGTTTATCGAGGCACGATGCTTCAACTTCCGTACTGCGTCTATAAAAGATACCCAACCTTTTTCCATAGACCTCTCTCTTTTTCTCCCTTTCCATCTTTCTTTTCCGTTTTGCTTTCCGTTTGCTTCGCCACTTTCGTTCGATCTTTCCAATATCTTTTTGAATCTTTCCGACGACTCTTCGTATCTCTCTGCGATTATGTCTTTCAACGATCTTAGTTCCCCAGCTCGTCCTGACTCTGATAGCTCGTGTTCCTTTAACGTCGTCGATGAGGTAGAACGTCGATTCGACGTTACTTATTAGGACGACGCGTTTGGTAGTTCCTCCCACCAACCTAACTTTGATATTCCCGAACTGGACGATCGGGATGTTTCTGAATTTTCTAGGGAGGATGGAGGCTCTGTCGATCGAGAAAACTCTCCTGAAATCGAAGATGAAGGCGAACTGCCAGTTCCATCTCCTACGGATCGGATTGATTTAGAGAATTCCTTCGGTCCGGGTCTAGGTCGTCATATTCTTCTAGTGAGGACAGATGATCAACCATCCCGTGCTTCCGCGGATTCGCTGAATGACGCAGTGAGGTCTCAGGGTCCGGTTAGCGGCTTGTCTTTCCGTATTCCGAGCTCATCTGACCGACCTTGGAATCCTCCAGAGGGATTCATATGTTTGTATGAGTCCTACTTTACCGAGTCCGGCATTTGGTTTCCTATCTCGAAGCTTCTGGCAGAGTATTGCTTCAGCCGTAGAATTGCGATCCGCAACTGACTCACGCCGCGATTTGTAACATGGTGGCGATTCTGACCCTCGCTGCTGAGGCCGGTGGAGACATTGATTGCGACTCTTTCGAAGAGATGTCCCGAATAAAAAGGAACCTGAATGGCTCCGGGAGATTCTTCGTTTCTATGAAATCGCAGTATAATTTATTGACCGGGGTCAGATCTAAGGCGTCGGATTGGGAAACGCGCTATTTTTTTGTGAAAATAGATGAAAATTCTGTTTGTGATCCGAGCCAGAAGTTCTGTGCTAGATGGAACGTTTGCATCAGTAGCCTTTTAGCTCGTCTTTGTGTAGATTCTATTTTTGTGCTGACTCCTAATTTTTTTTCATCTATTTCAGAACCGCATCGTTTCGCCAAGGATTTTCCAGAGAATTTTAACGATCTCATCCAAGAACTGCAAAGGTTAGGCCGTCAAAGGTGGCCGGATCTTCTCGAAGAACGGATTCGCATGAGTTTGGCGAGGATAAAATCAGGTCGGTTTTGATGTATATTTTTTTTTTTGTGTGCGTCCTTTGCTTGCTCCTTTTAATCTCTAATGGGTGATTTTCTTCTTGGTTTAGGTCGCTATGACCTTTCCCTTCCTCTCTTGCAACCAAGATCTCCTCGGCAGCAAAAGCAGAAAAACCGAAAGCTCCTCGTAAACCAAAACAGCCTAAGCAAAAAAAAATGGTGAAGCCGACGTTGAAGCTCCCAAACTAAGCATCTAAGTTGAGGAAAACTCCTTCCGCTGCGCTCAGCCAGGGCAAGGGAGCCGATCTTGTCACTCCGGCTGTTGCTGCCTAGCCTCGTGTCGATCAGGGTAAGCCGAAGGATCCGAAGAGGCAGCCCGGGAAAACGGCTGGTGATAATACGACGGTCGATGGGGCTTATGAGCCTCATCTTGTTCGGAAGAACAGCGCGGCTGTTCAAGCTTCTGGGAAGAGACGTCGGATCGACGGTGATGTAGATGTTTCCGGTCGTGAAGCATCGAGGGCGGAGGATGTGCCCGCTGCTGATGAAGGTCGGGAACACCGTGGACAGGAGGGCAAAGTCGGGAATATTTTTGATTTTGATTTCTCCTATAAGGGTAAAGATGACCACATAATGGAGGACGCCGCCTCTTGCACTGAGTATCTTAGCAAGATCAGGGGATCTGAATGGTTTGCCCTTCCACCGGTCAATAAGCTCGTGGAATCCGACGCATATCATAACTTTGCGTCGTGCTCTGTCCAGGTATTTTTACTTAATAGATTTTTCCCATTTTTGTTTACTGACGTAGGAATTTCTCTTTTTTCTTTAGACGATTGCCACGGTGAACCACATTATTCAGCAGTATGATCGCAAGCTGAAGAGGACGGCCGCCATCTGCAACGGGTAGACAGAATTTAAGAAGAGTTTGGCTGCCGAATAAGCTGCATCAGTGAAACTTGCCGAAGAATGCGCCGCTCTGAAATAATCGCTGGCCTGTGCTGAGGAGAGCTTGGCGCTTGCTGTCGGCGAGAACTTGTCGTTGGAGGTGGAGAAAGAGCGCCAAATGAAAAGGCTAAGGGAATCCAGGACGGATATGGTTCTGAAAGAGCGGAAGCATCTGACGGACAAGTACACGGGTCATCTCGCGAAGATCCGCCGTCACTGTGAGGACACGGCGAAGACCCACAAAGTTTCCTTGATGATCAGCCAGATCTCTAGGACTATCGGTAGTCTCAAGTTCATGAGAGACGAGAAGGGCGTCGCTGTTCCCCCGGAGGAGTTCGTGCATCGTGAGGCCGATCTCTTGAAGTGGACTGCAGCTTTCGAAGAGCTGGATGTTACAGAGATCGCAGAGGACAACTTTTGCGTCACTCCGACCCGGGAACGTGTTTTACCGAACTCCGTTCCTGCCCGGGATCCTCTGGTGGAGCATACTCCTGGAGTGTCCAGTTTGGGTCCAATGTAGGAGTGGTGATTGCGTCTGACGTGAATGATGTTCGGCCTCTTGGTGGTTCATTGGTTTGCGGTGGAGACGAGCTTGGCACTGAACCTACTCAGGATCCCGCTCAAGGTCGACATGCCACTCTTTCTTAGTAACTTGTAAATCTTTTCGTTCTTTTTCCTCCCCCCCCCCCTTTTTTTTTGTTTCTAGACCGTATGTGGCTTTGCTTTTTTTTTGTATGTACTTGGCATTTGTATGAGATCGATTTCTAATGAAAATCAATTTTCTTGCAAGTTTTATCTTCTAAAATTTTGCTCGATGCGTTTTGTCTTGATACTTTGCGCAGTTTGTTTAGTGCGGCTAATCTTGTTTTGTGTAGAAACTTTTAAGTTTGTGGTTAGATTGAGTGCGGGTCAGGGCCCGGATTCTTTCTTCAGGTCGTTCTTAAATATGCGAGATGGGTTGGCTTATTTTACTTAGGCGTTTGATGGGTTGTTTTTTGCGGATCTGGGCCCGGCTTTTTAGGGTCGTCTAGCTGAGTTTTTTAGGCTTCCGACCTAGAGACGTGGTTTATTTTACCACTGCATTCATGAGGAACAGGATAGTAGATCGGATACCTGGCCAGGGTGCCGATGTGTTTTAGCTCGGGGCTATCTAACTTAGAGTCGAGAGTTTTTTTTTTTAATTAATAATAATAGATGTGCCTTTTTACGGGCTGCCTACGTACCTGTTAAATAGGGATCAAGCCATTCGTATTTCGTTTATCATTAGTAGAATTTGGAGATGCGCTCGGGGGCTTTAGTAGTAGAATTTCTTCAAGCTCATGGAGTTCCACAATCGAGGGATCGCTTCGCCTATCATTGTCGTAAGTCGGTTGAATCCTGGTCTGACGACCTCGGTTATCTGGTACGGTCCTTCCCAATTTGCACCGAGCTTCCCGGCTTTCTACTCCGCGGTGTTTTTGTAAACTTTTAGGAGAACAAGGTCGCCAACCTCGAAGCGACGTTTCCGGACTCGTTTGTTGTAATACCGAGCAGCTGATAGCTAGTAGTTTTGTATGCGAAGCAGGACTTGATCTCTTTCTTCTTCAATCGTGTTGAGGTTATCGAGAAGTGTTTTGTTATTTAGGTCAGGTTCTTGGATCATCGTTGTTCGGCAGAGACTTCCGACGTTGACCTCGGTGGGTGCCATTGCTTCTAGGCCGTAGGTTAGGGAGAACGGTGAAGGGCCGGTCGAATGTTGGGGGTAGTTCGGTATGACCACAGGACCCCATCTAGTTCGTCGGCCCAAGCGCCCTTCTTATCATCGAGGCATATCTTCAGACCATCAATGATGGTTTTGTTCGTTGCCTCGGCTTGTCCGTTCCCGTGTGGGTACCTTGGGATAGATTTGTTGAGTCTTATCTTCCATTTTGCGCAGAATTCTTCGAACTTGTCGGATTTGAACTGGGATCCGTTGTTGGCGATGATTTCATAGGGAGCCCGTGGCGGCAGATGATAAATTTCCAGACGAAATTTCTCACGTCGGTGGCCTGTATCCTTGCGAATGACTCAACTTCAACTCATTTGGTGAAATAGTCCGTTACAACCATGATCAAAATTGTTTTTACCGAGATCGGGGAAATGGTCTGATGATATCCATTGCCCAACGCATGAACTGATATGGAGCGGTTGCCGTGGTCAATGGCTCGGTCGGTGTAAGGATCATGGGTCCATGTCTTTGGCACTTTTCGCAGCTTTTTACGTATTGGACGCAATCTTTGACTAACGTCGGCCAATAGAAACCGAGCTTGGAAATTTTTAAGGCAAGCGTTAGACCGCCGGAGTGGTTACCACATGCGCCTTCGTGTGTTTCGGCCATTACACATTTGGTTTCATCTCTGGCGAGGCAGTTGAGCAGGGCCCCGGTCGCGCTTCATCGGAAAAGGCCGTCCTTGATGAGGGTGTAATATACACTGTGAGCTCTGAGTCTTCGTGCGGTCCATTTATCACTTGGGAGATCCCCATCTGCGAGGTACATCTTTATTTCATGCCTCCAGTCCGTTGTGGTAGGTTGTTGTGATGAGTTCGGTGTGTCAAGGGGGTTTTCTTGCTCGGACTCATTTGTCTCTTCATCATTGAATTCGGCTATATGGCACACTCCACGTGGTAGTTCAATGCTTGGATTTGCAATTGTTTCGACGGAGATTATGCGTCGGAGGTCGGTGTTGGAGGCGGATGCCAGGGCAGCAAGTGCGTCAGCCGCTGTGTTATCGTTTGGTATCTTTGTAATTTGGAAGCTTTTGTATTCCTTAGCAAGGGTGAATGAGGTTGAGATATGCCACCATTCGTTCGTTTTTCGCGCTATATTTGCCATGAAATTCGTTTGTTACGAGCTGCGAATCGCAGTACGCGTGAATCTTTTTGACGCCGACCTCCGACGCATAATCTCGTCTCGGCGTCTGTAAGGGTTTTGCTAACGTAAAAGATTGGCTTCTGTTCTCTGTGCTCGTCTCGAATTAAAACACCGCTTACGGCCGTGGCGGATATCGCAGTGTACAAAAAAAGTGTCTATCCTGCCACTGGTTTTGTGAGAACTGGTGGGGTAGCGAGGTAAGTCTTCAGCTGATGAAAGGCCTCTTCGCATTTATCAGTCCCCTCAAACTTCTTGTTCCCTCGTAAGGTATCGTAGAAAGGCAGACATATGTCGGTGGATCTTGAGATGAATCTGTTAAGTGCAGCTACTCTCCCGGTAAGTCTTTGCACTTCTCTTTTCGTTTTTGGGGAATTCATATGGATGAGCGAGTCGATTTGCTTTGGGTTTGCTTCGATGCCACAGTGAGTGACTAAGTATCCGAGGAATTCTCCTGACGTGACTGCGAATCTGCACTTGGTTGGATTTAACTTCATGTCGTGAAAGTTCAGCTGTGAGAAACATCCCTCGAGATGAGCTACATGATCCCGCTCTATTAGTGACTTCACCAGCATATCGTCTATATAAACCTCCATCGTCTTTCCTAGTTGATCGGCGAACATCATGTTCACAGCCACTGATATGTTGCTCTGGCGTTTTTTAGGCCGAACGGCATTACCTTGTAGCAGTATATCCCACAATCCATTATGAAGGCGATCTTCTCCCGATTGTCGGGGTTCATTAAGATATGGTTGTAACCTGAAAAGGCGTCCATGAAAGATAGGAGTGCGTTCTTTGTCGTTGCTTCGACCAGACGATCGATGTGTAGAAGGGGGAAGCTGTCTTTTGGACAAGCTTTCTTTAGGTCAGTGACGTCCACGCATACGCGCCATTTTCCATTCTTCTTCTTAACCACCACCGGGTTGGCCAGCCAGTCTGGGTACTTTACTTTATTTATTGAACCGACGCGCAGGAGTCTTTCTACCTCATCATTGACTGCTTTGGCTCTGTCTGGCCCAAGCTTTCTCCTTTTCTGCTTCACTGGTTTGAACGTCGGATCAACATTCAGTTCGTGGCATGTTATGCCGATGTCGATGCCAGGCATGTCTTCTGCTGCCCACGCGAAAGTGTTCACATTCTTTTTCAAGAAAGATACGAGCTCTTTCTTGATTCTTCCGTCGAGCATTGCTCTGATCTCCATGCATCGCTCTGGATGTTCATTGTCGATAAAAATTGATACTACGGGGTCGCATGTTGGCTTGGTTACTTCTTTTTCACGGTCCTCCGTTATCTGTAATTGCTATAACAGCTTGGAAAGTTCTTTGACCGGCTCTCTGTCGGTTTTCATTTTCTTGCGCTTTGAACTTGCTACCGGATCGGTCACCGTATTTCTGAGCTTGTGTGCGGCGAGGAAGCAGACGCAAGAATCCTTTTGGTTTCCACGGATTATTTTTACTCCATTTGGGGTAGGGAACTTATGGCAGAGGTGATACGTGGAAACCGCGGTGCGCATAGAATTCAACCATGGGGTGCCCATAATGACGTTGTAGATCGTCGGGTGGTCAGTTACGGAGAATTCGATGATTTTTGTCACCTCGCCGACTCAGACAAGAAGTTTGATCGTCCCTGCAGTCATTGTAGTTTCCCCGGAAAACCTAGTTAATGGTTTCGGGGTCGATACCACTTTAGATAAGTCGATATTCATTCTTTTGAGCGTCTCAAGGAAGATTACATCCACCGTGCTCCCAGTGTCGATCAATACGCGGGCTATATCGCAATCGTTGATAATCAATGCGATCACAAGAGGATCGTTATGCGGTCTGTCGATTCCGATTGTCTCCCTTTCTTCGAACGAGATCACATCATTTGGAAACTTTGAGGGTTTGGACCAGTTGATGCTAACGTCTGCCCTTTGCTGGAATGCTTTGATCGATGAGATAGTATCTGAGCAATAGTGAGATTCTCCCATTATCATGCTTATTCTCCTTCTCGATCCGGAGGGTGGCACCTCGTCATCCCGTCTATCACGCTTGGAAATATCTTCCTTTGTCTGGTCGGGTCTGTATGCATTCATGTCCATCTCGAAATCCTTAAGGCTAATGTTTCCTCCAAGTTCGCCAGCTGCTAACTTTTAAGCAAGTTTCAGACCAAGGATGAGATAGTTTGCGGTGGAATATCCATAGATGTGGTGATGTTCGCAGTAAGCCGTTTCGTCATAAGAATTGTCGCTTTTGGTCCATGTGCTCCAGGAATTCCTCCCGCAGCCTCGGCCTCTTCCTCGTCCATATCCAGAGGTGTCAATTTGATAATTGTGAGCTCCTCGAAAGCCTCCCTCGTGCTGGACGTAACCGGACCCTTGGTTGTTTCTCTTGTTGTTTGAGGAATTCGAAGCCTGGGGAGGGTGGCTTAGTGGTTTTGCTTTTCCATACTTTTCAGTAAGGATCTTCATCTCCTCTTCTTCGGTTATAAAGTCTTCAGCCCGGTGCATCGCGTCTTGTATTGTCGTGGGGTCATTCAGTGCAATCTCTTTGCAGAAATCAGAGTTAAACCAAAGTGCTCGTTTTAAGGCCAGCAGGGCCGCCTTGTCGCTTAAGCCTTCTACTTTGGACATGACGGCTTTGAATCTTCCGACGAAGCTTCGGAGGGTTTCGTTCTGCCCTTGAGCAAGGTTCCACAGGTCGGCATCTGAAGTTCCAGGTCGGCATTTGATGTTCTCCTTCTAGGATGGCTTCACACCTTTTAGTTCGGGTTTGGCCAGCTGCTGGGAGTTTGGGGTCATCGCGGCTCTCCGTGTTATGCTCCACTTGATTCTCCTCCTCTAGATTGATGACTAGAGTCGGCTCCTCCTCCGTCGGTGTGTTGCCTACTCCTTGCGTTCCGGAAGTCAGGTTTGTTGGGCTTTGATGGAGTGGTGGCAATCTTCCACGGGTTCTCGGCGGGTTGAGCGGGGTTGAGAAATCTAGGGCCATTGGGTTGAGATGCCTTCTGATTCATCTCCGTGAGTGTTGTCGAAGTCTCTCCAGCGTTCTCGGATTGGTTCGTCTGATCCTCCACGCCAGTGTTCCTAACATCAGTAGCATCCTGCTCTCCGTCGTTGGCCATCGTCCTTCAGATCGGGTGTCGCGGTGGTTTTTGGTGTAAGAAAATTCATACTCCCCACAGACGGCGCCAAATTGTGGGAGTCAAAACTCGAACAATTAGATTTGTCAAGACTTTTAGAGGGATCTGAAACTTCTGAGTAAAAATCACGAACACGAAGATCCAAAGATGGTTTTTTATTAAGTTGTTAAGAAAGCTGTTTGGAGAAGGAATACAAGTGTTTGCTAGGTAAAATTGCGGATCCCCTTTTCTGAGGTGTACATGAGTTTATATACAAGCCAGAGTCGGCCAAACCTACTCCTAAGAGATAAGGAAGATTTGATGTTTCTTCGGGCGTTTTCCTTTATTACGTCGGCTCGGCCTGCTGGGCTTCTTGTCTAGGTTCGATCCACTTTTATTTGTGGGCTTGTTGTGAATTTCTTGTTGTCTCACGGCTCGGGTGGCGTTGCATCATGGTGTCGTACTATGGGTCGTGGCACCCGATCCATTTACCGTATCATGGATCGGGGTACACGATCCAATTTCTTCACTGTGGGTCGTAACACCCAATCTGTTTGTCGTACCGTGGATCGGGTTACACAACCCAACTTCTTCACCATGGGTCGTGACACCCGATCCGTTTGCCGTACCATGGATAGAGGTCCACAACCCAACTTCATTACCGTGGGTCGTGACACCCGATCCATTTGTCGTACCATGGATCGGGGTACACTATCTAACTTCTTCACCGTGGGTCATGACACCCAATCCGTACCATGGATAGGGGTCCACGACCCAACTTCTTCACCGTGGGTAGTGACACCCGATCCGTTTTCCGTACCATGGATCGGGGTACACGACCGAACTTCTTCACCGTGGGCCGTGACAACCGATCCGTTTGCCGTATCATGGATCGGGGTCCACGACCCAACTTCTTCACCGTGGGTCGTGACACCCGATCCGTTTTCCGTATCATGGATCGGGGTCCACGACCCAACCTATTCACCGTGGGTCGTGACACCCGATCCATTTGACGTACCATGGATCGGGGTACACGATCCAACTTCTTCACCGTGGGTCGTGACACCCGATCCGTACCATAGATCGGGGTCCACGACCCAACTTCTTTACCGTGCGTCGTGACACCTGATCTATTTGCCATACCGTAGATCGGGGTACACGACCCATCTTCTTCACCGTAGATCGTGACACCCAATCTATTTGCCGTATCATTGATCAGAGTCCACGACCCAACTTCTTCACAATGGGTCATGACACCCGATCCGTTTGTCGTACCATGGATCGGGGAACAGGACCCAACTTCTTCACCGTGGGTTGTGACACCCGATCCCTTTTGCTTTGTCATGGATTGGGGATCCCGTTGGATAGATCCAAGTGAAAGCTGCTCTTTCATACTTAGCCGTTCTTTAATCGTTGATCATTGAGAGGTGGAATCTAACCCCAACAATGACCTCATCCTCCCGACTTTATTGGCATTCAAATACCTGGTCAGGGAAAATTTCTCCAAAGATCAGAGTTTTCATGTGGAAAGCAATGCAGAATGCACTTCGAGTGGGAGAAAGTCTTTTTAACCGAGGCCTCTTTGACAATGCTTGTTGTGTTCACTGTGGTGAACTTGAAACGCTGGACCATATGTTCTTCCATTGTGGCTTTTCACAACAGGTTTGGCGTTTGGGTCCTTTCAAGACCACACTAGACTCGGCCACAATCTCTGACCTTCAGATAGGTTTAACAGCCTCAAAACATATAGCCTGCCTCCCTCCGACGGGTTTGAGTGCGGGACCTCTATTCCCATGGTTTTGTTGGGCGATCTGGTCGGCTCGAAACTACCTCCTCTTAGAAAACAGAGCATTCATCCTGGAGGATACAATTGTCAAAGATGTATCGAAAGCTAGAGAGTGGCAGGCGGCTCAACTATCAGTACATAACCAAGTCATAGCTCAAAGATTAGCGAAACAAACAACTCGCCCACCAGCTTGTATTACTTATCATTCCGATGCAACGTGGAATCCAAATTCAAAGTCAGTAGGCCTTGGCTGGATCTTCACGGACTGTGAAGGTACAAAAATGTGTAGGAACCACTTTGCAGAAACCTTTGTGTTATCCCCCCTAATGGCAGAAGCGCTAGCAATACGAGCTGCGTTATCTCATGCACGGGAGATGGGATACACTAACATTTGCATCAAGTCAGACGCTCAGGACCTTGTCCGAGCTATTACTTCTCGGGAACCAATCAAGGAACTCTACGGACTCCTTTCATATATCAATTGCCTAGCAACATCGTTTGTTGCCTTATCCTTTGAGTACATTCTGCATCTTGCCAATGTTTTGGCCAATGCGTTAGCTAAGACGTCTCTTCGTGACTTCTCTATCAACTCCCCGTAACCTGTGCTTTCTAATGAAAATTGTTGCTCAAAAAAGAAAAGGAAGGAAAACTATATTATTTAATGTTTTTTAAACAATTTTTAATTATCAGTTACTTCGTTAAAACATATTCCGTACCTTTAAGTTTCATCAAGAAATTTAGACAGATTGAGATTCTGAAAATAGAATCAAACACTACACAAAACAATTGGTCGATAGAGACGGATTTATCCACGAAAATAATAATCGCGTCGTTTTCTTTAGGAGACAGTGGCAGTACAAACCAAAAAAATCAGATTTTTCTATAGAATTTTCAACATTCATGTGGTTCACTCTTTTTAATATACAGTGAGAGTCGAAACTCGCACAACTAAATTTGGTAAGAGAAAATTAGGGATTCGACAAACTTCTATGTAAAGAAACCAAGAATAGAGATCCAAAGATGGAGATTTTATTCAAGCTCTTTTGAAAGTTGTTTGTAAAGTAATAAGTGTTTTGCTAGGTCAATTTTCGGATCCCCTTTTCAAAGAGGTACATCGTCTATTTATACACAAATAGGTCGGCTAAGTTTCTTCCTAAACGAATAAGGAAAACTTCCTTATTCTTCGGGATTTCCTTTCTCTGGTTTTCGTGGGCTTCTTTCTTTGCCTCGTCGCCTCGGCCCACCAATGTCTCGTGACTCGTTGCCTCATTCTATTTAAGATGTTGGGCTTGTTGCTTTGGTGGGTAATCGATGGGCTGGCTAATCGCCCATTTTTTCTTGATGCCGAGCCAAGTGTTGGCTCGTCCCTTACTTCTATTTGCTGCCGAGGCGAGGGTTTTGGTCTACCAACATGTTGGCTCGTCAGCGTTTTGCTGGTTTGCCAACAGGTTGGCTTGTCACCAAATGTTTGGCTCATCATTACCTCCTCTCGACGCCGAGCCAGAGGAGTGTTGCTTCCTCCTGATGCCTAGCCAAGTTTTGGCTCGTCACTCACTTCTTCATACCAAGCCAAACGTTGGCTCGTCGCCTAGCCAAACGTTGGCTCGTCACTCACTTCTTCATGCCTAGCCAAATGTTGGCTCGTCGCCTAGCCAAATATTGGCTCGTCACTCACTGCTTCATGCCTAGCCAAAAGTTGGCTCGTCACTGCTCCTTCTACTGCCTAGCCAATATGGTGGCTCGTTTCTTGCTCCTTCTACTGCCTAACCAAGACGTTGGCTCGTTTTTTGCTCCTTCTTAGCCAAGATGTTGGCTCGTCACTTGCTTCTCCCTGCTGCCGAGCTAACAGGGGTGTTGGCTCGTCGCCACTTCTCCCTGCTGCCGAGCCAACATGGGTGTTGGCTCGTCCCCCTTTGTCAATACCATGCCAGAGAAGTGTTGATCTCGATGGGGTGAAAACTGACCCCAACAGTTAGCCCCCCTAGCTCGGTAGTATTATTGATAATAGTGACGAGGTGAAAAATCGAGATCGAGATCAACTATCTTTGGGTCACCGAGCCAAATTTGCGGTGAAGTCGTCGTCCGGGCATTGATACATGCCGAGCCAAACTGATAGTGTTACCGAGGTGCTTTAATTCTGAGCCAACACTGGAGTATCATGTCGCCGCACCAAATTCCTTGACGTGCTACCGACTCAACTTGTCACTTGCGTTGCCGAGCCACTTTGGCTCGTTATATTAATTTAAGTTGTCATTTTGCCGAACTGGCACCTTTGTCATGTTGCCGAGCCAACTTATCACTCGTATGACCGAGCTGTTTTGGCTCGTCATCCTGCCGTATTGCTTAGACTGCCATTCCGCCGAGCCATCTTCTTCTGATATGCTGTCGAACCATCCCAATAAGTAATTCGTCTTTGGCTCGGCAGTAATGTTGGCTTGAAGTATCTCTTCTCATGATTATAACTTTATTGGGAACCGCAAACATTTTCGCATGTTCCCGAGGCCGCGTGGTGTCACGCGCTTGTACTTTCATGCGTCTTTATATTCAGATCCTCGTCTCACTCCTCATAACCCACTTCTCTTCATTTCCAAAAAATCAGATAGCTCTCTTCTCTCTCTTCTTTTCTCTCTTTTTTGTTTAAGTTGTTGGCTAAGTTTTTATCTATTTCTTCACTTCCGCCGCCAACTCTTTGAGTTTTCTGGCCCATCTTCAAACACGGCTCGGCGATTCTATAAACTTTTTGATCCATCTTCAAATCCTTCTGGCGACCCCTTGAGTTTTTCGACCCGTCTTCATACATCTGCGGCGAGTGTTTGAATTTTCCGATCCATCATCATCCGGATCGCGCTGCTGCCTTGATTCTCTCTATCTCCGAGCCAAAATTCTTTATATCGAGTGTGTCTCCGAGCCAAGATCTCTCCTGCTAAGTATCAGTTTGACTCCGAGCCAAACTTTTTCTAATTCCTGCCAAGGCGTATTCCCGAGCTGAAAAACTCTGATGTCTCATACCGCCGAGCTGGAAGATTCAATTGGTTCAGCAAATTCTGCTTCGTTGCTCGGTCGTAAGATGGTTTTATCTCCTCAGACTTCCGAGCCGGCTGAGCCTAGTTCGCCGCTGGGTCGTTTGCAGATTGTCGTCCCTTCTTTGGTTGATGAAGCTTTTGATGCCGAGGCGGATGCCGAGGCAATTTTGATTCAGAGAGCTCTTGAGGAATTCAAAGCTGAGCCAACAGAATATGTTATTGACGAGGCGGAAAATGTGCGTTTGGAGAGATTGTTTGCGAGCCACCAGGCTAGCACATCGACGAGGCGAAAGCCTAAGAAAAAAGCTCCCAAGAGACGACCCGATCCACCTGGTTCGTCTTTATGCACTGCTGAGTCTTTGGAGGCACTGAGGCATCGATTTAATATCTCAGAAGATGTAGATCTGATTTTTCCGGCCTCGACTAACCGAGCTGAATCTCCGCCACCCGGGCACTTCACTCTCGACGAGTGTTTCTTTTACGATTGTCTACTCTGGTTCCCAATTCTTGGCTTGATCATCCGCTTTCTGTACAAACATGGGTTAGCGCCGAGCCAAACTACGCCTCGCGGGATGCGTCACTTAGTTGGGATCCTGGTTCGGAGCTATGAGTGCGATGTAACTATTCGCATCTCCCATCTTCGGCAGCTCCTTGAGTTTCTAAAGATCAAAAACTCCCGAGCCTATTATATTTCCAATAAGAAGCAAAGGAAGATTATCGAAGGCTTCCGAATCAAGGACAGTGACTGGGGACACTATTTTTTCTTTGTCCCTATTAACGATGCTACGGTGGAAGCCGAGAGCATTCATTACACCAGGGTAGAGTGGGGAACTATTGGTGGGCGAGCCGTAGACTTTTCAGGAGATTTGCTAATGTTTTGTTTTGTAACGAGCTGACCACTGCTTTTTCTTCTTTGTTTTTGCAGTTCGGCAGATTCTCCCACGTTACCCAGAAGAAACGCTCACGCTTCGGGACACACTTGCCGCTAGAAAGTGCCATTGGGAAAAAAAATTTTCCCTAAGAAGAGTCGAAAAAGCCCGAGCCATTTCGCCGGTGTTGAAGTATCTGACAGCTCGGAGTCTGAATCTCCATTGCCAAGTCCTCCAAGAAAAAGCATGGGAAAAAGACTGACGATCCGCGATAAACATGCTCTAAAGGAGAAGGAAGAAAGAAAGGCAGCTAGCCGAGCCAACGAGGCAACTAAAGCAATTGAACAATCCGCCAAGCCAATTGCCGAGGTGCCTGGCCAAACTGTAACTGAAATCGAGATTCATCCTTCTTTCGAGCCACCAGCTCTTGCCGCCGAAGCTAGAGAAATGGTTTTGGCTCTCGTTTCAGTCGTTAGACCCTCTTCTTCAACAATGTCCCAGCACAGGGAAGGCAAAAAACCTTCTGGCAAACACCCTGCTTCCGAGGCTGATAAAGAGAGAACCAAAGGAAAGCAGGAAAAAAGAAAATGCCATAAGCCTGTGGACCCAACTTCTGACGAGCCGGAGCCTGCGTCATTCAAGCATGAGGGATCCGAGCCAATATGCAATGATGAGGCAGATTCAGCGACTCTGTTCTCGCAGGTTCGTTGCTCGGGGGGACAGATTGCCTCCCCTTGACGTTCTATCTCACAGCGACCTGTACGCTGACATGTCGCTCCAAGGTACTAAGGTATTTTTCAGGGATTGTGTGTGTCCTTTTGTTGTTGTAGAGAAACTAAGTGTTGACCATTTTTTCCTTTGATCAGTTCGTCGCGTCTATCAACAAGATGGTTGCCGCATTCGAAAAGGATGTGAGAAAGGATAGGCATCAGATCGAAGATGCTCAGAAAGATGCATCCTTTTTAAAGAACAAAGTCGCCAAAATGGAGAGTAGGCACACTGCCGAGCTAGCTGCTGCGTCTGCTCGAATTGCAGGTCTTGAGAAGGAGAAAGCATACCTCAAGGATGAATGGGACAAGACTGGCGACCTAGCCATGAGGTTGGATCGCTCTAAGAAGAAGAAAGCTGCCAAAATTGAATCTCTTAAAAGCCAGCTCAATTCTGTGAAGGCTTTGCACGAGGCCAATGTTAAGAAGGCCCAGCAGGCTGCGAGGCGAGAGGTGTCGGAGAGATTTCAAGAGCGGCTCGTCAAGATTGAGAAGAACATCGATGAGCTAAAGGCAGCGAAAGAAAAGGAGCTTGATCTAGCTCAGGTCGACAGCAACCTACAGCTGCTTGAGATTTTGCAAAAAGAGGATGCACCTGCTCTCGACTCCGAGGTGATGAAGTTGACAGGCTGGAGAGCTGATTTGGCCGACGCGGCTGGTGAATTTGAGAGAATCGAGGCCGAGCTGAAGAAAGATCTGACGCTTTCACCCATTTCCTTAGATTCTACAGGCGCTCTCCTGGGAACTGAACCAACAGAGAACGTGGCAGCAATAGCCGGAGTTACAGATTTTGCCAGCTCGAACGTCGGTACGCCTGGAGTTGCTGCTCTCGCCAATGAATTGTCTGCCGAGCTGGAAAAGACCGCCGAGCTGGACCCTCCCAACTGATCTCTTCTTGCTTTTTTGTTTTTTGGTTCCGAACTTTTTTTGTATTTCGAACAGAAGTGCCTGGGTGGCTTTATCCACTAAGTTATGTAACAGTTGCCGTCTGCTGGCGTGGTTCCTCTTTATATTTTTTGTTGGATTTTCTACTTAAGTATTAACACTGTTTTGGTGCGATGTTGCAAACCGTCTTTGTTGTAAAAAGAATGTGGTTGTCTTCGTATTGAGAGTTTTTGTTGTCAGTTTAGGGTTTGCGGTGTTCCGACTTACATTCCTGTGCTTTTGACAATGAACCATGTTTAAAATCTCATACTAACTGGTGGGTTAGGATTATGTCTCGGAGATGTTTATGACCAGTGTACCAAGGGACGTTTACTAGGTTTAAGAGTTTACTTTGAGTTTTAAGACTTGCGATTTTTCGACTTACGGGTCCCTCTCGAACGTAAACTTGTAAGAATATTGTCCAGGATATATACCTTTTAGATATTAGGCCAGGATATATCCAGTCAGAATTTATATAGCGCGCTTATATACCCGTAAGAGGGTGTTGAGAACCCTATCCCATTTAGAGATAGTGGTTTAAAATCCGTAAAGGATGTGGTTGTCTGTCTGTTGTGGCCAGCAACAGACGAGGTGATAGAATATCCTTGAAGGATGTAAAGTTGTGATTCGTGTAGGCTAAGTGACACGAGTTTTGTGTTTGAAATAGTTTGAAGTTATTCAAGAGTGATGCGAGGTATGAAAGTATACGTACCCATTCCCCCCCTTTTTTAAGGAGGGGGACAACTGAACCCGTCCGAAGACGAGCTACCTACGTACCCTTTTCAGGGATCAAGTCGTCCTGTAGTTCATGCGAAGTGACTTAGTGGTAATACCTCTTTAGGTGCATTGCATTCCAAGATCGTGGTATCGGAACATCAGACATGTTTGAGAGCTCGTATACTCCTGGTCGAACCGTCTTAGTGATTTTGTAGGGTCCTTCCCAGTTTGCTCCTAGTTTGCCAGCGTTTGTTTCGGCTGTGTTCTGAAAAATTTTGCGGAGAACCAGATCACCTTCTTTGAACTTGCGACTTCTGACGTTGGTGTTGTAATACTTAGCCGCTGCTTGTTGATAATTTTGGATCCGAACCAGTGCTTGATCTCTTCGTTCGTTGACCAAGTCTAACTCGTCGAGTATCATTAGGTGATTCAGTCCTTCCTGCCCTGAAAGAAGTCTGCGTCGTACTTCAGGAAATTGGACTTCGGCTGGGATGACACATTCTGTGCCGTAGACAAGAGCGAAAGGTGTTTCACCGGTGGCTCGCCGCGGAGTGGTTCGGTGTGACCATAATACTCCTTCGAGTTCATCTGCCCAGCGTCCCTTCTTTGCATCAAGGCGTTTTTTCAGACCGTCGAGGATAGTCTTGTTCACCGCTTTTGCTTGCCCGTTCCCTTGTGGATAACGTGGGGTGGACTTGCTAAGTCGTATCTTCCATTTTTCACAGAAAGTCTCAAACCTTGTAGAAATAAACTGTGAGCCATTGTCGGTGAAAATTTCGTATGGAACTCCATGTCGGCATAAGATATTCTTCCAGACGAAGTGTTATACTTGGGCATCCTTTATGTTGGCGTAAGACTCTGCTTCTACCCACTTGGAGAAGTAATCTATCAAAACTAACAGAAATCTCTTTTGCTTTGATTTATGCAGGGGCCCGACAATATCCATCGACCAGTGCATGAAAGGGTAGGGCGTTTAGATTGATGACAACAACTCCGTTGGTTTGTGAATCATCGGGGCATGTCGTTGGTATTTTTCGCATCTGGCGGAAAATTTCTCGCAGTCATTCACCATAGTCGGCCAATAGTAACCATGACGCTTGATCTTGATTGCCAAAGCTCTTCCGCCGGAGTGGTTGCCACATGATCCGCTGTGGACTTCTTCCATGATTTGTCTAGCTTCGACACCTTCGACACATGCCATCAATGGTCCTGCGAATCTCCACTTGAAAATGTTCCCGTCTAATATAACATATCGGCGGCTTGAGCTCTGAGTTTTCGGGCAGCCTATTTGTCTGATGGTACCTCACCGTCCATGATGTATACGCGAATTGCTCCCATCCATTCTTTATCGCATCCGTAATCTTCTTTAGGTGGTTGTGGATCTTCCTCCATCTCCACTATTTCGCCTTCGGCCGGATGATCTATGTTAGGCTCTTCCTCTATCTCAATTGCCTCATCTTCCGCCGGTGGCATCATGTTTTTGTCTTCCTCCATAGTAGTGATGTCGGTGTTCCCGGATGCACATTTGGCCTGGGTTACTGTTTGGGAGCGGGTGACTGCGTTCACGGTGTCAGAGAGGTTGATACTTGGGTTTTTGATGAATTCCACTGGGATTATCCTTTTTAAATCCGGATCAGAGGTTGATGCGAGTGCTGCTAGTGCATCTGCCGAAGTGTTTTCTCCGCGTGGTATCTGTGTTAACGTGAACTCTTCGAACTGTGCAGCCAGTTCTTTGACGATCTTCAGATAAGCTTCCATTCGGTCGTTTTTGGCTGTGAACTCGCCGCTGACTTGGTTGACTACCAGCTGCGAATCACAGTAGGCTTGGATGTGCGAAACTTTGAGTCCACGAGCAAGTCTCATTCCAGCAATCAAAGCTTCGTACTCTACTTCGTTTTTGGATGCGCAAAAACCCAGGCGAAATGACTGTTCGAGGATTTCACCTGTTGGAGAGGTTAACCGTATTCCTACTCCGGATCCTTGTTTTGATGATGATCCATCCGCGTGGAGCTTCCATATTGGGCTCGGAGCCGGCTCTTCTATCACTTCTTCTGGGAGTTCTATCAGAAAATCGGCAAGGACTTGAGACTTTGCGCAGGTTCTGCTTCGATACTTGATGTCGTATTCGCTCAGCTCTATTGCCCACTTTGTCAATCTCCCAGACTGGCTAGGGCTATGCAAGACGGATCGCAGTGGGAAGGTAGTCAAAACCACAATCGAATGTGACTGGAAGTATTGTCTCAGTTTTTGAGCGGACATTATCACAGACAATGCCAACTTCTCCATCTGTGGATACCGGGTTTCAGCGTCGGTGAGAGTTTGGCTGACATAGAAAATAGGCTTCTGCTCGCTGCGCTCTTCTCTGACGAGTACTCCACTCACAGCTATTGCTGAGACGGCCGTGTAAAGGAATAACGGCTCGCCTTCTACTGGTTTCGTAAGTACTAGAGGGCTGGCTAGGTACTCTTTCAGTAGTTGAAATGCATGTTCGCATTTCTCTGTCCATTCGAACTTCTTGTTCCCACGTAGTGTGTCGTAGAAAGGCAGACACTTATCAGTTGACCGAGAGATGAAATGATTCAGTGCCGCGACCCGTCCTGTTAGCCTCTGGACTCGCGCTTTGTTTTTGATGACACCATTTGTACGAGCGCATCAATCTGCTTCGAGTTGGCTTCAATTCCTCGGTGAGTGACCAGATATCCGAGGAATTCTCCGGATGTCACCGCAAATCTGCACTTGGTTGGGTTGGGCTTCATGTTATGGTGATTTAGCTGCTCAAAATATTCTTCCAAATGAGCTACATGGTCCTTTTCTTCCAAAGAATTCACCAGCATGTCATCTATGTAAACTTCCATCGTCTTTCCGAGTTGGTCGGCGAACATTCGGTTGACCAGCCGCTGGTAAGTTGCTCCGACGTTTTTGATCCCGAATGGCATTACTTTGTAGCAATATATTCTGCGATCTGTGATGAATGCTGTCTTCTCTTGATCGTCCGGGTTCATTAGGATCTGGTTGTATCCGGAGAAAGTGTCCATAAAAGAAAGGAGTTTGTTGCCCGCTGTGGCTTCTACTAATCGATCGATATGTGGAAGCGGAAAGCTATCTTTTAGGCAGGCTTTGTTCAAATCGGTGAAGTCCACGCATACACGCCACTTCCCATTCTTCTTCTTGACCACCACTGGATTGGCGAGCCAGTCCAGATATTTTGCTTCGACTATTGATCCCACGCATAATAACCTTTCCACCTCATCATTCACTGCTTGTGCTCTTTTTGATCCAAGTTTTCGCCTTTTCTGTTTGACTGGTTTGAAGGTCGGATCGACTTTTAACTCGTGGAATGTCACGTTGATGCTGATGCCGGGCATGTCTGCTTCCCATGCGAAGGTGTTTACGTTCTTTTTAAAGAAGGAAATCAGCTATCCCCTTATCGGATCTCTCAGCTCGGCCCCTATCTCCACGCAGCGTTCAGGGTGATCGTCATCAATGTTTACTGAAACAACGGGATCGCAGGTGTGTTTGCTCTTCCTCTCACGATCCTCCGCAATCTGTAATTGCTATAAGAGTTTTGCCAACTCATTCTCGGGTTTCCTGTCAGTCTTCATCTTCTTTCTCTTGGTGGTGGTTTCTGTGACGGGGTTCCTGAGTTTGTGTTCGGCTAGGAAACAAATGCGGGACTCTTTTTGGTTTCCCCAAATTGTTTTGACTCCTCCGGGGGTTGGATATTTGATGCAGAGGTGATAGGTCGATGGTACGGCTCGCATGGAGTTTATCGAGGGGGTATCCATAATCACATTGTAGATCGCAGGATGATTTACAACCGAAAACTCTACTATCTTGGTTACTTCTTCGGTTCGGACAGGAAGTTTTATTGTTCCAAGGGTCATGGTTGTTTCTCCTGAGAATCCGGTTAAAGGCTTAGGCGTGGCTGTGATTTTGGATAAGTCTATGTTTATTCTTCTAAGAGTTTCCCAGAAGATCACATCTACAGAGCTTCCCGTGTCTATCAGAACTCGGGCAACGTCGCAATCGTCTACTATTAATTCTATCACGAGGGGGTCATTATGTGGTCGGTCGATGCCGCTGGTTTCCCTTTCTTCGAACGAGATGACGTCGTTGGGAAGTTTGGAAGGTGCTGACTAGTTGACACTTGCATCGGCTCGCTGCTGAAATGCTTTGATTGATGACACCGTGTCCGAACAGTATTGTGATCCTCCCATTATCATATTTATTCTTCTTCAAGAACCTGACTGTGTCGCCTCGTCATCTCGCCTTCCTCGCTTGGGAGTATCATCATTTTGATTTGTCTAGTTCGGCTGATCCTTTTTGCCCTCTTGCTCAAAGTCCTTCAGGCTGACTGTGTTACCGAATTCTCTGGCTACCAGCTTCACCGCAAGCTTCATTCCCAAGGTTCGGCAGTTGTCAGTTGAATGACCGTGCATGTGGTGATACTCGCAGTAAGCTTTTTTGTCATATAAACTTTGACTTCGTGTCCAGGTGTTCCATGGTGTTTTGCCTCGGCCTGTTCCCACCTGGTAGTTGTGGGCTCCTCCAAAATTGGGTTTCTCGTGGTGCACATATCCGTTTCCTTGAATGCTCTTCTTCTGAGGAGGTTGGTTCGGAGTTTGGAAGGAACGGTTCGTCGCTTTGGCGACTCCATATTTATGGGACAAAACCTTCATCTCTTCTTTGTTGACTATGAAATCCGAGGCTCGGTGCAGTGCGTCTTGGATTGATAGTGGTGTGTTCAGAGCAATCTCTTTTCGGAATTCAGATTCGTACCACAGGGCCCTTTTTAAAGCGAGCACAGCGGCCTTGTCACTTACATCTTCGACTTTTGACATCACTGTTTTGAATCTTCCTATGAAGCTTCCTAACGTCTCCATAGGCCCTTGAGTCAATGTCCATAGGTCGGCATCTGAGCTCCTCGATCCATAAACATGGAGTAATACTTCAGGAAGGCGGAAAGAAAGCTGCTGGAAATCATCAATGGAGTTCTGCTCTAATCTTGAAAACCATTGGAGGGTTGCACCCTTTAGATGTTCCACAAATATGAGGCAGAAACCGGCATCTCTCTCCTTTTCTCTAAAATTGGCTCGGTCCATTGCTATGATAAATGCCATTATGTGTTCTTTTGGGTCGGTTGTCCCTTCGTAGACTGAGACTTTGATCTTTCCTGGGTCGGAGATCCTTGCCTTCGTAATTCGGGATGTAAACGGTGTATTGTGTGCTTCTTCCAGTACGCGGTCAATCTCCGAGACTTTACTGGTTGTCTTATGCACCTGGGATCGGACGGCTTTCATCTCAGCAGTGGCTCGAATCAAGGAGGCTCGGATTTCGTCCAACTCTTCTCTCTGGGCTCGGCTCGTTGTTCTTGGCTCGTCAGTGTATTGTGCATGTCGTACCCATAAGAGATTTTCTTCCTCTTCTGCTAAGCTCCTGGCTCGGTTTAGGTTGATGTCGCCTTCGCTGGCTCGGGCTTCCATCAGTGTTGGTGCAAACCCTTCGTCAGCGGGATTCTCCGTATTGTGATCTTTCTTCCTCTTCTGCTAAGCTCAAGGACGATTGTTGCAGCTGACCCACCACTGGTGTGTCGGTCACGTCCACCCCTGGTTTCTCTTCCCTGACGAACCAATATAAGTGGCTCGGTAATACTTGATCTGGTTGCCGTGGGTGTGTGCTCGTGGATGGGATATGGTGGTGGCAATCCTCCCAGAGTCCTCGGTGCGTCACGTGGTGTTAAAAAATCCAAGGACGTTGGGTTTAAACCGAGCCGTCTAGTTATTCCACTAACAGGTGGGTTCGTAGTCGAACCAATTCCTCCGGATAGTATGTTTCTGGCTCGGCTCTCCGTTGCCAGTGTCTCAATTCTCTCCGTTAGCGAGCTATTCAGCTTATCCTGCTCATCGGCCTTCTTCAGCAACGTGGTCATCATATTTTTGAATTCTGTCAGCGTTTCGGATGTTTCTTATGTGTTTGCTGGTGGTGGGTTGATTCTTGCTCCGAGAAGATCTACCCCAACATTGCTCGCATTGTCACCGCTTCGGTCTCCGTCGGTGGTCATTGTTTCAGATATCGTATTCGGTGGTTCTTAGGTGTCAGAAAGCTTGAGATTCCCCACAGACGGCGCCAAATTGTGAGAGTCAAAACTCGCACAACTAAATTTGGTAAGGAAAAATTAGGGATTCGACATAATTCTATGTAAAGAAACCAAGAATAGAGATCCAAAGATGGAGATTTTATTCAAACTCTTTTGAAAGCTGTTTGTAAAGTAATAAGTGTTTGCTAGGTCAATTTTCGGATCCCCTTTTCAAAGAGGTACATCGTCTATTTATACACAAATAGGTAGGATAGGTTTCTTCCTAAACGAATAAGGAAAACTTCCTTATTCTTCGGGATTTCCTTTCTCTGGTTTTCGTGGGCTTCTTTCTTTGCCTCGTCGCCTCGGCCCACCAATGTCTCGTGACTTGTTGCCTCATTCTATTTAAGATGTTGGGTTTGTTGCTTTGTTGGATCATCGATGGGCTGGCTCGTCGCCCATTTCTCCTTGATGCCGAGCCAAGTGTTTGCTCGTCCCTTACTTATCTTTGCTGCCGAGGCGAGGGTTTTGGTCTGCCAACATGTTGGCTCGTCACCGTTTTGCTGGTTTGCCAACAGGTTGGCTTGTCACCAAATGTTTGGCTCGTCATTACCTCCTCTCGACGACGAGTCAGAGGAGTGTTGCTTCCTCCTGATGCCTAGCCAAGTTTTGGCTCGTCGCTCACTTCTTCATACCTAGCCAAACGTTGGCTCGTCGCCTAGCCAAACGTTGGTTCGTCGCCTAGCCAAACGTTGGCTCGTCGCCTAGCCAAACGTTAGCTCGTCACTCACTTCTTCATGCCTAGCCAAACGTTGGCTTGTCGCCTAGCTAAACGTTGGCTCGTCACTCACTACTTCATGCCTAGCCAAAAGTTGGCTCGTCACTGCTCCTTCTACTGCCTAGCCAAGATGTTGGCTCGTTTCTTGCTCCTTCTACTGCCTAGCCAAGATGTTGTCTCGTTTCTTGCTCCTTTCTAGCCAAGATGTTGGCTCGTCACTTGCTTCTCCCTGCTGCCGAGCCAACAGGGGTGTTGGCTCGTCGCCACTTCTCCCTGCTGCCGAGCCAACATGGGTGTTGGCTCGTCGCCCTTTGTCAATCCCATGCCAGAGAAGCGTTGATCTCGATGGGGTGAAAACCGACCCCAACATATACTAGGTCAATACCCGAACATACGCGCTGATTTTTTTAATAAAATTTTAGAGTTGAGTACAATTTCCGTCATGTCTTGGTCCATCGCATTCCATCTCATTTTTATCTCAAAAATCACTTATGGAAAACCATGAAATATACACTTTGTATAGCCATCAATATAGCCGTCCCATTTGCCTCTAAAGTTGATATTATAAAACCCAAATTCGTTGATCCCCTATATTTTGAGATCTCGTCATAATTCCAGGCAATCCATCCATCAACGACTTGCTGTGTTGCGAAATTTAAAACTGTGTCGAAATTATATTTTACCCATCCAAGATGTGGTGAAATGAAATTGAATATGTATCTCATAATAATAGAAAAGACAAAATATTACACACAAACTTGATTTTTATTTCCTATTTTCATTAAATGTAAAAAGTTATTAATTTTATATTTTATATTATGTAAAATAATAATTAATTTATATGAATTTTACGATTATCACATTTGTTTATATTTTTGAGAAATTTCGTTTCGTTCTGTACCATCCTATTTTTGTGCTGAACTTTAAATGGAACATAAATGGAACAACTATTTTGCTTCTCTAATTTTCGTCACGTTTCCGTTCCCGCAAAATTCCATCCCGGATTCATGTTTTCTACCTCTATAAAAATATCAAGAAATTTATTTGTAACTAATATAAACTTGATATTTAATATATACTAATGCATAACAAAATCATTGAATATAGAAAAATCATTTGCATATAAATGTAGGAAATTATGACCAATTGGAGAATAAATTTCACAAAAGAGGAAAATGAATAGGTAAACAAAGTTCAAACTTTATAATCTCTCTGTTTCAAAATATAAGATGTTTTGGAGGTATTTTTTTGTTTCAAAATATAAGATGTTTTCACATTTCTATGCAATTTTTACTTTATTGGATATTGTGTAACCAATAGTATTTTATAATTTTTTCATAATTGGTTGAATTATTGTTATTTTATATAATAAATGATAATTTTTAGAAAAAAAGTAATTTTTTAATCTCCGCGCTTTTAGCCAAAACATCTTATATTTTGAAACGAAAAGAGTATTATTTAATTATATTAAATTTATGTTTTATGATACAATATTATTTATTATTATATGTTTATCAGATTTAATTTAAATTTGAATTTATTTAATTTCATATTTACAATTAATATAAAAACACATGTCAATTCTTCATGCGGTGATGTATCACAATGAAAATTCACCTCCTTTTATATATATGATTTAGCCGCCTGTTCGAGTCTTGGTCTTTGTCTCTTACGTACAATTTATGACCTTATTATTAATATTCTAGTTTTGGAGAAAATTAACTCGAGAGTCAACAATCGGTTTAAAATATACCATTCAAACATCTAAGAAAGATGTTCTGCTTGGCTGAAATTTTTTTGGCTCACTTTAATACTTTATCATTATTGTATGTATATATGTGTGACACAAAAAGAAATTAAATATAAGATCACATTTTAAAAACGTTTAGACTTCGGAAAAATTCATGCCGATCATTAACTCTGTATTGAAATCAAAAGAAACAATCTTTTCAATCTAAGTTCAATTTATCTTGGAAAGACTTTCACCTTTATTTGACCAGTTGAAATGATGCTACTTTTTAAGTCTATTAAAAAATCTGGTGAATGAGCTACTTGACGGTTACACTCATCCTAAAGGATTAGTCGGGTGATAAGAACTCGGATCACCCCCTGATTATCAAAAATTAAATAAAAAGAAACACGAAACTATACATAATTATTCTCAAGTCAAGTGTCAACTCCTTTATTTTAATTTGGTATTTTAGCATAAATAAAAAATTAACAAATGAATTAGTCTCATGTAAATGAATTAGTATATTGTGTGTGATCCTTGTCATGGAATTGAGTGTGCCTGTTTGTTCTAGCATAATTAATTAATCATTAGTCATCATGAATCAATTATCTTTGCTCATAATCCATGCTTTCTCTTTTGTGGATCATGAGTTAAGCTAGATTAGGATATTTAAAGGGTTAGATGATGATTATCAGGGTTGATTCTTATTAGATCATTCACTTAGGTTGTTCTTAATGGTATTTTTGTTTTGACCATTCAAAATCTAGACCTTAGGCATTTCATTCCCGAAAGGTGTTTTGAAATTGTTTGAACCAAACTTTTTGTGAATTTTTCATTCCTAGCCAATAGAAGTTTATGGAAGTTGATGTTTAGGGTATGACGTAGCCACGAGAATCTACCCAATTGTTTCAATCTTGATGATGAAAAATTTACAAGTTTGCACGTGGAAGATGGGTGAAGGTAAAGATGGAGGTGGAGTTTGTTAATTGAATCCACAATCAACCATGAATAAGAGAGCTTGAATCCACAAGTTAACTTAATCTGCACGAATAAAAGAGAGAAGTATCCACACTAAACTCTAATGAACAAGACACAAAGACAACACTTTGTAGAAAACTAAACCTTTATTGAATCAATGATAAAAGGTGAATTACAATGAAATAAAAGCTAAGATTTCATAGACTCATGGAAAATGGTCCTAAGAAGCTAAAACAAGAAAAGAACCACAAAATTAAATAATATGGGTGTTGGAACAATTGAATGGACAAATCTGGCCAAATAAAGAGAGTTTGAAAGCTTATTGTATCTTGATAACTTGGAAAAGAAGTGGTGCATTATTGGAAGCTTCTGGGACATGTGGAGGGTCTTCAAAACGCAGCAGCATTGGAAAAAATATAGTTGTTGTGATTTAAAGCTCCTTGGATCCAAATATGACAAGTTTGGTCTTTGCATGATCAAGTGCGGGAAGGTGCAGCTAAGGTCGTGTGGGCCACTTTCTAGAAGATTTAAAATATCTCATGAATTCCATTGAGGTGCGTCATTATAAGGAAAATGGATGTTTTTCTTATTTGGCTATGACTGTTCCATGGAGAAGGACGAACCGTCGGAAAATGAGGCTCTTCGACAATCTCTCAATCTAGCTCGACAATGTATGAATATTTCTCGATGGTTTGCATTAAAATATGCATGATGTTGATTGATTTTGAATCTCATGCAAGATTGACGAGTGGTTTGACATGTGGTTCCATGAGCTTTGTCGTGGTACGGTCCGGGTGAGTCTTCACGTTGGTTTGGTAGTTTGGTTTTTGATTCCACCTAAACCATTAGTATTCTTAGGATTGATTTCTAAGGGAATATCCGATCCTAGTCATTTGCTCGATCTGAACTTGGTTGGTGCAAAAATCATCTTTCTGGGTCTGGTACAGCTGGATTGATGCTTGAACCGGCTGGTCTGGTCTGGTCATCTTCGTGTGTGGTTTTGATGCCTACATTATATCCTCCCTCTTAAAAAAGTTTTATCCTCAAAAATTTTACACCTGCACCAAGAGAAAGCAAGTTTGGTTTCATTCGATTTTTGAAGTTTAGAGCCTTACCTTGGTATGAGATTGGTTTGGTGATGTGTGGTGCGTGAGGTAGTTCTCCTTTGATCATGAAGGAAAGGATGACTACTCTGTTTTTTTCTGGTTTGCTGGGTTGGAGCGTGGAAGGCTCAACTTCTCCTTGGATTTTAGCCCGAGGGTGTAAATCTGATGGCTCCTCTTTGATCATAAAAGTGTTTGAGACACTTTCATCCTCCTTGGTGAGTGTTGAGATCCGCAATGGTTATAATTCATCTTTGTTCTGCTTCTGGTCCGAGATTATGTTCTCCTTTGTAGTTGCTTCTTTGCAGGTGTTATGATCCTCTTTAGTCCAAAAGTGATTTAAACAATAGAAATCACATATGTCAAACAAAACATAATACTAAATCAAAAAAAAAAAAAATACAAAAAATCATGCAGCCTAACTTTACGCGGGTAATTACCTAGTATAATAAAAATATCTTCAAATTACCAGGTTCTTCAGTTATTGCACACATTCGAAGAGTCTTATCTCACCGTATCGACTGAAAGGATTATGGATCTCTCTGATGGCAAGATACATGAGGCATATTTGCAGCTTGTATTCAATGGAATGATAGGATTATTTCATAATCGGTGTTGTAAAATATGGAAGCGAGTATCTGAGTGCATTGCGGTTCTTATGAAGAAGCACACAGGAGCGGTTTGGAATGATTTTGTTCGTTATTTGGGCTAGTGCCAAGTAAGCTTTGAAACACTCCACAATCATAGTTTTTTTTCTTCCTGAATTGATAAAATACTAAATTACCCGAGTTATTTGGCTGTCTATATATTGTAATAAAGGGTAGTAGAATGGAGATTAGCAAACCACGTGAGATCAACGGCTGCTGAAAGAAGATTTTAACCCTTAACAAGAGTCTCTCGTGGATAAAAACCCACCTATCGCCTCTCATCCTTTTGCAGCCACAGATCTACCCTAATTTTGTTTTTCCTCCTCTTTTTCTCTCTAAATTTCTCGATCTCCGTTGAAACCATGCCCATAGATTTCACCAGAGATTTCACCAGTAAGATCTCTATCGCTTGCTCGATATTGTTTTTCTTTATCGGGGTTAGATTTCATCATCTGATCGATCTGTCTTGCTAAACTAGCTAATCTAATCAATTGATTTTCTTTATCTGATCGATCTGATTGTATTTTTTTTCTTTTTCTTTTAGATTTCATCACCAATGTCCGTTTGATCAAATCTTGCAGATGCCCCAACAACCGTCTTCTGGGACGTCGAGGATTTCCCACTCCCCGAGGGTCGTGATTTGCATTGGTTTCATCAGAATATCAAAGAAACTCTTCGGAAGAGGGGTTATTGTGGTAATTTGTTAATTAAAGCTTATGGTGAGGAGAAACCGGAAGAAGAGGTGTGTCGCTATGCAGATGCCGGAATCACCTTTGTACCCAAAGGTGAGTTCATTTACTTAATTAACACTCTTCTTCTCTTTTATTACATATATATGTATGTATATATATATACACGTGTCTCTAATCTGAGATCTCCCTTGATATGCATGCATTTCCAGGGCCTAAATATTGGAGACTTTCTTATATGTTATCGGACATTGGTTTTTGGAAACTGAACCATCCTGACCCCTCTTATAATCCAACAAGTTTGATGGTTATCTCAAAAAACGTCATGTCTAAAAGAACGTTGTTCGTCAGTCTTCTTGAAAACTTGGGTTTTTCAGCAATCAATGTTCTCTTAGTAGTGCCTGATGACTATTTACCAGAACTAGGGCCAGTTCCTAGGATGATAAGCTCAGCATGGTATTGGCAAATGCTATTACACGGAGAACTGCCTATGTCCCGGACGGATTTGAAGAATCTAACTGATCAGACCGCGAGTTACGGTTATGATATAGATCAGGCTATTACGTTTTGGTAATAGCTCCTGAATAATGTTTTGTTCTATCAATCTTACCTTAACCAATGTTTTCTGTATGGTTTTGTGTTTGATCAATAACCTTTATCATCTTTCTTCTCTTAAACTTTGTTTTATGTTCAAATAAATGGGATGCAGTTTCATCCCATTCCCATCGATTGAGCTTTTAAGCACCAAAAAAAATTGTATGACATGCTTCTCTGGTTCTAGAGTTTTTGGTTTTGATCTAGTGTGAAACAAGTGTCATGTCATACAATTTTTGGTTGAAACCAATGTTAAAAAATTCGTTAGGTGTTAGTACTCCCTAGCGTCCAAGAGTATTCCCTAGTGTCCAATCAATAAATTACTGAATAATTGGGATTAGTTTTTGGATTTTTATTTGAACTTATTATTATATATTACACATCGTTAAAAACTCTTTAAAATGATGCTTTAGTCTAGTGGCTCAAGCATTTTAATTGGGATATAGGTGTTGAGATCAAAGTCCAAATTTGATTTTTTGGTCATTTTATAGTTTTTTCTTTAATGAATGGATGATTAGACAATTCTTTTTTTCATCTTTTTCGCAGGTGTTTCGCATTCTGCAATCTTAGAAGCAACGGCTGTCTATTTTTTCATCTTATCCATCCATTTCTTTCGTTTTTATGTATGTTTGTATATAAAAAAATGTAGATCTAATAAAGAATAATCGATTTTACAGATTTTCTGAATTTTTAGCCGAATTCAATGAAATTACAGTGGCTCCCGATTGCCAAACGCTTAGACTAAGCGGCTGCAGAGGCCTTGTTTTCTAACAAGGGTTGAAACTTATCCACATCATAAATAATATTCAAGGATTACGTGCCAACACTCTTTATCGTTACTACATTTATGCCGCTATGGATTCTTTGGAGGATTTGGAAGAGTCGGAATAAACTACTTTATCGGAAATAGGGCAGTCAATGTCAATCTAATTTACGAAAAGATATAGTGGACACACAAGAGTGGCTCTTGGTGTTGCATGTGCAAGATTCCGATGATAACACTAGTGGTATAAGTTCGAATCATCAATCATCTAGGCACTTGACTAAACCGAGTTTGGGGTACATTAAGTGTAATTATGATTGCCGTTTCAACCCAAATGGACCTTCCCATGGAGCATGAATTTTACGAGATTCTAGTGGTTTTTTTCGTGAAGCACGCTAAAGTAAGGGTACTCACTGTGTAAAGGTGGTCGAAGCCGAACTTCAAGCATTACTAATGGCGGTGCAACATGTATGGAGTCGAGGTTTTCGGAAATTGATCTTTGAAGGTGACAATCAAACAGTCTTCAACCTTTTAACAAACAGAAAAGCGATTTGGCGTTCATAAGTGGGTACGAGAAATTCATTACTGGATCTCAAAGTTTGAATCAGTTCAATTTCTATAGACACCATGACAAAGCAACAAGGCAGCGGATAGGCTTGCAAAAGAATCGATGAACATAAACTCTTCTTTAATCTCAATGTCTATTATTCCGCCCTTTCTTGATTTGATTTAATTCTTCATGAAGATCATGCTTTGTATTTTACTCATTAAGTTATTAATGAAATATGTTAAAAAAAAAAAAAATTGGAATATGGACTGTGGTACAATTTCATTTTGTAACAAAATTTGTTAAAGTACAAACCAATTTTTGGGACTACAAAAATATAAATACATTTATGCATTGAAGTGTCAGTAGGACAATTAAAATTATGTTCGCCTCTGCCCCCTTTTCCGCTTTTTTTTTTGAAAAAAATAAAAATAAAAATCTCGATTGAGAACATATAAAAAACCATTATACAAAGGAAGACTTGAGAATTAGGTTTCACAACCTTAGACTGAGAATTGGCGCAACATATAGAATTTTTAAATCGAGTAAAATTTTAGAAATACCTAGTCGAATATTTGTTTTTTATTGTCATACCTATTCGAATTAAACAAGAGAAAAGTGAGATTTCTACAATTTTGAACATCTTGAATTTTTTTTTTTTTCGAATGAATGTAAAATTTGGATTCAATCAAAAGCTTTGTTACAACATGTGTTACTTAAGGCTGATAAGTGTTTGAAAAGTAATGCATAATCTACAACATGAAATTAGAAAGGACATATTAATTTAAGATTGCGATTCAAACCATACTTGCATTCCCGGTTCGTAAGAAAGATCTCCTAATAATCTGATTGAGCTGAATCTGTTCCTCACGTTTTTGTCGATTTGCTTGATGATCCGAATGGCCATGGAAGGAGGTTCTCCATGTCATCGTTTATTCCGCTCATTCCAGATGTGGTATATGGCCGATTGGAAGACGCGAACAAAGACTTTGAGTTTAGTGAACCTCTTGTCATATAGTTGCCGACCTACCTGAATCCATTGATTTGTGTATTTATTCTCGAGAAATTTCAACATCAGAGTTCTCCATATTTGAGTGGAAAATATGGGCATGAGAAGAATAAGTGGTTTCGAGTCTCCGCCTGATTACCGCATAGCCCGCAGTCAATACTAACTTCCAAGTTCCACAAGCTCATTCGATCGCCCGTGGATAGTCTATTGTGATGAACTAACCATGTTAAACAAGCATATTTTGGAGTTGCGTATTTGAACCACATTCATCTATATTAATCCGTACGTGTGTGATGAGTTCTCATTAAACGCCATGTCGTAGAAGTGATAAATTTATCCGAAAATCTATCCTTCTCCGTTTTCCATAGGACTCTATCATCTCCTTCTTGAATACTCTGCCGAATACTTCGAATCTCTTTCTCAATCTCATTTTGAACATCTTGAATTGCATGCAGTGCAATCGACATTGAACTTCTTTTTCCCCATTGATGGATCTGTAAAAGGAAAGAGCCTTAGAAATTTAATCATCCAATTTAATTATTCGACGTTAGTAAAAACGGACGTGAGGATTTAATTTATCAAAGAACGAGAACCAGGAGTTCGCCCTTATTTTTTCTCCCTTCTTTGTTTCTTTTACCAAAGCGTCGTCGTAGTCATATAGCCATCTAGAGACCGGCACCGGTGGCTCTTCTAGAACAGGTCCGACATCCTCCCTCTCTCACTCTTGTCTTGTTTTTCCTTTCGAGTTGGTACCGTGGATCTTGCCGGAGTTTTCGACTTGTAGATCGGATTTTTGGACTTCCGTTATGGACGGATCAAAGGCCGTTAAAGGACGACGGTCGCCTCTCCTCCCTCCACCGGCTCAGCCTCTCCCTTTTCGATGTCGAGCAGCTACGACGAGATCTTCAATTTCACTCACCGGTTAAGCAGCAGTTCTGCTACTTGGCGTGAGGCCATGTCGAAGTCCTCCTTTGTGATGGCTTCTCGGAAGCTCGCCTTTCACTGCTACCACCTAGATTCAAGAGGAATCATCTCTATGTTTTGGGGCCACGTGGTGTGATGTCGGCTTCGGAGGTTTGCCGGTTCGGTGCCCGTTCTGGTCACGACTGGTGTGGGAGTTGAAATCTGCACAATTAAATTTGGTAAGAATTTTAAAGGGAACTAAAATCTCTAAATATAAACTACACAAACACATATCCAAAAATGGTTTTTATTAAGCTGATTAGAAAACTGTGTGCAGAGAGAATACAAGTGTTTTGCTCCGTGAAATGGCGGATCTCTTTTTCAAATGATATACATGAGTATATATACAAGTCCTAAATCGGCTAGGGTTAAACCTAAAGAAATAGGAAAACTTCATATTTCTTCGTGAATTTCTTTTCTTCTCGTATTCTTCAAAGTCGATTAAGTCTTCGTGGGCTTTTTGATGTGGGCTCAGAATCGGTCTCCCGAAGCCACCTCTCGTCGTGGGCTCGGGCTCGGCCCATCATATTCCATCATCATGGGCACGGTTCGGTCAATCTCACTTCTGTGGTTAAGTTCCGACCCGACTTCGACAATTCGACTTAGTTTCATTCCTGACCCGGTTCATTTGTACTTAGCCATTTTCCATTGAACTCAGCGGGATGAAACCTCCCCCCAACAGTTAGCCCCCAGCTCGAAAGTGTCAATGATGATAGTGCCGAGGTGAAAGTGGTCAAGACTGAAGTCAACGTTCCGAGCCGATTGAAATTATACCGAACTAGTTACTAGGTCGTAGTGTGACCAATCTATATTGCCATTTGCCGAGTTGTAACGTAAGTTGTGTTCCCGAGCTGCCTCATTCCACTTGTTGCTGAGCCGATGTGACCATGTGATAGAGCCGATTTGTTTGTCGAACATATTGCCGAGCTGATCATTGAACATATGGTCGGACTACTTTACCAGCTTGGCCTTACTTGCGTGTTTACCTCGGCAACTCTGTGGACTTAGCGAAATATTTTTATTATCTCGAGAAGTGTAATCGTTTTTGCTTGTTCCCGAGGTGTGATGACATCACACTCTGCTTTAAATGCCTATATATACCCGATCTTCTCTTCATTTTTCTCATAACTTCACTTCTCCAAAAAATCTTCAAAAAACAGGTAGTTTCTTCTCTCACTTCTCTCTCCCCTTTTAAATTAAGTTTACTTAAGGTTTTTTACATTTTTATCACGGCGCCGTCGAGCAGCTTGAGCTTTCCGATCCATCTTCAACATCTCTCACGGCCATCTTCAAACTTTTTGGCGGGCTGTTCGAAGATTCCGATCCATCTTCAAACATCTTGAGTTTCCCGACGAACTGCCTGGAAAATTATGGTTGCCTTCGAAACCGATCCGAGCTTGAGATTTCCGCCGAGCTCAACCTTGATTTCGCCGATCTCTGTTTTAAGGCTTTTGTCGAGCTTGATTTGTAAGTTAGCATGTTCGAAATTCCTAGCCAATCTTCTTCTCATCCCGAGCCATCCGTTTTCGACGAGTTGTCGGGTTCTCAACTTTTTAACTGAGCCGACGCGAATTGTACAGCAATGTCTGAGGATCTGAATGACTCGGCAGGTCGGCGATTGGTCCTTCGCGGCTCGGGATAAAGATTGTTTACTCTCCTGAGTTTGAGGAGGCTGGAGGTAATTATACGAATCCTGTTAACTTCGACGTTCCCTTTTTGATCGACGAGGTGCTTGACGAGACGGTGAATCCCTTTGAGGTGAAAACCGAACCGGATAATTGGAATTTTGACTCTGCCGAGGGGAGAGGAAAACTAGAACTCTTAGCTAGTACTTTGAAGCAGCGAGCTCCTAGGAAAAAGAGAACGAAGATGAAGAGACCCGATCCACCGGGTTCGACACTTTCTACTTTGGAATATTTAGAAGGATTGAGGCAAATGTTTCATATCTCCGAGGAGGTTGTGTTTGTGCTCCCTTCCCCGTCTGACTGAGATGATAAACCTCTGCTAAACCACTTCACGTTGTACGAGAGCTTCTTTTACTTATGCTTTCTGTAGTTCCCGATATTGGGAGTTATCCTTCGATTCTTGTGGAAATATCGGCTTGCCTTAGCTCAAATCTCACCTCGGGGGATCCGTCACATAATCGAGATTCTGATTCGGAGATATGAATGCGATCGGGAGATCGGGGTTTATCATTTGATGAACGTTTTGGACTTTTGGAGAACTAGCTCCAAAGATAAGTTTATTTACTATGCTTCCAATAAACTTAACCGGAGAATCATCAGAGGTTCCCGAGTAAAGATGACTTATGGACAAATTATTTCTTCTTCATCCCGATCTCTGATGCGTCTGTGGATGGCGAGTGCGTCAATATGATAAAAACGAGCTGGGAAAAATTTGGTAGATGATCCAATTGCTTGCTCAGAGCTATCGGCTTAGTTATTTCTTTTATTTAGACTATCAAATGGGTAATGAATATTTTTATTTCTTTTTGCAGTTCCCAATCCAGTTTCGAAGTGCCCAGTGGACGTATTCCAGCTTAGCAAAATTCTTGCAGCTCAGAAGTGTAATTGGAAAAAGAGTTTTTACTCTCCAAAGAGTTGAGAGAGCCCGAGCTCGTTACGCCGCTGTACCTTCAAAACTCCATCTTCCTCTTCTAGTTCTTCCGAAGATATCCGAGCCATTATGGGAAGACCAACGTTTCACGATAAATGAGCTACTAAAACCAAGGTTGAAGCTGAGGCGGTGAACCGAGCTGAGGCAACAACTCAGGTTCAAACTCTGAACCCGAATGTTGATGACATTGCTGCTACTGAGCCAAACCTTGTTACCGATCCTCCCGAGCCCATCGTCGATGCTTCAGGCTCCAAAGAAGTTGTCCTGGGTATTTGTCCTTCCGACTCGTCCTTAGCCCAGCACAAGGACCAACACAAGGATGAAGGCAACAAAAAAGGGGACCGAGCCGAAAACGTGGGGCAGCAAATAAAGGAAAAGGTCATACCGAGGAGAAAACTACAAAGAGGCTGAGGCGGACTACGACCACTGTGGAGGCTAAAACCTTCACAACCAAATTTTGTATAGATTGCAGAAAAGAGATCCATAGATGGTTTTTATTGCTGATAACGAAAGCTTTTTATAATACAAGATTTATTTGTGTGAAGTCTATTGCTTTGTCTCAATTTTCGTGTCTGTCTTTTTCGAATGCCCTCTCCTTCTTTTATAGGCCTCAAATTACGCCGTCTTTAACAGAAATATTGGAATATTTCCTTTTCCACTTTGGACTTATATTTCCTTTTTTCTTTTGACCGACTCCTGCGTAACTGTTGTGGCTCGGTTCATTGACATCATCTCAGCCCAAGAAGAAGGCGTTTGCCTCGGCGCGTGATCACATGCCTCAGCGTCGTCTACTGCCTCGGTGACTGCCGTCGTCTACTTTGGCATGCGCCAACAGATGCCGTGGCGATGCTATTTGCCTTGGCGTGTGTTCACCTCGGCGTGTGCGTGCTTGTTTACCTCGGCGCGTTCTGTTCACGTCCTTGGCAAATGCATTCTGCCTCAGCGCGTGCGTCTTCTTGCCTTGGCCCAATTGGTTTGTTTGCCTCGGCCTACACTCTTCCACCTCGGCCCAGATCCATTTGCCTCGGCCCACAGGAAATAGGCCTCGGCCCATGATGTCCTGGTCGTTGATCTTGCCTGGGTGGAATTTGACCCCAACAGTTAGCCCCCCAGCTTCGTCATACTCAAAGTGATTGTGACGAGGTTTAAGTTGCCGAGCCAAGGAGCAAGATCAACATGCCGAGCCGAGATGAAACATATCAAAGTTAATGCTGAGCTGAAAGGGATGTCAAAATCGAAGCCGAGCCAAAGAGTTTACGTCGAGCCGAAACGTAGTGGTTTAAAGTTTACGCCAAGCCGTTGTTGAGCCGCTCTTACGGCGTCATTTCAATGACGAGCTTCTCTCGGGAATCGTGTACTCGTGGTGTCAGGTAATGATTTCTTTCTAAGAATTTGAAACGTCTTTTCTAGTTCCCAAGGCGCGTATGCCTACGCACTGGAACCCTAGATTTTTCCTCTATAAATCACGATATGTTTTCCTCATTTCCTCACTTTGCATCCTCATTTTTTCCAAGGTACTACTCTCTCCTCTCTCCTTTTTCTCTTATTTATTTGGGTTCTCTGTTGGGTCCGCCATTGTTGCTTCGTGTTTTCCGGTCCATCTTCATCATCCTACGGTGGTTTCTCTTGAATTTTTCGATCTATCTTCATCGGCCTTCATCAGTTGAGTATTCTCCGAATTCTTCATGTCTTCCTCTGAATTGCGAGACTCCTTTGCCGAGGCTGACTCTGCTTGGGAGTTTGGTCGAAGGATGATCGAGTCCCCAGAAGCGAGTGAAACAGTATGAGAAATCGATTTCTGCCGAGGTGAATTTGTCTGTTGAAGCGAACATGGTGGCCAAGAGAAGACTGCCGAGGCGAATTCGAACGAAGGAGTAGATGCAGCTGCAGGTCTGGCTGCTGAAAATAGGCCCGTTATTACCGTTCCTCATCTTATTGACGAACCTCCGGTTTATATTAAGGAGGAAATAGAAGAGCCAGTTCTTGACGAAGCCGAGGTGAGACGATTGGAGAGGATATTTGGTAATTACGAAGCAGGTCCCTCCAGGGGTGTACCTCGGAGACGAAGAAGCAAAAAGAATAAAGCCGACCCTCCTAGATCAACTATGTCGACTGTGGTGTCCTTAATGCTGCTCAGGCAAAGGTTCGGGATTTCGGAAGAGGTTGATTTGATCGTGCCTCCTCCGTCCGGTCGTCCTGGTAACCCGCCGCCGAACCATTTCTGCTTGTATGAAAGTTTCTTCTACGAGTGTTTCCTGTGGTTTCCAATTCCAAACGTGATAGTACGATTCTTGAGTAAAAACGGTTTAGCTCTTAACCAAATTACGCCGAGGGGAATGTGTCACTTAGTAGGAATCCTGGTGTTGAGTTATGAATGCGACGCCGAAGTAAGGGTTCGGCATTTGCAACATTTGCTTGCGTTTCAGAAAGTTCCGAAGTCCCAGACATACTATATTTCTCGTAAGAAGCGCTGCAAAATTGTCGAGGATTTTAAAAGTAAAGCTCACGATTGGGCGAGCCGTTTCTTTTATGTCCCCATAAATGATGCGACGATTGCTGGGAATTGCCTTCGAAAAGTCAAGACGAGCTGGGAGCCTATTGTTAGCCGTCCTTGGATTACTTGTTTCTTTTTGCTTTTCGAGTTTCTAATTAACCTTTCTTTTCTTTTTTTGCAGTTTGCCAATTGCTCCCTGCTTTTCTCGAGGACACTTATATTCTCAGAGATACTCTCCTCGGTGGAAATACTCGCTGGGAAAAACACTTCTCCTTAGCACGCGTGGAAAAAGCCAGGGCTCGTCTTGCCGGTGCCAACGTATCCATAAGTCTTGAACCTTCCCCCGAGCCTCGGTTGCATATTTTAGAGATAATGGATAAGAGAATGACGATTCGTGAGAAGAAAGAGATCAAGAAAAAGGAGCTTGAGATGGCGCGACCTGCCGAAGGGGTAGATGCCGAGGTGACTTTTGAATTGGCGCGGCCGGTTGTCGATGCTCCTGTTTCAAACAATCCAATTGCCGAAGTTGTCACTAATGCCGAGGCAACTCATGGTGGCGTGGAGAGTCAAGATGTTGCATCTATTCAAGATGTTGCTAATCTTACTCCTCTTGCTCCGAGCCAACCTAACGAGATGAAGCCGCCATCTCGGAAATGTCTTGCTCCCTGTGCTGATAAAGGGAAAGGCATCGCCGACGCAAAGAAACAGAAGCAAACTGATCCTTCTAACCCTGCGGTGATGCTATTTACGCACGACAGAGCCGAGCCTGTCTACAATGACGCGGTAGCCTCGGCTCCTTTAGTCTCTGCAATAAAGTCTCCCAGTGATCATTTTCTCTTGTCGACACTATCACTGAAAGCCAGTTCTACGCCGATATGTCTTTGCACGGCATCAAGGTATTTGCCTGGCCCAGATAAAGAGGTAAAGGACGAGCTGGTGATGTCCCCGGTGTCATCTGACTCGGTCAGTATGACACCGCCTAGTGAGCCTTTAGAGAATGCGGCGGCGGCTGTTGGTGTATCGGATTTTTTTGGATCCAATGCTAGTACTCCTGCTGTTGATCGTGTCGCCGAGGAGACCGTAGATCCAAATTTTCCTTAGTGCTTAATTTGTTTTTGTCTGTTTTAAGAACAAAGTGCCTGAATGGCTTTATCCTTGACTTCGGTTATATGTTTGGCTCATTTTTTGCATGTCTCTTTGAGCCAAAGTATTTTGTGAAATATTGTTTTGACCAGTGTTAATGATAACCGGGTTTCTGAATGGTTATTTCGGTTTACGAACATGCTTTCACATACATGTACGCTCCGATAGCATACAAGAAATTGTTATAGCACGCTGCATAGTTTGTTGTGAAAAATCCGTAAAGGATGTGAAATTGTTCATTGTTGTAGCAAGCAACAGACGAAAAGTAAAAAATGTAGGCACTTGGCTTATTTTGACAAGGTTTAGTTCTTTTTGCGAGACGATAAGTATGCCGAAGTGTTTTCATCTAGGCGATAAGTATGCTGAAGTATTTTTGATATAGGCGATAAGTATGCCGAGATATGCAATAAATGGAAGTATAAGAAAATAAGAGTATACAGACCCACTCCCCCTCGTTTTTAAAGGAGGGGGCAACTGAACCCATCCTAAGATGGGTTGCCTACGTACCCCTTGTGGGAATCAAGTCGCCTCGTAGTTCATACAATTTATGGTGTTAGTGGTGGTATTTTTTCAAGTGCATTGCGTTTCAAGATCTTGGGACTGAAACTTCGGCCATGTTGGCGAGTTCATATACGCCCGGGCGAACCACTTTGGTGATTTTGTAAGGACCTTCCCAGTTTGCACCTAGTTTTCCAGCGTTTTGTTCGGCTGTATTCTGAAAAACTTTTCGGAGAACGAGATCACCTTTGCTGAATTTTCGACTGCGAACATTGGAGTATTAGTACTTGGCCGTCGCTTGTTGGTAATTCTGAATTTTGATTAGTGCTTGGTCTCATCATTCGTTCACCAAATCTAATTCGTCAAGCATCATCAAGTGATTAAGTCCCTATTGGCCAGGAAGGAGACGACGGCGAATTCTGAGAAATTATACTTCTAGAGGGATCACGCATTCGGTGCCATAAACAAGTGCCAACGGTGTTTCGCCGGTAGCGCGTCGTGGAGTTGTTCGATGAGACCAGAGGACTCCTTCCAATTCATCGGCCCAAGGGCCCTTTTTCGCATCGAGTATTTTCTTCAGTCCGTCCAGGATTGTTTTGTTCGATGCTTCCGGTTGGCCATTACCTTGCGGGTAATACGGAGTAGACTTGCTAAGACGTATCTTCCATTTTTTCGCAAAAAACTTCAAAACGAGTTGAAATGAGCTGCGAGCCGTTGTCTGTCACGATTTCATATGGAACACCGTGTCTGCAGATAATGTTTTTCCAGACGAAGTGTTATACTTGAGCATCCTTGATGCTAGCGTAAGACTCTGCCTCGACCCATTTGCAGAAGTAGTCTGTCAGAATTAACAAAAATATCTTCTGTTTAGATGGATGTAAAGGCCCGACGAAGTCCATAGACCATCGCATAAAGATATATGGTGATGAAATCGATGATAGCATCTCCGTCGGCTGGTGAATGGTTGAGACGTGACGTTGACACTTTTCACAATTGGCAGAAAACTTCTCACAGTCTTTCACCATTGTTGGCCAGTAATTCCCGTGATGCTTTATTTTGATTGCTAATGCCCGTCCGCCGGAATGATTGCCGCAAGGCCCGCCGTGAACTTCTTCCATGATTCGTCTAGCTTCTTCTCCTTCAACACAGGCCATCAAAGGCCCCGAGAACCTCCATTTGAACACATTTCCATCTACCAAGACATACCGAGCTGCTTAAGCTTTGAGCTTTCTGGCGGCCCATCTGTTGGATGGTACCTCGCCATCCATGATGTACACGCGAATTGCTCCCATCCATTCGTTATCGCATCCATACTCCATTGTTCCTGATCAACGATCGTCTGGATCCGCTGCTTTGTTCTCAGGTTGAGGTTCCGTCTCGAGATTTTCTTCCATTACAGAGTCAACTCCTTCGTTTATTGGGATCGTCTCTGCTACTATATCTGTTGCTTGTCTATCCGCTTGAGATCGGGTAATTTCATTAATGTTGTTGGAGAGATCAATACTTGGATGCTTGATGAACTCAACCGGAATAATTCTCTGGAGATCCAGGTCGGATGTTGATGCTAGGGGTTGCCAATGCGTCTGCCGAAGTGTTTTCGCCGCAAGGTATTCTTGTTAGCGTAAACTGTTTGAATTTCGTTACCAGATCTTGCACCACTTTTAGATAAGCCTCCATTCGTTCGTCCCTTGCAATGTACTCCCCATTGAACTGGTTCACGACTAGCTGGGAATCGCAATATGCGTGGATACTCTGAATTTTGATCCCGTGGGAAAGTTTTATGCCGGCGATTAGAGCTTCGTATTCTGCTTCATTGTTGGACGGGCGAAAGCCCAGGCCAAACGACTGTTCCATAATTTCACCAGTCGGGGATGTTAAGCCATCAGAAGTAGTGTCTAATGCCGCGCCGTCACCCTCCTCGGAGGGTAGCTCAACCAAAAAATCTGCCAGAACTTGGGACTTCATGCAACTTCTGTTCCGGTACTCAATATCGTACTCGGTTAACTCAATTGCCCATTTTGCGAGCCTTCCAGATTGGCTCGGGCTATGTAAAATAGTTCAAAGAGAGAAAGTTATTAAAACCACGATAGAATGCGATTGAAAGTACTCTATCAATCGGCACGGAGACTTCGGCAAGCTTTGTCTCCACTTCGGCACGGAGACTTCGGCGAAGAAGGGAGAGTCATCGGCAAAGAGATTTCGGCTGAAGTGCTCCACATCGGCATGGCCCTGGCTTCGGCAAGCTATCCACCTCGGCACTGCCCACATCGGCCAAGTTCTTCTCCACTTTGGCAAGCTTCCTCTCCACTTCGGCAAGCTTGGTCTTCACTTAGGCAAGCTTTGGCTCACATCGGCAAAGCTTTGCTCTACTTCGGCGAAGAAGGGGGAGACTTCGGAAAGCTTGGTCTTCACTTAGGCAAGCTTTGTCTCCACTTAGGCAAGCTTTGGCTCACATCGGCAAAGCTATGCTCTACTTCGGCGAAGAAGGGGGAGACTTCGGCAAGCTTGGTCGTCACTTCGGCAAGGCTTGGTCTCCGCTTAGGCAAGCCTTGTCTCCACTTAGGCAAGTTTTGGCTCACATCGGCAAAGCTTTGCTCCACTTTGGCAACGAATGTGGAGACTTCGGCAAGCTCCACTTCGGCAATGGAGGAGACTTCGGCAAGCTCCACTTCGGCAACAAGGGGAGACTTCGGCCGACGAGACTTCGGCCGACGAGACTTCGGCAAGCTCCACTTCGACAAAGGAGGAGACTTCGGCAAGCTCCACTTCAGCAACGAATGGGGAGACTTCGGCAACAAGGGGAGACTTCGGCCGACGAGACTTCGGCAAGCTCCACTTCGGCAACGAATGAGGAGACTTTAGCAAGCTCCACTTCGGCAACGGAGGAGACTTCGGCAAGCCCCACTTCGGCAACAAGGAGAGACTTCGGCCGACGAGGCACTTCGGCATGCCTCCACTTCGGCCAACGATTGCGGCCAACAAGGCACTTCGGCCAATGAAGCACTTCGGCCGACAAGGCACTTCGGCCAACGAGGCACTTCGGCCAACAAAGCACTTCGGCCAACGAGGCACTTCGGCCAACGAGGCACTTCGGCCAACGAAGCACTTCGGCCGACAAGGCACTTCGGCCAACAAGGCACTTCGGCCAACGAAGCACTTCGGCCGATAAGGCACTTCGGCCAACAAGGCATTTCGGCCGACGACTTCGGCCAACAAGGCACTTCGGCCAACGAAGCATTTCGGCCAACAAAGCATTTCGGCCAACAAAGTACTTTGGCCGACAAGGCACTTCGGCCAACAAGCTCCACTTCAGCCAAAGGACATTTTTATATGAAACTGTCTTGCCGAAGTCAAAGCTGCCGAAGACAATCCTGGCCGAAGTCAAAATCATACGAGACTACTTGGCCGAAGTCAAAATTATACGAGACTGCTTGACCGAAGTCAAAATCATACGAGACTGCTTGGTCGAAGTCAAAATCATACGAGACTGCTTGGCCGAAGTCAAAATCATACGAGACTGCTTGGCCGAAGTCAAAATCATACGAGACTGCTTCGCCGAAGTCAAAATCATACGAGACTGCTCGGCCGAAGTCAAAACCATACGAAACTGTTCGGTCGAAGTCGAAATCATACGAAACTGTCTGGCCGAAGTCATACAAAGCTGTCTGGCCGAAGTCATTTCTATACGAAGACAGAAGATGGCACGGCCGAAGCCATTTTTATACGAAGCTGGAAGACGACGCGGCCGAAGTCATTTTTATACGAAGCTGGAAAACGACACGGCCGAAGTCATTTCTATACAAGGACGACAAGCCCATCTTCGGCCCGCGATGGATCAAAGGCCCACGAAGCTAAGCCGACTTGCTAAAACGGGAATCCCGAAGGATTAGAAAGTTTTCCTAATCCCTTTGGGATTGACCTAGCCAACACGAACGACTATATATATCTATGTACATCCCTTGAAAAAGGGATCCGCAATTTTACTTAGCAAGAAAACCCTAGACTTTTTTACTCTCAAACTCTTGTACGAAAGCTTTTCGACACAGCTTAATAAAAACCATCTTTGGATCTCTCCGTTCGTGGTTCATCCGCAGAAATTTCATCCCTCTTAACAAACCTCCGACAAATTCTAATTGTGTTGATTTTGACTCCCACAATTTGGCGCTAGAAGGAGGGGGATTTGAAACTTTCTTATTCCAAGGAACCACCGCACGAACGATTCGAAGAAGATGACTAGCGACGGATGAACCGACAACCCGCAGGACATGGGGATCGATGGATCTGGAGCAATAGATACACCAACGCCTGCAGTCGTGGAGACGAGCCCAGAGGCCCTATCACAGATCAAGACGATGCTGGAGACGCTGCTCAAGAAGGCGGAGGAGCAGGACAAGGTAAACACGACGGTGACCGATAAGCTCGAAGTCCTTACAACGGCGAGCCGAGCCCGTGGTAGAGGCTCAGGAATTGACCTAATGAGGTGCCCTCTTCGAAGCCTCAACCCAACGGCCCTCGATTTCTCGACACCCCACCATACGACGAGAACCCAAGGCGGATTGCTCCCTACAAACCAACCAACCACGACCGCTGAACTGAACGCGACATCGCAGGAGGCAAACACGCAGACTATGGACGGAATGAATCCAGTGATCAACCTGGAGGACAACCCAGAGGGTGAACACGACTCGGAACACCGCCGCGATGCTGAACTCACGGGTGCGACCCAAACTCGAAACGAACGAAGCAACACCAACCCTGGCCATGATCAGGACCTCACCGAAGAGGAGGAGAACATCCTCTGGGCCCAACGAGCCCAGATCGAGGAAGAGCGCAAAGCGATAATCCGAGCCCAAAAGGAGGAGATGGCCGAAATCCAGGCAGGCATGGAGCGAGCTGCCGCCGAGATGAAATTCGTTCGATCTCAGATGCATAGGGCTACTAGCAAGGCTCCCGAACTCGACCGAGTGCTTGAAGAAGCACGGAACACCCCATTCACGACTCGAATCACTAAGGCAAGGGTTTCTGATCCGGGGAAGATGAAGATACCAGTCTATGAAGGTAAAACTGATCCAAAGGAGCACTTGACCGCCTTCGCAATAGCAATGGGACGAGCAAACTTCAGAGAAGGTGAAGAAGACGCTGGACAATGTCTTTTGTTCGTTGAGCACCTTAAAGGCCCAGCTCTCCAATGGTTCTCCAGGCTGGGAAGAAATTCGATCGAAAATTTCAATCAGCTGTCGTCGGCGTTCCTTAAATATTATGCTATATTCATGGAATGCCGAACGTCCGATGCGGATCTGTGGACCATGGGGCAAGGACAGAACGAGACATTGCGAACCTTCATCGGACGGTTCAAGTCAGTACTGTCGAAGGTAGAAGAGATAAGTGACGAAGCCGCACTGCAAGCGTTAAAGAAAGCTCTTTCACTACAAGAAAACAGGCCAATTTGCGACCAAATAAGAATCGTCGCAACCAGCTAGTCGCAAACAAAAAATCGTCGCAATCTCGTCGCAAAATATGCGAGGAAAGAAATTTGGTCGCAAATGCCTCGCAAACATTTGCGAGGCGTTTGTGAGGCAATGTTTGCGAGGCAGTTGCGAGGATATTTTACAAGGCATTTGCGAGGCAAATTTTGCTACTAGTTTGCGAGGATTATATTTGCAAGGCATTTGCGAGGATTATATTTGCAAGGCATTTGCGAGGCAAATTTTGCTACTAGTTTGCGAGGACAATTTTGCTAGGCATTTGCGAGGCAAATTTTGCTACTAGTTTGCGAGGAAAATTTGTGAGGCAGTTGCGAGGAAATATTGCGAGGCGTTGTGGGGTTTGGACGGTCGCAAATCAGTTGCAAAAAAGAAATTTTTTTTTTTTTTAACAGAAGTTTTTTAATTGTTTCGTAAATAAAATAAAAATAAAATAAAATTTAATTAATATATTACATAAAACGAGTATTTAGTACAACGAAAAAAATAACTACAAATCATCGATATCCTGAAAATCCGAAGCTTCATGAAATTCCGAACCAGAAGCTGAAGATGAACCAGCTTCTCCTTGTTTCTTCTTCCTCAGCATCTCCCGAATCGCCGGGTTCGAATCCCCAAGTAACTCGAACATCATATCATAGGCGTCGTGTTGCTGCTTCAGCGATCTGATCTCTGCTTCCGCGATCTCTAGCTTCTTATCTCTAATCGGGTCCGGGACGTATGCCGAAACCGGGCAAAAGGGAACTCCCTCGGCATCCGTCGGAATAGATCCCATGAAAGCAATCTTCCCCTTTCTGGTACGGGGAGCTAGCTGTAAAATAAAATTTAATAAGGAAATAAATAAATACTTAAATAATTATATATGAATTAGTAATAAAAGTTTGTTTTCGTTACCTGAGTGGCTATGCGGTTTACGTCCACTGGGGTCATTTGGACGGGTTGACCATCGGGAGTGGACTGCGATGTGATTTCCTCGACCCGGGCAGTCACATCGCCGTGAAGCTGCTGAACTCGACTATCAACCCACGTACCGTCCTGGCGTATGTGGGTCTTCTCCCAAATCTCGGGCATCGTAGCCGGGGCACCTTTCGTCTGTGCCTGAAAAATGGTAAAAATATGTTAAATCGTGAGATATTTTAACTTAAAGAATTTTTAAAATTTGAACTATAGAAATTGAATTCAACTTACAATACGGCGCGCTTGTTCGAATAAGGACAACTGCCCCGAGACATGCTTCGAAATGCTTTCTCCGTCAACCTTGGTGTACCGCGCGGCCCGGCACTTGCTGCTTGTGTCTTCGGAAGTCGGCAACTGCCAGTAGGCAATGAGACCCGCCCAAACCGTCGGGTTGAACCACTCAGGCATCGCATGCTCAGGGTCCACCTTCCATTTCCTTTTCCAGCGGCCGACTTGATCAGTAAGGCGATGCATCGCCTTGTCATCGAAGGCATCCAGGACCAGTCCCGTGATCTCGACATCCCATCTATATTTTTGCTATAAAAAATAAAAATTCAAATTAGTAGAAATTTAATATTAGTATATACATTGTAAATTATAAATTAAATTATTAATAGAAATAAAATTATAAAGTAACGCCAAATTAATAGAATTACCGCGAAAGTGTGAAACCACCTATCCCTCGTCTCCTGGGGCACCTTGCTCCAACTCGGGTGCGGGGCTTTGAAATCCCGCTTGATCAGTTTCCTTATAGTCTGTCCAACTTTATTATGGCCAAACCTGGAAAAAAAAAAGTTATGTTATAAACAATTAAAAAAAAATTATTTATTTATTTAATAATTGAAAAAATAATAATAGTTACCATAAAGTTTCCGGGGAAAGATGCGGATCCAATCTCGTAAGAACATCCCGTCCGGGACTAACGAGAAGCTGCTCCAGCGTCATATGCTCGAACTGTGGAGCCTCAGGTGGCAGATCATGTGACTGCGTCTCTGGAACAAAATCCGAGATAGGCGGAGTCGATGAAGAAGGTCCGTCACGTCGTGAATGGGATCCGCTGCGTCGCGGTACAGGTGTACCGGAAGCGGATAAAAAACCGGTATACTCATTATGCCTATCACCCATCTGCAATAAAATATATAATAAAAATTATATTCAATCTAACTATATTCCAAACCATTCTAAAACCAAAACTATTAAGTTATTCCATACCTAAATCTATTCCTAACCATTCTAAAGCAAAAATTATAAATTTTAAAAAAAATTCGGAATATATCTTTTAGAGAGAGAAAATTGCGAGTAGAGAGAGTGAGGATGTGAGAAAATGAGCAAAGAGCAAGGCAAATTCGGCTGCCTTATATAAAAATTTAATGAGCCGCAAGTTGGTCGCAATCTAGTCGCAAAAACGCACCGTTTTTTACACCCAATCGTATTTGCCGTCCAAATTTGCGACGAGATTGCGATGACACGTCGCAATCTCGTCGCAATCTGGTCAATTTTTCAACACCCGTCAAAATAAAAAGGTTAATTTTTTTAATTACCGCCATTTTTTGCGACGCCACGTGGCAATTTAGTCGCAAATCGGGTCAAATATTCAACACGCGGTAAATTAAACCGCCAAAGTTTGCGACGCGATTGCTTCGTTGCGTCGCAAATGCGTAGCAAATTTGCATCGCGGTTGCTACGTGTCGTCGCAAATGAGTCACAAAAATTTGCTTCTCATTTGCGACTGATAGATTAAAAAAAGAAGAAAAAATGGTTTAGGGTTTAGGGTTTCGGTTTATCGCAAACTTCATACATATATACAGTCTATAATTATACATTAGGGTTATGTGTTTAGAGTTTAGGGCAATTATATAAGCAATTCGACAATCCTACGAAAATTGATCGAATCATCTATATAGTGACATACTTAAGCTATATATATATATGTAGATCGATTCTTTAAATCTAAAAGTTGTTCGAGAAAGTAATAGGGTTTATTCAACTAGCCTATATGCATTAGGGTTTAGGGCTTTGAGAGTTTATTTAGGTTTGTAGGGATTTTAGGGTTTAACGTTTAAAGGATTTTTAGGGTTTACCGTAAACCCTAAAAATCCTTTAAACGTTAAACCCTAAAATCCCTACAAACCTAAATAATTTTTAGTTGATTTATTTTTTTTTTAAAATAAGATACATAGTTTAGGGTTTAGGGTTTAGAGGGTTTATTTAGGTTTCTAGGGTTTTAGGGTTTAGGATTTAAAATAAATTAACTAAAAATTGCTTCTCATTTGCGACTAATGATCGCAATTTAGTAGCAAAATTTGCGACTAAATTGCGACCATCAGTCGCAAATGAGTCGCAATTTTTAGTTAATTTATTTTTTAAAAAAACACGATAAATACATAATTCTTACAAACGATGATTATAATACACGATACATAATTGTTACTCATCATGATCGGAAACGTAAGTTTGTCCATTTTCATCTTCTTCGTCATCATCCTCAACTTCGTCCCCTTCATCAAACTCGTCTGACTCCGTTTGACTATCAGATTCCTCGCATATGACTTCAAGTCTCCTATAAAGCGGGTCAATTCTGGTCAAATCATTGCTTGAATCGACAGGGATGTAAACTGTTTCTGTCCTTTCAGGTTGTATGGGCGGTAGATGATCATCATCAGCTAAGCCTCCGATAATTCAACCCCGTGGGTTAACTTTAATAACAGACAACCAATTCTGATCACGTCGGACCCGAGTTCGAGGGTAAGGAATGAAAACTACTTGCTCCACTTGAGATGCTAACACGAATGGCTCGAACTTGCCAGTGTAACTCCGGTGTCCCTGTACATCCACGACTCCGAATTTGCTTGATCTTACGCCAACCCCAATAGTTGGATCAAACCAATCACATCGAAATAGGACGCATTTAAGATTCATCATCCCTGCATACTCTACTTCTACGATTTCTTTCAGGATACCGTAAAAATTGGTATCACCTGGGACATGAATACCATAATTTGCAGTGGCCCTTCGTTGCCCATGCTAAAATGTATGGAAAATAAATCCGCGAGTACAATACATCTTAGCGGTTCTTATATTAGCGATAGGCCCCATCACGAACTCGTGGACCCACAGAGGCCAAGTTCCCGGCCGAGACCTCCTCTTTGTCACCTACAAGGCCAAATGCAATTAGTTGATTACTAATTAATTAATATCAGATATATATATAACTATAAGATTATGCTTATAGTTACCTTCTCTCTCATCCATCCAGCGAAATCACGTTCAACGTATGATCTCACTTCTTGGTCGTCAAGTTCCGGAAATGCTTCCCGTATTTGCTGTTCGAGCATCCTGTGCATCACATAATAAAGGATGATGATTAATTATAATTAATTGTATATGTATATAAGTAAACTAGTACTATATATATATACCTTTCATACGGTCGAAAGAAATCACAGTTTAGCAAGATATAAGTATGAGCTGCGTGAGAATGCTTGTAATCACACCACTCGCTTGCTTTTACTTTGCCACCCATTCGGCCTAAATCCGAGAAGACATCGGGTACTCCCACATCAGGATATGTTCGCCCAACCCCACTATCATCGTATCATTTACGACCCGTTTTCTTTGTTTTCACGGTTGGGCTAAAGTAGTAACTCGAGAAATTAGATGTCTCCTCGGTCAAACTTCCTGCCACGATAGATCCCTCAACCCTTGCGAGATTTTTTGCTTTCATCTTCAGATGTTTGAAGAACCTTTCGAATGGGTACATCCATCGAAATTGGACTGGTCCACCAAGATCCAACTCATGCGGTAAGTGTACTACCAGATGTTCCATCACGTCGAAAAATGAAGGAGGAAATATCTTCTCCAAGTTGCAAAGAATAACTGCGATGTCTGATTTCAACGTCAAGATTTCATCCGCATTTAATGTTCGAGCACATAAGTCTCTGAAAAATGCCCGATACCTGAAATTATGTACAATGTACAAGTTAATTATAAATTACAAATATATATAATTAAAAAAATATATAATACAAGAATAATACCTGCTAGTGCCTCGTGGACGTGATTTGGTAGAAGCTCCTGCAATGCAAATGGTAGTAGTCGTTGCATGAATACATGACAATCATGGCTCTTCATTCCTGAAAATTTTTGCCCTTGCTCGACACACCTTGAGAACGTTGACACATATCCATCTGGGAATTTGACATCATCCTTAACCCACTTAAACAAACTATTATTTGAGTCCAATGACAGCCGAAAAATAAGAATCGGTGCCCTACCATCGCTTGTAATGTGCAACTCAGGCCTTGCGCATATACCAGGGAGATCCAAACGTGATTTCAAATTGTCTTTCGTTTTACCCGGAACATTCAACAACGTGTGGATGATATTTTCAAAAAAGTTCTTCTCAACGTGCATTACATCCAAATTGTGCCTCAAGAGATGATCCTTCCAGTACGGCAGTTCCCAGAATATACTTTTCTTATGCCAGTTATGATACTGCCCATACCCACCCGGCATATTAGCGGGGACACTGTACCAGTTACCCCCAACTTCTGCAGTTTGTTGAGCATCGCAATAATCTATTTGCGCTTCCAACTGTTCCCCTGAAAGATAAACCGGAGGGGGGACTTTGACGGTTTTGTTTTTCTTGAACAACTTCTTGTTATTTCTATACGGATGACCCAATGGCAGAAATCGACGATGACAATCGAACCAGCATGTTTTGCGTCCATTCGTCAATTGAAACGCATCAGTCTGATCCAGACAGTAAGGACATGACAATTTCCCATGAGTTGTCCATCCAGATAACATCCCATAGGTGGGGAAGTCGCTTATGGTCCACATAAGCACAGCCTTCATGGTGAAGTTCTGGCGGTTTGATGAAACCAACATGCCATAACTCCTGTAATTCATGGATCAGAGGCTGCAAAAACACGTCAAGAGATCTTTTTGGATGCTTAGGGCCCGGAACAAGAATGCTCATGAACAAAAATTCTCGATGCATGCACATATCCGGAGGTATATTATAAGGCGTTACTATGACTGGCCACAATGAGTATTGCCGACCAGACATACCAAACGGACTAAACCCATCAGTGCAAAGACCCAAATAAACATTTCTATGTTCTTCAGCAAAGTCTGAATGTACCGTGTTAAAGTGTTTCCACGCCTTCGCATCTGATGGATGAGAGATCACCCCTTCCTCACTAAAGTGTTCTGCGTGCCACCTCATTGCCCCAGCAGTCTGCTCTGATTGGTATAATCGCTTCAATCTATCTGTTATCGGAAGATACCACATACGCTGGAACGGCACCCTCGTGCGGCCACCTGTCTCTTTATATCTCGGTTTTCCGCAAAAACGATATTCCTGCAACTTAGCATCATCTTTCCAGAAAATCATACATTTATCAATGCAGACGTCAATTATCTTTGACGGTAAACCAAGACTCGCGACCAGTCTCTGTATTTCATAGTAACTCTCTGCCGAGTTATTGCCCTCCGGCAAATACTCGTTAAACAATGCAGTCCATTTATCCATGCAATTTTCACTAATGTTATCTTCGCTTTTAATTGTCATCATCCTAGATGCTAATGACAATTTTGAAAGCCCTTCTCTACATCCTTCGTAGATGGGTTCATTAGCAGCATCTAACATATCGTAAAACTTTTTAGCACTCGGGTTTGGTTCTTCAAAAGTATTATCATTAAACGAGGCAGTACTTTCATGAAATGCATCAGTAACCATGTCATGAAACCTATTCCCATCACTATTACCATATCCATATTCATTATAATCTTCCTGATGAGCATGCTGATCATAGTTATTATCAAAACTACTAGCGCCATCTTGATTGCCATGATAACTCGTACTTGAACTACCCGGAACATTAACTACAAAATCTTCTCCGTGCGCAAACCACACATAATAGTTAGGTAAAAACCCCCTCGTATATAAATGCTTCCAAACAGTGTTTGCATCATGATGATCAATGTTCTCGCACTTAACACAAGGATAGAAAATTTTGTTACCGTTTTCTACCGCGAATGACTGATGTCGCGTGGGTCAAAAATTGATCAAGACCATCTCTAAATTCTCTCGTAACTTCACCGGTATCTGGATCTCGCCGGTTGTACATCCATACCCGAACCGTGTATATCTCATGATGCCAAGACATGATCCGATTATCGACCTCTCCAAAAAAAATATCGGATTTATAGTGTGTTTGCGAAATAAAATATTTGTGTGAGTAGGTTTGGGATATTTGTGATATGATTTTCGTCTCCCCCATAGCTTGCTATTTATAGAGGATCAGCCATTTTTGCTACTCATTTGCGACCAACCTTTGTTACTAATTTGCTAGGGAAAAATATTTGCAAGGCATTTGCTAGTAATTTGCTACCCATTTGCGACCAAACAATTAGTAGCAAAAAGCAGTTAGAAATCATTAAAAACGTGGGTACTACTTTCTATATATTCTCGTAAATCAGTCGCAAATCTTAGAAAATATCTGTCCCCGCAAATGACCCCCAAATTTGCAACGTGTTTGCTACGAACAATATTTTCGTCGCAAATGAGTCGCAAATTAGAGTGATATTTGCGACGAAATTGCGACGAAAATTATCCACGCTAATTTGCGACTAATTTGCGACGACAGACGCAAATTCCTAGCAAACGCCTCGCAAATTTGCGACCTCAATATTGGTCGCAAATTCTCCTCGCAAATTTGCCTGTTTTCTTGTAGTGTGTGGTTTGACTCCGATTTTCGAAAGGAAATTGCGCTGAACACACCGTCCACGATCCAGGATGCATTGCACCGAGCGACGGACTTTGCCTCCAACGAAGAAGAAGTGAAGATCCTAGTCCAGAAACACGGAAAGGTGAAGTCCACAAGCCACCCTCCCTCTGCTCCGAACCCACCGAACAACAGAAAGGGCAACCAAGGCCCTGGATACATCCAACATGAAGGGGGATTCAAAGGAGCCCATAACTACCAAATTGATTCGTCGAGATTTGGGCAAGGACGGGATCAAGGCCGAGGAAGAGGTACATGGAGTAGCACGTGGACCAGGGGCCAAGGAACTTACGACGAAACGGCTTATTGCGAACATCACCATATCTTCGGACACTCGACTGCAAATTGCCGCATCCTAGGTTTGAAACTCGTTGCCAAGCTGGCAGCCGGCAAACTCAAAGGTGATATTAGCCTCAAAGACTTCGACATGGATACCAACGCAAACCCCCCCCGAGCAGGCGAACGAAGATCTCACTAAGCGAGGGAGGCAGGACGACGAAGCGCCACAATCTAGCCCAAGAAGGCGGATCAACATGATAATGGGTAGGTCTCACTATTGCTCAGATACCATCTCATCGATTAAAGCTTTTCAACGACGAGCCGATGTCAGCGTTAACTGGTCCGCACCCTCCAAGTTCCCAGACGACATAATCTCATTCGAAGAAAGAAAAACAGCCGGAATCGACAAACCACATGATGACCCTCTCGTAATTGAGTTGATCATCAGTGGCTATGATGTAGCTTGGGTACTGGTGGATACGGGCAGCACAGTGGACATAATCTTCAAAGGGACTCTCAAACGAATGGATATCAATCCGTCTGACATAGTGGCTACCCCTAAACTGTTGACCGGATTTTCTGGAGAAACGACGATGACAATCGGGACGATCAAGCTGCCTGTAGAAGCTGGGGGTGTCATCAAGCTCGTCGAGTTCTCGGTAGCCGATCACCCAACAATCTATAACGTCATCGTTGGCACACCTTGGTTAAACTCAATGCGTGCCGTAGCCTCGACCTACCATCTCTGCGTCAAATTCCCAACACCGAGCGGGGTCAGAACGGTTTTGGGAAGTTAGAAGGAGTCCCGCGTATGCTTCCTAGCTGCACACAAGCTCAGGAATCCTGTCACCGATCCAATAGCCAAGTCAGAACGCAAGAAGATGAAGACAGACAGGGAGCCAGTAAAAGAGCTCTCCAAACTCTTATAGCAATTACAGATTGCGGAGGATCGCGAAGAAGAACCAGCCGAACAGCCCTGCGACCCCATAATATCAGTTTGTATCGACGACAAACACCCAGAACGATGCGTAGAGATCGGATTCGGCCTCGACGAAAAAATCAAGGACGAGCTGGTTTCATTCCTAAAAGAAAACGTCGACACTTTTGCGTGGGCAGCAGAGGATATGCCCGGAATTGATATCGGCGTAACCAGTCACGAATTGAACATCGACCCACCCTTCAAACCAATCAAGCAAAAACGGAGAAAGTTGGGTCCCGACAGGGCGAAAGCAGTGAACGACAAAGTCGAAAGACTCTTACGAGTCGGGTCGATAATGGAAGTCAAGTACCCGGATTGGCTGGCGAACCCTGTTGTGGTCAAAAAGAAGAACGGAAAATGGCGGGTGTGCGTCGATTTCACCGATTTAAACAAGGCGTACCCGAAAGACAGCTTCCCACTGCCACACATTGACCGACTGGTCGAAGCAATGGCCGGTAACAAGCTCTTATCTTTCATGGACGCATTCTCGGGATACAATCAGATTCTAATGAATCCTGACGATCGTGAGAAGACAGCCTTCATTACGGATCGTGGAATCTATTGCTACAAGGTGATGCCTTTCGGCCTCAAGAACGCCGGAGCCACATATCAGCGCTTAGTAAACAGGATGTTTGCTAATCAACTCGGAAGAACGATGGAGGTTTACATAGACGACATGCTGGTGAAATCGCTAGAGGCAACGGATCACGTGCTACATTTGGAGGAATGTTTCCGACAGCTCAACTCGCACAACATGAAGCTCAACCCGATAAAGTGTAGATTCGCAGTCACGTCCGGCGAGTTTCTTGGTTACCTAGTTACTCATCGAGGAATCGAAGCGAATCCAAAGCAGATCGACGCCCTCATCCAGATGGCTTCCCCAAAATCAAAATGTAAAGTACAGAGACTGACTGGTAGGGTGGCTGCACTCAACAGATTTATTTCGCAGTCCACCGATAAGTGCTTACCGTTCTACGACACTTTACGAGGAAACAAGAAGTTCGAATGGACAGAGAAGTGCGAAGAGGCTTTCCAGCTCTTGAAGAAATATCTCGCCAGTCTCCTGGTGCTTGCAAAGCCAGTCGAAGGAGAGCCGCTCTTCCTATACACCGCAATCTCCACCACGGCAGTAAGCGGAGTACTCATTCGCGACGAACGGGGCGAGCAGAAACCAATTATTTACGTCAGTAAGACCCTCACCGACGCAGAGACAAGATACCCGCAAATGGAGAAGTTGGCTCTATCGGTGGTCATGTCTGCCAGGAAACTAAGGCCGTATTTCCAATCACATTCCATTGTGATCCTTAGTCCTTTACCCCTACGATCGATTCTGCACAGCCCAAGTCAATCCGGGCGATTGGCCAAATGGGCTATCGAGCTCAGTGAATACGACATCGAATACCGCGGACGAAACTGCGTAAAATCGCAAGTGCTTGCCGATTTTTTAATCGAACTTCCAGAGGAGAGCCTCGGCGAAGGAAACCCGAATTCGATTTGGCAACTTCACGTTGACGGCTCATCATCCAAGAATGGTTCAGGGGTCGGGATATGTCTAACATCACCACTGGGCGAGATACTTGAACAATCCTTCCGCCTAGGTTTTCACGCCTCCAACAACGAGGCAGAGTACGAAGCCCTCATTGCCAGAATAAAGCTTGCGCGAGGACTCAAGATTGACTGCATTCACGCGTTCTACGATTCACAGTTAGTCGCGAACCAGTTCAGCGGGGAATACGCAGCTAACGACGATCGTATGGAGGTGTATCTGAAAGTCGTCAAAGACTTGACTGAACAGTTCAAAGAGTTCACACTCACGCGTATTCCACGAGGAGAAAACACTTCGGCCGATGCATTGGCCGCCCTCGCATCCACTTCCGATCCAGCCTTGAAACGAGTTGTTCCGGTGGAATTCATTGAACACCCGAGCATCACTCTTCCAGAAACAGTGAGTATGGTTACGCGCTCCCAAGCCGCCAGGACTGCAAGGGAGAAAGCCTGTGCACCGGACAATGCCGGAGATGACGCTGACGAACGAGAAGCAGTAATCAACGGCTCAATGGTCCAGGACGAGACATATGCGGCAGACGAAAGACAGGCCTCTCGAATGGAAATAGATTCAGTCGTGCAGGACGAAGATCCTGCGAATGCTGCAGAAGAAGCAACGTCTATGGACGAGGACTTTACGACCCTCCCTTCCAACGTCGACCCCTGCCATGAAACTCGAGTCATCAAGATGAATGGAGCGTGTACGGGCATACAGTATGGCTGCGACAAAGGATGGCTTGACGACATCCGCGGATACATCTGCGACGGTATCTTACCTTCAGACAAATGGGCAGCCCGAAAACTTCGGGCGCAAGCAGCACGCTACATCTTGCTCGACGGTAATGTTTTGAAATGGCGATTCTCGGGGCCATTACTCGCTTGCGTCGAAGGAAAGGAGGCAAGGGCAATCATGGAGGAGGTCCACGGCGGCTCCTGTGGTAACCACTCAGGAGGACGAGCCTTGGCAATAAAAATCAAACAACACGGCTATTACTGGCCGACCATGATACAAGATTGCGAGAAATACTCGTCCAGGTGCGAGAAGTGTCAACGTCACGCACCAATGATTCATCAGCCGACCGATATGCTTTCTTCGATATCATCACCCTATCCATTCATGCGATGGTCCATGGACATCATTGGACCTTTACATCCGTCAAAGCAGAAACGATTCTTATTGGTCCTGACAGACTATTTTTCAAAGTGGGTGGAGGCAGATTCGTATGCCAGCATCAAGGACGCACAAGTCGAAAGTTTCGTATGGAGGAACATCATATGCCGACATGGAGTCCCATACGAGATTGTCACCGATAATGGATCCCAGTTCATTTCCACAAGGTTCGAAGCTTTCTGCGAGAAGTGGAAGATCCGGCTGAGCAAATCCACCCCACGATATCCACAAGGCAACGGCCAGGCTGAAGCAATAAACAAAACAATTCTCGACGGTCTCAAGAAACGCCTCGACCAGAAGAAAGGCCAATGGGCCGACGAACTGGAAGGTGTATTGTGGTCTCATAGAACGACACCGCGACGAGCAACCAATGAAACTCCGTTCGCCCTCGTCTATGGGACAGAATGCGTCATTCCACCAGAGATAAATTTTCCTGGAGTCCGCCGAAGACTACTCCCAGAGCAAGAAGGACTCAATCACTTGCTGATGCTTGACGAGTTGGACTTGATCGACAAAAAACGGGATCAAGCCTTGATCCGAATTTAGAATTACCAGAATGCAGCGGCAAAATACTAAACCTCTCACGTACGAAATCGACCGTTCTACGAAGGAGACCTGGTCCTAAGGAAAGTTTTCCAGAATACTGCTGAGCGGAACGCCGGCAAACTCTGAGCAAACTGGGAAGGACCTTACAAAATCACGAAAGTAGTCCGACCCGGAGTGTACGAACTCACCAACATGTCTGACGTCCCACTACCAAGATCGTGGAACGCAATGCACCTCAAGAAGTACTATACTTAGGATACTTCACATGAACTACGGGGCGGCTTGATCCCTGCAAAGGGTACGTAGGCAGTTCATCTTCGGATGGGTTCAGCTGCCCTCCTCCTAAAAAAAGGGGGGGGGGAGTGGGTACGTATACTCGTATACTCCCACCTTTGTAATAGACTCTGCGTCTACTTAATGCAAGTTTCTCGCAGCAATTTCCTTCATATCACACCCTCCACGGGTTACTAAAGCCTTAACAGAAACAGGCATCACATACGCACCTTTCACGAATCACTTAAAGTCCTAACTAAAACAGGCACCTCTCTTCACCCTCGTTGCTGCTGGCCCCAGCAACGAACTACTACATCCTTTACGGATCTAACTACTACATCCTAGCAGATTAAAAGCGCGCGCTATATAAATAACATTTCCATTGTCGGAGCGGATATGCTTACGGTAGCGTATCCGTAAACCAAAATGTTCATCCTAAACCCAACAACATATCATTGGTCCTAACAGTACTACATGTTCATTGTCGGAACGGATATGCTTATGGAAGGATATTTGTAAACCAAAATATTCATCCTAAACCCAACAACAAATCGTTGGTCGCAACAGTACTACGTGTCCATTGTCGGAGCGGATACGCTTACGGTAGCATATCCGCAAATCAAAATGTTCATCCGAAAACCCAACAAACAAATCGTTGGTGAGAACGCCTGTGCTCATAATCGAAGCAAGTATGCTTACACTAACATAATCAGTCAAAACGAAACAAACGAATCGTCGGTATTAACGCTAGCACAAACTGTACCGAAACGGATCAGTCCTCCTTGGATAAAAAAAAAAGCAGCATTCAAGTAACAAGTTTCAACAACAAAGAAACGACACAACCAAAGCCAAAGCCACAAGGCAAACATAACAAGTCAATATGGATAAAGCCATCCAGGCACCATGTCCAAATAACGTCAAAGCATAATTAAAATGATGACTTGGGCAGTTCCCCATCGTCATTATACCTTACCCCTCAAAGACGCACCCTAATCATCGTCGGAGGATTCGGCCGTCGTCTCAGATTCAGAGGCTTCGTTCGAACCAAGCTTACCCCTGTTGGATCCCGAGAATACGCGAACACCGACATCCACCGCTAACGCCTCAACAGACTCATTACCAAGCGCGACGTCGGCCGAGTCTTCAGAGATCGGCGAGACCACTAGGTCGTTCCCCAACGAGGTGACCAACTTATCAAACTCGTCATCGGCACCAGCGTACCTAGCTCTCCATCCCTCGAGTTTCTCAGTTTCGGCATCCAGCGAAGGTGGTTCGTCACCGCGGAGCAGCGCAAGGAGTTCAAAGTTGCCGTCAACTTGGGCAAGATCGACGATGCTGTTCTTCGACGATTCGCCCAAGATCTTGATCTTCTCCTTGGCTCGGTCGACTTTGGATTGAAACTTCTCGGCCAATCCGCGCATCACCCCCTTCTGGGCCCGTTCAACCTTCTTGTCAGTCATAGCCCTCTCCGAGCTCAACATCCGCTGGAGCTCGGCCACTTGAGCTTCTTGCTGGACCCGATAGGACTCCAAGTCCTCCTTCCATTTCGATGCTATCTCCGTCGCAGCATCGCGCTCACGCTCGGCCTCGGTAAGCTTTGATCAAAGCTCTTCGGCCACTTTCCGTGCACGCTCGGCCCTCCTCGCATTCTTACGAACGTCCGCCTCGTAACCGGACATCATCTTGTTAATAGAGGCCACGAACTGAACGGAAGAGAAAAAGAGATAGAGTATCGGGAGGAGGAAAGCTATCCCCCTTGGAGAGAATCTTGGAGAAGAGAGTGGCCGATGCCGACGCGTCGTCATAAAACATTTCAGAAGCAAACGGCTGAGATACAGGTTACGAAGGCAGCTCATGCTCGGCAGCACTACGAACCGATGCGTTACGCCTTTTTTGTCTAGGAGCGTCATCCTTTTGAGGATTTTTCCCTCTGTCAGCCTTTGCCGGGACACGTCTCCGGACAGGCCTCACTTGATCGGCATCCTCGCTTGTAGCCGCAGCCTTACCCTTTCGACGAGAAACCGGAGGCACGACCAATTGCCCAAGACCTGACACGACCTCTTTCGCGATGGGGATCGACGGAGCTAGTACGGACGGTTCAACAGATGAGTCGCCCGGGGGAAAAGCAAGGGCAGCACTCAGCTGCTCCGCAGAAATCTCAGTTCGGCCAACCTCTGCCTGCTCCATTGCAGCATGGTTTTTGGCCTCCATCCTTTCACGAACAGATGGTCTTTTCCCCATGGTTCTCTTCGTACTGCTAGAAGAACACAAAGGAGTCGAATTCGGAGAATAATATCCAAAGTATCGTGCCCGCGCTCTCTCCACTCTTTGAAGAGTAAAATCTTTTTGCCAGTCGCACTCACCGGAAGCTAGAGTCTCACAAAGCGTAATTATGTCCGGAGGACACGTCGGGAGCGGATTGGGAACTGCAAAACCAACGAATAAGGCGGAAAGTCATGACATGTTCAACAAGACAGAAAAGTTCGTAAAGCTATAGATCGGCTACCGATTTTTCTCCATGTGGTCCTAATTTTGTTAACCCGATCCGCACCGACCGAAGCCTCGGAAATAGGCACAAAGAAGAAATAATCCTCCCAATATCTGTCTTTACTTGGGAATCTTCCGATAATTTTGCGGTGAGCTTTGTTCGAAAGGGAGTAAAGAAGCGAATCCTTGGAGCGAAACGTCCGAAAGGATAGCAGGTTCAGCAAGTGATCCACGGTGACTTCTTCGCCACACTCGAAGCTGCGGACCACGATCCCAACCAGGTGTCGAATTCCCCGCGGAGTTATTTGCACCAGGGCCAGTCTATGTTTCCACAGATATCCAAGGATGACCCCTGGTATTGGGAACCACATGAAGCACATGTAGAAACAACTCTCGTATAAGGTAAAAAACCCTTGTGGGGGCTCACTGGCCCGATCCGATGGCGATGGAAGGATGAATTCAATTTTTTCGGAAATGTTGAAACGGTGCCTGAGGGTCTCCAAAGATTCAGCAGTGGATAGAGTAGATCCTGGTGGATCAGGCGCCTCATGCTTGTATCCGCCCTTGGAGATTCGCCGTTTTGAAGAACACGCCCGAAGACTCGCGTCTTGCCTAATCCTAACACAATCGGAACTCCAATTCTCCATCTCGGTTTTTACATTGAAAGGACTCTCCATTTTGCCTAGCAAAGGAAATCACTTCGGCGAAAAAGTATTTCGGCCGAGCACCACTTCGGCAAAGGGTTACTTCGGCAGAGAAGACTCCGGCCGAAAACAATTTCAGAGACAACAAAAGAAAACAACAAAACAACCTAAAAAAAAAAAAAATCTTCAAGAGGAGGAGAGAGAAGGGAGGAGAGAAGTTACCTTGAGATTTTTGAGAAGTGAAGAAGTGAAGAGGAAATGAGGAGAAGGGGGAGAATATATAGGCTCATAAAGCAAAAGATGATGTCATCATGCATTGGAAGCTGTGCCAAAGCACAGTTGAATGAAGAAATTTCTACTGTAAAAAAGATTATCAGTCTAAAGACAGAGAACCTGGTAGACATCAAAACAACGGACTCAGCGTCATGTCAGCTCAGCTCGTACCAATCGACACGACACATTGATCCCAGCTTGGACTTCCTCTACCTCGGCACTATCATCACTGAAACTACCGAGCTGGGGGGCTAACTGTTGGGGTCAAAACCCACCCAGCTGTGATCAATGGGAAAATGGCTAAGTATGAAAATACGAAGAATTGGACAAGGCCGAAAGTGTGCCTAAGTCATTTCTGTACGAGTCCATTTAAGAACAAGAGAGGCCATTCAGGCCAAAGCAGCTCCATTCCCGACCAAGGAAGCTTCACTTCGGCATGGAGACTTCGGCAAGCTGGGTTGTCACTTCGGCAAGACTTAATCTTCACTTAGGCAAGCTTTGTCTCCACTTAGGCAAGCTTTGACTCCACTTCGGCACGGAGACTTCGGCGAAGAAGGGAGAGTCATTGGCAAAGAGATTTCGGCTGAAGTGCTCCACATCGGCATGGCCTTGGCTTCGGCAAGCTATCCACCTCGGCACTGCCCACATCGGCCAAGTTCTTCTCCGCTTCGGCAAACTTCATCTCCACTTCGGCAAGCTTGGTCTTCCCTTAGGCAAGCTTTGGCTCACATCGGCAAAGCTTTGCTCTACTTCGGCGAAGAAGGGGGAGACTTCGGCAAGATTGGTCTTCACTTAGGCAAACTTTGTCTCCACTTAGGCAAACTTTGGCTCACATCGGCAAAGCTTTGCTCTACTTCGGCGAAGAAGGGGGAGACTTCGGCAAGCTTGGTCGTCACTTCGTCAAGGATTGGTCTCCGCTTAGGCAAGCCTTGTCTCCACTTAGGCAAGCTTTGGCTCACATCGGCAAAGCTTTGCTCCACTTCGGCAACGAATGAGGAGACTTCGGCAAGCTCCACTTCGGCAATGGAGGAGACTTCGGCAAGCTCCACTTCGGCAACAAGGAGGAGACTTCGGCAAGCTCCACTTCGGCAACGAATGGGGAGACTTCGGCAAGCTCCACTTCGGCAACAAGGGGAGACTTCGGCCGACGAGATTTCGGCAAGCTCCACTTCGGAAAAGGAGGAGACTTCGGCAAGCTCCACTTCGGCAACGAATGGGGAGACTTCGGCAAGCTCCACTTCGGCAACAAGGGGAGACTTCGGCCGACGAGACTTCGGCAAGCTCCACTTCGGCAACGAATGAGGAGACTTCGGCAAGCTCCACTTCGGCAACGAATGAGGAGACTTCGGCAAGCTCCACTTCGGCAACGGAGGAGACTTCGGCAAGCCCCACTTCGGCAATAAGGAGAGACTTCGGCCGACGAGGCACTTCGGCATGCCTCCACTTCGGCCAACGATTGCGGCCAACGATTGCGGCCAACAAGGCACTTCGGCCAACGAAGCACTTCGGCCGACAAGGCACTTCGGCCAACGAGGCACTTCGGCCAACAAAGCACTTCGGCCGACAAGGCACTTCGGCCAACGAGGCACTTTGGCCAACGAAGCACTTCGGCCGACAAGGCACTTCGGCCAACAAGGCACTTCGGCCAACAAAGCACTTCGGCCGATAAGGCACTTCGGCCAACAAGGCATTTCGGCCGACGACTTCGGCCAACAAGGCACTTCGACCAATGAAGCATTTCGACCAACGAAGCATTTCGGCCAACAAAGCACTTCGGCCGACAAGGCACTTCGGCCAACAAGCTCCACTTCGGCCAAAGGACATTTCTATACGAAACTGTCTTGCCGAAGTCAAAGCTGCCGAAGACAATCCTGGCCGAAGTCAAAATCATACGAGACTGCTTGGCCGAAGTCAAAATCATACGAGACTGCTTGGCCGAAGTCAAAATCATATGAGACTGCTTGGCCAAAGTTAAAATCATACGAGACTGCTTGGCCGAAGTCAAAATCATACGAGACTGCTTGGCCGAAGTCAAAATCATACGAGACTGCTTCGCCGAAGTCAAAATCATACGAGACTGCTCGGTCGAAGTCAAAACCATACGAAACTGTTCGGCCGAAGTCGAAATCATACGAAACTGTCTGGCCAAAATCATACAAAGCTGTCTGGCCGAAGTCATTTCTATACGAAGACAGAAGATGGCACGGCCGAAGCCATTTTTATACGAAGCTGGAAGACGACGCGGCCGAAGTCATTTTTATACGAAGCTGGAAGACGACGCGGCCGAAGTCATTTCTATACAAGGACGACAAGCCCATCTTTGGCCCGCGATGGATCAAAGGCCCATGAAGCTAAGCCGACTTGCTAAAACAGGAATCCCGAAGGATTAGGAAGTTTTCCTAATCCCTTTGGGATTGACCTAGCCAACTCGAACGACTATATATATCTATGTACATCCCTTGAAAAAGGGATCCGCAATTTTACTTAGCAAGAAAACCCTAGACTTTTTTGCTCTCAAACTCTTGTACGAAAGCTTTTCGACACAGCTTAATAAAAACCATCTTTGGATCTCTCCGTTCGTGGTTCATCCGCAGAAATTTCATCCCTCTTAACAAACCTCTGACAAATTCTAATTGTGTTGATTTCGACTCCCACATGCTCTACTTCTTTGTTCACTGCCTTTGCTCTTTCGGGTCCCAATTTTCTCCTTTTCTGCTTAACCGGTTTGAAAGTTGGGTCCATGTTTAGTTCGTGGGAGGCGATGCCGATGCTGATACCAGGCATATCTTCGGCTTCCCATGTAAATGTGTGTACGTTCGTTTTTAAGAAAGAGATTAGTTCTTTTTTAAGACGGTCTTCCAGCTCGGCTCCAATCTCAACACGCCGCTCCGAATGTTTGTCATCTATGCAAACTGACACCACGGGATCGCACATCGGTTCTCGTTTTTCCTCTTGCACCTCCGCGATCTGTAATTGCTATAAAAGCTTAGCCAGGTTGTTCGCTTCCTCCCGATTCTTTTTCATTTTTCTTCGTTTAGCTTTGGCGCTCGGCTTGATCACTAGATTTTGAAGCTTATGCTCGGCCAGAAAACAAATTCGGGATTCTTTCTGGTTCCCGCAGATGGTTTTGATTCCGCTTGGCGTCATAAATTTTATGCAGAGATGGAATGTTGATGGAACTGCTCGCATAGAGTTTATCTAGGGAGTTCCCATGATGACGTTGTATATGGCGGGGTGGTCAGCTACTGAGACCTCCCCTATCTTTGTTACTCCACCGGCGAATACAGGCAACTTGATTGTTCCCAGGGTCATTGTTGTTTCTCCCGAGAACCTCGTCAGCGGCTTCGGAGTTGCTATTACCTCGGAGAGATTAATTTCCATTCGACGCAGAGTTTCGCAAAAAATAACATCCACGGAGCTTCCAGTATCGATCAGTACTCTGGCGACGTCATGGTCTGCTACGACTAGTTCGATGACTAGCGGGTCATTGTGTGGTTACTCAATGCTGACTGCCTCCTTCTGTTCAAAGGAGATTACGTCATTTGGGACATCGGTAGGCGCACTCCTGGTGGTGCTAGAAACTGCTCGGCCTTGAAAAGCTTTAATCGCGGAGACGGTATCCATGCAGAATTGAGATCCTCCCATTATCATGTTGATTCTCCTCTGGGGTCCTTGCTGATTCGCTTCGTCATCTCGTCGCTCCCTTTTGGCTGGCTTGTCGGCTCGGCCTTCCGGGCGATATTGTATTACATCGTCTTTCCGTTCGAAGTCCTTTAGGCTGACTATGCCACCCAATTTCCCCTCGACAAGTTTAACCGCAAGTAATAAGCCGAGGCTTCTACAGTTTGCCGTTATGTGTCCATACTGATGGTGATGTTCGCAGTAAGCCTTTTCATCGTATGTGCTCGTGCTTCTTTTCCAAGTATTTCAAGGTAACTTCCCGTGGCCGGTTCCGACCTGGTAATTGTGGGCGCCTCCGAAACCGGTCCCTTCATGACTGATGAAGCCACCGTTCTGTGAATTTTTCTTAAAATTTAACGTTGTCGCGATGGTGTTTTGAACGTTGCTTCGGCTCGTCATTTTCGTTGAGTCGTATCTCTGAGACAAAACTTTCATTTCTTCTTCGTTGATTATGAAATCCGAAGCTCGGTGTAGTGAATCCTGGATAGTAAGCGGCTGGTTCAAAGTAATTTCCTCCCTGAAACGTGATTCGTACCACATCGATTTCCTCAAGGTTGTGAGGGCGGCTTTGTCGCTCACGCCGTCGACTTTAGAGATTATCTTTTTGAAACACTCTATAAAACTTCGCAATGATTCGGTCAAGCCCTGAGATAGTGTCCACAGGTCGGCATCCGAAGTACCATGATCCATGAACATTGAATAATGCTTCAGAAAAGCAGCGGATAGTTGGTCGAAGCTACCAATGGAATTACGATCAAGGCGAGAGAACCATTCCAAGGCTGGTCCTTTGAGATGTTCCACGAATAAGAGGCAAAACCCAGTGTCTCTCTCGTTTTCGCTAAGATTGGCTCACCCAATGGCGATGCGGAACACCATTATATGAGCTTTTGGGTTGGTAATTCCCTCATAGAACGGAACTCAAATTTTTCTAGGGATGGAGATTCTCGTCCTGGTTATCCGAGTTGTGAATGGTGTCTTCTGAGTTTCTTCCAACATGTGGCCTATTTCGGGTCCCGAGCTAATCGCCTTGTGTACTTGTGACTTAAACGTCTTTACCTCGGCGGCGGCTCTTGCCATTGCCTCGCGAATCTCAGTTAGTTCCTTATTCTGGTTGTTGTTTGATATTTGTGGTCTGTCCTCGAAGTGTGCTTGCTGTTCCCAGTAAGCGTCCTCTTCTTCATTCATTAGGTCAAGTTGGCTCGTGTTCTCTCTTCTGCTTAAGGATGCTGAGGTGAAATCCGCGTCGGTCTGTCGTTCAATGGCTCGATTTCCTTTGGCTCCAACCAATCCGTTAAGTCCTCTGTTATCGTCATTGTTAGCGAATTGGACACGTCTATTAAAGCTTCTGGGGGCTCTGATCAGCTTGGACGGTTCATTAATGACGATCGTTGTAATGCCCCGTATCAAAACTAAAAATAGGCTGTAAAAAAAAAAGTTGGAATCAAGAAGAATTGAGTTAGGAAAACTCAATGAAGTCAAAAGAAGATGTTCAGTCACAGTAAAATTCAATTGGGTCAGGAAAATTACGTTCTGATAGAGTTTTGTGACCCGTGGGTTGGAAACGTATGACCCAGCGATTGAAAAACTATCTGTGGGTCGAGTTTTGTGATCCGTGGGTCGAAACACTATGACCCAATGGTCGAGATTTTTTATCAGATCAGTACTAAGGTGCATGTTTACGCATGGAAAACGGTTAGGTGTCGTCGTCTGAGGCAGTTTGGGGAGTGAGTGGGACACTGGTCCATACCAGATCATGTGGGATGACAAATGGTAGGTCACAGCAACACTTGGCAGCTCCAACGTGACATTTGTCAACCAAGCAACCACATCACCACCCATGGATCTTCTATATATATATATATATATATATATATATATATATATATATATGTGAATCTTACCCCCTTAGAAAAATTAGAGCCAAAAATTATACCAAAACTCTGCCAAAATCAGTCCATACCTTACCTTAGGTCGAGTTTTTCCTATCAAAACGCTGTCCAAATCGATCCAGATCAGTCTAGATCGTACCATAGGTCGAATTTCCAAACCCGTTGGTGCATAAAACGTGATCTAGGGTCGAGTTCCAGTCGGTAAGTAGTAGGTTTCATTAATTCCATACTAGATCTTTACCGAATAGATGTTAAATCTAGCTTTATCCTTAGCTTCAGGTTCGCTGAGACCACAAGGAGTAAGATCAGATTGTTGTGAAGCTTTGGTCTAGGAACGTCAGAGTTAAATCGGTGAGTTGGGATGTTTGAGCATGAGCCGGTTATACGCTTGCGTATAATCGTACTGATTATTTGTTGCTTGATAATTTGCTTGAGGTTTACCGTGTTATTTATTGAATTTTATTAAGTGTTTTGCATGTTATGATTGTTGCATGCATGTTATGTGGTGTGTGGTGAAAGGGTGTGGTGAAAAGTGATTGGCGTGGTTGGTTAAAACCCCACGACCATGTTGTGGTGAGAGCGATTGGCGTGTGTGGTTAACACCCCACGACCATGTTGTGGTGAGGGCGTATTCAGAGCTTCTGGACTTGGTGCATTGGTTGATCCCCAATGGCCAAGTGCCGCACGACGGTGTGGCTCGATAGAGATATTTTGCGGCTTGGGTGTCTTTGTGACTACCAAGTGCAAGTGTTCCCTTGTTGAAGGAAGTAACCGATGCGTAATTGGGCCCTTGGATGCATTAGGCATGTGTGGTGTTGCATTCATGTTAGTGCCTTGTGTAGGTTTTAGCTTCCGCTTGTGCATACTTGATTGATTGTTTGTTTGATTGATTGATTGTTATTTTGGGGTTTGGGTTGGGAAATTATTGCATGTTAGCGGGCCTAACTCACTGAGTATTGCCAGAATACTCATCTCCCTCTTTCTTGCAGGTAACTAGTAGAGGGAAAACCTTAGGGGAGACCGGAATGTTAGGACCATCGGAGTAGATTTGATGTTTTTTGGTAAAATCATGTTTGGTGTATATAGTATGTATTACTTTGGTGTTAAGATTCGTCCGGACCTATATATTTTGTAATATTTTCTTGGATAATGTTACTGTATGAAATGTTTTCTTAAAGGTGGCGAGTGTTCACTGATATTAGTCTTGTCAAGACTAACACAACTCAAGATCATAGTACGGGTTGAAAAGCCTTAGGCTATGGTCAAGAGGAATAATACCGTGGATGGATTGATTTAGGTTCTGGATTCGTCCGGAACTTGGGTTGGACCGTCTACGGATATCATATTGTGGCATCTCTGGGCCATCTGGGTATAGAATGGTTCGGGGGTGTTACAAAAGGTGGTATCAGAGCATGGTTTTGGTCATGCTCACGGGACTCGCATTTTCAAATGTTTTATCGAGTCAAAATGCGTCGCAAAAAGACACTTAGAAGGACGTAGAACTTTGCGGCAACCCGGTGTCCAGAAGGATTCAAAAAGGACGTAGCTGTGTACTACTTGGAGGAAGAAGCACTAGGATGGTGGGATGGCGTGGAAAGGATGTATGGGGATCAAGTATCAACATGGGTGGAGTTCAGACAAGAATTTGAAAGGAAGTACTTTCCACCGGAGGCTCGGGACCGGATGGAAAGGTAGTTTTTGGATTTGGTACAAGGTAACCAAAGTATAAGAGAATATGAAGCCGAGTTCACTAGACTTCGGAAATACATTTCGTATGGCCAGGGAGACGAGTATTCCTTGATTCGTAAGTTTTTGAGGGGATTGCGACCGCAGATTAGTAGCATACTCCAAGCAGTGGTACACACCAATCTGTATGCACTGATTGAGCGAGCTGTGGAAGTGGAAGAAAGTTTAGTTGTGGGAAAGGAGGCTGCACCTCAGGGACAACGTGATAATAGTGGAAAAAAATTTATCAACAAGGTCAGAAAGTAACACAGCCAGTTGGGCAACGGAAATCAAATAAACGGGGAAGAGATCAAACTCATCAGAAGAATCAAAGTACACCATCAAAGGACTCAGGAATAGTGTGTTACTCGTGTGGGCAAGTAGGACACATCTCTCGAAATTGCCAAAATAACAGTCCTTACCAGCCATCGGTGCCAGTTTACATTAGATGTTTTAATTGTAGCGAGACAGGACACTACGCGAAATCGTGCCCGACAGTTCATCCAACATTAGCATCACTATTGGCAAATCATTCCCCACCGGCCCCGCAAGAAGAGGAACCCCCGATGAAGAAGCAAGAGACAGTAGGAAGAGTTTATAACCTAGGGTTAGCTTCACCTAAACCTCCAAGACCTCCAAAAGTTTCATTTTAAGGTAAGTTTGGGTGCTAACTCTCTTGATGAAATGATGGCATGATTGAATGATTGAGTGCTTGCTTTCTTGCTTTAATAAGTATTGTTGGGGTCAGTTTTCATCCCATCAAGATCAACTGCTGAAAATACTAAGTATTGAGAAAAAAGCCTAGGCGACAAGCCAAACATTAGAAGACGAGCCAAACTCGGCTCGGCAGCAAGAAGTGAGTAACGAGCCAACGTTTGGCTAGGCATGAAGCAGACGGTGACGAGCCAACATCTTGGCTACGCATCAGAAGGAAGCAACACTCCTCGGGCTCGGCGATGGAAGGAAGGGAGTGACGAGCCAATCTCTTGGCTAGGCATTGGAAGAAGCAGGAGACGAGCCAAACTTGGCTCGACAGCATGAAGCAGATGGTGATGAGCCAACATCTTGGCTAGGCATTGGAAGAAGCAGGAGATGAGCCAAACTTGGCTCGGCAGCATGAAGCAGACGGTGACGAGCCAACATCTTGGCTAGGCATTGGAAGAAGCAGGAGACGAGCCAAACTTGGCTCGGCAGCATGAAGCAGTGAGTGACGAGCCAACGTTTGGCTAGGCATGAAGCAGTAGGTGACAAGCCAACATGTTGGCAAGTCAACGAACGGTGACGAGCCAACATGTTGGCAGGCCGCAGCTTAGTGACGAGCCAAAAATGGTCATAGACCAGCCTCTTTGGCTCGGCGACAAGGCAGCTCTCCTTTAGCTCGGCATAAGGGAAAAGATAACGAACTGACATTTCCTTGGCTCGACGATGAGGAGAGGCGACGAGCCAACTCTCTAGTTCAACATTGGGAGAAATAGGCAAGCTCACCGATGACCCAGCGAAACAACAAGCCCAATACCTTAACATATCTAAGCGACGAGCCACAAGGGTTTGGATGGGCCAAATTAGCAAGTAAGAAGCCCACATACGAACCAACCAGAGAAGAAAGGAAATCCCAAAGAATAAGGAAGTCTTCCTTTTCTCCTTTAGAAAAAGGCCTAGCCGACTTGATTTTGTATAAATAGGCAATGTACCTCTTGAAAAAGGGGATCCGAAAATTAACCTAGCAAAACACTTATTGCTTTACAAACAGCTTTTTCAAAACAGCTGGAAGAAAATCTCCATCTTTGGACCTTTGTTCTTGGTTTCTTTACATAGAAGTTTGTCGAATCCCTAAATTACTTCACAAGTTTTGGTTGTGCGAGTTTCGACCCCCACAATTTGGCACCGTCTGAGGGGAATCCTCAAACTTTCTGACACCTAAGAACCACTGAGTACGAGATCTGAAGCAATGACTACCGACGAAGACCGAAGCGGTGACGATGCAAGCAACACTGGTGTCGATCTTCCTAGGACAGGAACCAATCTGCCTCCAGCAAACATGGAAGGCACCTCAGAAACATTAACAGAATTGAAGAACATGATGACCGCGTTGCTGAAGAAGGCCGAGGAGCAAGACAAGCTGAACAGCTCGCTGATAGAGAGAATTGAGTCACTAGCAACCGATAGCCGAGCCAGAAACATACGATCTGGAGGAATTGGCTCGACTATGAACCCACCTGTTAGCGGAATAACCAGACGGCTTGGCCTAAACCCGACGGCCCTGGATTTTTCAACACCACGCGACGCACCAAGGACTTTGGGAGGATTACCACCGCCACATCCAACAAACGAGCAAACACCCGCCGTGACAAGATCGAATATCACCGAGCCACCTCGGCTGATCCGAGGAGAAAGAGGAACCAGTGATGGATATGACCTAGGCACCGACGTTGGATTGGCTACAACAATCATTCTTGACGAAGAAGGAGACCACAACGCAGAAAATCTTGCTGACGAGGGATTCGCACCAGCAATAACAGGAGCCCGAGCCAGCGAAGGCGATATTAACCTAAACCGAGCCAAGAATTTGGTTGAGGAAGAAGAAAATCTCCTCTGGGTCCAACGAGCTCAGTACGCTGAAGAACCAAGAACGACGAGCCGAGCCCAGAGGGAAGAGTTGGACGAAATCCGAGCCTCCTTGATTCGAGCCACTGCCGAGATGAAAGCCGTCTGATCCCAGGTGCACAAGGCAACCAGTAAAGTCCCGGAGATTGACCGCGCACTGGAGGAAGCACACAATACACCGTTCACAGCCCGAATCACTAAGGCAAGGATCTCCGACCCAGGAAAAATCAAAGTCCCAGTCTACGAAGGAACAACCGATCCAAAAGAACATATAACGGCGTTTATCATAGCAATGGGCCGAGCTAATTTCAGAGAAAAGGAGAGAGACGCCGGTTTCTGCCTCATATTTGTGGAGTACCTAAAGGGTGCAGCCCTCCAATGGGTTTCAAGATTAGAGCGGAACTCCATTGATGATTTCCAGCAGCTGTCTGCCGCTTTCCTGAAGCATTATTCCATGTTTATGGATCGAGGAGCCTCAGATGCCGACCGATGGACATTGACTCAAGGGCCCAAGGAGACATTACGAAGCTTCATAAGCAGTGATGTCGAAAGTTGAAGACATAAGCGATAAGGCCGTTGTGTTCGCTTTAAAAAGAGCTTTATGGTACGAATCCGAATTCCGAAAAGAGATTGCTCTGAACACACCACTATCAATCCAGGACGCACTGCACCGAGCCTCGGATTTCATAGTCAACGAAGAAGAGATAAAGGTTTTGTCTCAGAAATACGGAGTCGCCAAAGCGACGAATCATTCCTTCCAAACTCCGAACCAACCGCCCCATAAGAAGAGTATTCAAGGAAACGGATATGTACACCACGAGAAACCCAATTTTGGAGGAGCCAACAACTACCAGGTGGGAACAGGTCGAGGCAAAACACCATGAAACACTTGGACACGAAGTCAAAGTTCGTACGACGAAAAAGCTTACTGCGAATATCATCACATGCACGGTCATTCAACTGCCAACTGCCAAACCTTGGGAATGAAGCTTGCGGCGAAGCTGGTAACTGGAGAGCTCGGTAACGCAGTCAGCCTGAAGGACTTTGAGCAAGAGGGCAAAAAGGATCAGCCGAACCAGACAAATCAAAATGATGATACTCCCAAGCGAGGAAGGTGAGATGACGAGGCGACACAGTTAGGTTCTCGAAGAAGAATAAATATGATAATGGGAGGATCATAATATTGTTCGGACATGGTGTCATCAATCAAAGCATTCCAGCGGCGAGCCGATGCAAGTGTCAACTGGTCAGCACCCTCCAAACTTCCCAACGACGTCATCTCGTTCGAAGAAAGGGAAACCACCAGCATCGACCAACCACATAACGATCCCCTCGTGATAGAACTGATCGTAGACGATTGCGACGTCGCCCGAGTTCTGATAGATACGGGAAGCTCCATGGATGTGATCTTCCGGGAAACTCTCAGAAGGATGAACATAGACCTAGACAAAATCACAGCCGCGCCGAAGCATTTAACTGGATTCTCGGGAGAAACGACCATGACCCTTGGAACAATAAAACTTCCTGTCCAAGCCGAACAGGTAACCAAGATAGTGGAGTATTCGGTTGCAGATCATCCTGCGATCTACAATGTGATCATGGGTACACCCTGGATAAACTCAATGCGAGCCATACCATCGACCTATCACCTCTGCATCAAATTTCAACCCTCGGAGGAGTCAAAACGATTTGGGGAAACCAGAAGGAGTCCCGCATTTGTTTCCTAGCTGAGCATAAACTCAGGAACCCCGTCACAGAAACCACCACCAAGAGAAAGAAGTTGAAGACCGACAGAGAGCTCGAAAATGAGTTGGCAAAACTCTTATAGCAATTACAGATCACGGAGGATCGTGAGAAGAAGAGCAAACCAACTTGCGACCCCATCATCTCGGTGAACATCGATGGCAATCACCTGGAACGCTGTGTTGAAATAGGGCCCGAGCTGAAAGATCCAATAAGGGGAAGCTGAAGACATGCCCGGCATCAGCATCAACATGACGTGCCACGAGCTGCACGTGGATCCAACCTTTAAGCCAGTCAAACAGAAAAGGCGAAAACTTGGTCCGGACAGAGCACAAGCAGTGAATGACGAGGTGGAAAGATTACTACGCGTGGGATCAATAATCGAAGCAAAGTACCTAGACTGGCTCGCCAACCCTGTGGTGGTTAAGAAGAAAAATGGGAAATGGCGTGTATGCGTGGACTTCACCGACCTGAACAAAGCCTGCCCCAAAGAAAGCTTTCCACTACCACATATTGATCGATTGGTGGAAGCAATCGCAGGCAACAAACTCTTTACATTTATGGACGCTTTCTCCGGATACAACCAAATTCTAATGAACCCAGACGATCAAGAGAAGACGGCGTTCATCATAGACCGCGGGATATATTGCTACAAAGTGATGCTGTTCGGTCTCAAAAATGCCGGAGCCACTTACCAGCGATTAGTAAACCGAATATTCGCTGGCCAACTGGGGAAGATGATGGAAGTATACATAGACGACATGCTGGTAAAGTCTCTAGAGGAGAAGGATCACGTAGCTCACCTAGAAGAATGTTTCAAGCAACTGAATCTGCATAACATAAAGCTGAACCCAACCAAGTGCAGATTTGCGGTCACGTCTGGAGAATTCCTTGGATATCTGGTCACCCACCGTGGAATTGAAGCCAACCTGAAACAGATTGATGCGCTCATACAGATGGTGTCACCGAAGACAAAGCGCGAAGTTCAGAGGCTAACTGGACGGGTCGCCGCGCTGAATCGTTTCGTCTCTCGGTCAACTGATAAATGTTTGCCTTTCTACGATACGTTACGTGGGAACAAGAAGTTTGAATGGACAGAAAAATGCGAGCAGGCATTTCAACAGTTGAAAGAGTACCTAGCTAGCCCTCAAGTACTTACGAAACCGGTGGAAGGCAAACCACTATTTCTATACACAGCCGATTCGGCCACGGCAGTAAGTGGTGTACTCATCAGGAAAGAGCGCAGCGAGCAGAAGCCAATTTTCTATGTTAGCCAAACTCTCACCGACGCTAAAACCCGGTATCCACAGATGGAAAAGCTGGCATTGTCTGTGATAATGTCCGCTCGAAAACTAAGACCATACTTCCAGTCACATTCGATTGTAGTTCTGAGTATCAAAGCAGAACCTGCGCAAAGCCTCAAGTCCTTGCCGACTTTCTGATAGAACTCCCAGAAGAAGTGATAGAAGAGCCCGCTCCGAGCCTAATATGGAAGCTCCACGCAGATGGATCATCATCAAAACAAGGATCCAGAGTGGGAATACGGTTAACCTCTCCAACGGGCGAAATCCTCGAACAGTCATTCCACCTGGGTTTTCGCGCATCCAATAACGAAGCAGAATACGAAGCTTTGATTGCTGGAATGAGACTTGCTCTTGGACTCAAGGTTTCGCACATCCAAGCCTACGGCGATTCGCAGCTGGTGGTCAACCAGGTCAGCGGCGAGTACACTGCCAGAGACGACCGAATGGAAGCTTATCTAAAGATTGTCAAAGAACTGGCTGCATAGTTCTAAGAGTTCACATTAACACGGATACCACGCACTAGCAGCACTCGCATCCTCTTCCGATCCGGATTTGAAAAGGATAATCCCAGTAGAATTCATCAAAAACTCAAGTATCAACCTCTCTGACACCGTGAATGCGGTCACTCGCTCCCAAAAAGCCATTCAAGCCGAAGGTATGTCTGGACCAAATCCTGCAGAAAAGGGCAGCACCGAAACCACCACTCTAGATGACCGGAACATGACACCATCAGTAGAGGACAAAGCAATTGAGATAGAGGAGGAACTTGAAACAGAGCCTCCAACAGAAGGTGAAGCAGTGGAGATGGAGGAAGACCCACGACAAACAGAAATGGACTATGGATGCGACAAAGAATGGTTAGGAGCAATCCGAGTATATATCATGGACGGCGAGGCACCATCAGATAAATGGGCTGCCAGAAAACTCAGAGCTCAAGCTGCTCGATATGTTCTCTTAGACGGAAACGTCTTCAAGTGGAGATTCTCAGGACCACTGATGGCTTGCGTGGAAGGCGCCAAAGAAAAAACATCATGGAAGAGGTCCATAGTGGCTCGTGTGGTAATCACTCCGGCGGAAGAGCTTTGGCGGTAAAGATCAAGCGTCTTGGTTACTATTGGCCAACAATGGTGAAGGACTGCGAGAAGTTCTCCGCCAGGTGCGAAAAATGCCAACGACATGCCCCAATGATTCATCAACCCACGGAGTTGCTGTCATCAATCTCAGCGCCCTACCCTTTCATGCGTTGGTCCATGGATATCGTCGGACCTCTCCATAGGTCCAAACAGAAGAGGTTCCTGTTGGTTTTGACAGATTACTTCTCCAAATGGGTAGAAGCAGATTCTTTCGCCAACATAAAGGATGCCCAAGTCGAAAATTTCGTCTGGAAAAATATCTTATGCCGACATGGAGTTCCCTACGAAATCGTCACAGACAACGGTTCACAATTTATCTCTACAAGGTTTGAAGCCTTCTGTGAAAAATGGAAGATACGACTCAGCAAATCTACGCCGTGCTATCCACAAGGGAATGGAAAAGCAGAAGCAGTGAACAAGACTATCCTGGATGGCCTGAAAAAATGCCTTGATGCAAAGAAGGGACGCTGGGCAGATGAACTCGAAGGAGTATTATGGTCACACCGAACCACTCCGCGGCCCACCGGTGAAACACCTTTTGCTCTTGTCTACGGTACAGAATGTGTCATCCTAGCCGAGGTACAATTTCTGGGAGTCCGCCGCAGACTTCTTTCAGGCCAGGAAGGATTGAATCACCTCATGTTACTCGACGAGTTAGACTTGGTTAACGAACGAAGGGATCAAGCGCTGGTTCGGATTCAAAATTACCAACAGGCAGCAGTTAAGTATTACAACACTAACGTCAGAAGCTGCAAGTTCAAAGAAGGTGATCTGGTTCTCCGCAAAGTTTTTCAGAACACAGCCGAAACAAACGCTGGCAAACTAGGAGCGAACTGGGAAGGACCCTACAAAATCACCAAGGCAGTTCGACCAGGAGTATACGAGCTCTCAAACATATATGATGTTCCGATACCAAGATCTTGGAACGCAATGCACCTAAAGAGGTATTACCACTAAATCACGCCACATGAACTACGGGATGACTTGATCCCTGAAAAGGGTACGTAGGCAGTTCGTCTTCGGATGGGTTCAGTTGTCCCCCTCCTTAAAAAATGGGGGGAGTGGGTACGTATACATGTATACTCCCATATCTCGGATCACTCTTTAAAGAGAAACTTCAAACTCTCTCTAACACAACTCGTGTCACTTAGCCTACACAAGTCACATCTTTACATCCTTCATGGATATTCATCACCTCGTCTGTTGCTGGCCACAACAGACGGACAAGCACATCCTTTGCGGATTTTAACCACTATCTCTATATGGGATAGGGTTCTCAACACCCTCTTATGGGTAACAAAGCGCGCTATACAAATTTCGATTGGGTATATCCTAAATCTAATATCCAAAAGGTATATCCTGGACGATATTCTTACAAGTTTATCTTTGAGAGGGACCCGTAAGTCGAAAACTCGCAAGTCTTAACACTCAAACTAAACTCTAAAACCCGGTAAACACCTCTCGGTACACTGGTCATAAACATCTCAGTAACATAATACTAGACCTAAAAAGTTAGTATGAGATTTTAAACATGCTTCACTGTCGAAAGAATGGGAATGTAAGCCGGAACACCGCAAACCCAAAACTGACACCAAAAGGACTAACCATATTCTGTACTAAACAAAGATGGTTCGTAATATCATGTCAAAAAGACAAACGAGAACATGGATAGATATTTCCAGCGAAGGATAAGAGAGTTCATGCCAACAAATGGCAAACATTACAGGACTTAGCAATTAACATACCAAAAAGGTGGATAAAGCCATCCAGGCGCTTGTCTTAAAAACAAATATACCAAAGCAAAAGAAAAGAGTTTTAAGTTAAAAGAAAATAGAGAAAAAGATCATTCAAGAAGATCTGGCTCGGAAGGCTTCTCGGCAGCAAGATCAGCAATCCCTGGTGTGCCGACATTCGAACCTGCAAAATCTACAACTCCGGCTGTTGCCGCCATATTCTCCGTTGGCTCGGTTCCCAGAAGAGTGCATGTGGAGTCTGAGGAAACAGATGAGAGCATCAGATCTTTCTTCACCTCGGCCTCAATCTTCTCGAACTCATCCACCGCGTCGGCCAAATCAGCTCTCCATCCTGTCAGCTTCGACACCTCGGCGTCGAGAGCTGTGCATCCTCTTTCTACAGAATCTCAAGCAGTTGAAGATTGCTGTCAACTCGGGCCAAATCAAGCTCTTTCTCCTTCGCTATTTTCAGCTCGTCAACGCTCTTCTCGGCCTTGGCAAGCCGCTCCTGAAATTTCATCGACAACTCTCGCCTCGCCGCCTTCTGGGCCTTTTTAATGTTGTTTTCATGCAAGGCCTTTACGGTGTTGAGCTGTCTTTTCAAGGATTCGATTTCAGCAGCTTTCTTCTGCTTGGAGCGATCTATCCTCATAGCCAAATCACCGGCTTTGGTCCACTCTTCCTTAAGGAACGCCTTGTCCTTCTCGAGAGCCTCGATCCGAGCTGCAGCAGTCGCCATCTCGTCAGCATGTTTGCCTTCCAGCTCGGCAACTCTGCTTCAGAGGAAAGATGCGTCCTTTTGAGCATCCTCGATTTGGCGCCTGTCCTTTCGCACGTCTTGCTCAAAGGCGGCGATGATCTTGTTTATGGACGCAACAAACTGGCCATAAGAAGAGACAGTCAGCATTTAAAGCATTCTGCTTAGTGAGATATTCAATCTACAAGACATAACTTGGTTCCTCGGAGTGACATGTCGGTATATAAGTCGCCATGAGATAGAACATCGACAGGAGGCAGCCTATCTCCTGAGCAGCGGACCTGCAAGAAGAGAATCGCAGAAGCTTCCCCGTCATTACAGATCGGCTCGGATCCTTCGTGTCTGAATGACGCTAGTGTTGGCTCGGCTGGAGTTGGATCGGAAGGTTTTTGGCGTTTCCTTTTTGGTTTTTCTTTGTTCTTTTCCTTGCCAGGCTCGGCAGCAGCACGTTTCTTCCGGACATCTTTGTGTTGAACAACCACCGAGCTAGAAGGCCTAGCAGCGGGAACAATAGCAGACACCACTTCCCTGGTTTCTGCATCAACTGCTGGAGGCTCGGGAAGAAGCTGCTCTTCCACCTCGGTGGCAGTCTGGGTAATCGCCTCGGCAACTGGCTCGGCGGATTGATCAACTCCTTTCGTTGCCTCGTCGGCTCGGCTAGCTGCCTCCCTTGCCTCCTTCTCCTTCATTGCCTATTTATCGCGGATCGTTAGCCTTTTTCCCATCTTTTTCCTTGGAAGACTTGGCAACGAAGATTCAGACTCCGAGCTGTCGGATACTTCAACACCGGCGAAAGTGGCTCGGGCTTTTTCGACTCTTTTCAGGGAAAAATGTTTTTCCCAATGGCACCTTCTCTCGGCAAGAGTGTTCCAAAGCGTGAGCGTGTCTTCCGGGTAACGTGGGAGAACCTGCCGAACTGCAAAAACAAAGAAGAGAAATCAGTGGTCAGCTCACTACAAAGTAAAACATCAGCAAATCTCCTGAAAAGTCTACGGCTCGCCCACCAATGGTTCTCCACTCTGTTTTTACGTAATGGATGCTTTCGGCTTCGACCGTAGCATCGTTGATAGGAACAAAAAAAAAGTAGTTCCCCCAGTCTCCATCTTTGCTTCGGAAGCCTTCGATAATCTTCCTTTGTTTCTTGTTGGAAATATAATAGGCTCGGGAGTTCTTGATCTTTTGGAACTCAAGAAACTGCCGAAGGTGGGAAATGCAAACAGTCACGTCACACTCATAGCTCCGAACCAGAATCCCAACTAGGTGACGCATCCTACAAGGCGTAATTTGGCTCAGCGCTAAGCCATGCTTGTATAGAAAGCGGATGATCAAGCTAGGGATCAGAAACCAGAGCAGAAAACCGTAGAAGAAACTCTCATAGAGAGTGAAATACCCGGGTGGAGGAGATTCGGCTCGGTCAGTTGGAGCAGGGACAGCCAGTTCAACACCCTCTGAAATGTGGAATCGATGCCTTAATGCCTCCAAGGACTCGGCAGTGCACAAGGACGAACCAGGTGGGTCAGATCGTCTCTTAGGAGCTTTTCTCTTAGGCTTTCGCCTCGTCGATGTGCTAGCCTGGTGGCTCGCAAACTTGAGGCGACAACACCATCTTGCGTCCAAGCAACGAGGCAGAATTTGCCGAACCCACAGAATCCTCCAGCTCGGTGATATGAGACATTGGAGATTTTGGTTCGGAATCAAACTGATACTTAGTAAAGATTGGAGGGATTTTGGCTCGGAAAAATTTGGTGCGAAGAATTTTGGCTCGGAGGCAGAAAAGATCAAAGCAGCAACGCAACCCAGATGATGGTGGATCGGAAAATTCAAGCACCCGCCGTATGAGTTTGAAGATGGATCGGAAAATGCAAAGGCTCGCCGAGCCACGCTTGAAGATGGATCGGAAAACTCAAAGAGTTGGCGGGGGAAGTAAAAAAAAGTAGATAAAAACCTAGCCAACAACTTGATTAAAAAGAGAGAAAAGAGGAGAGAGAAGAGAGCTACCTGTTTTTGCGGAAATGAGAAGTGAGTTATGAAGAGTGAGACTGGGATCTGAATATAAAAGCGCATGGAAGCACAGCGCGTGACGCCACGCGGCCTCGGGAACATGCGAAAAATGTTTGCAGTTCCCAATAAAGTTATAATCATGATGAGAGATACTTCAAGCCAACATTATCGCCGAGCCAAAGATGAATCAAACTTATTGGGATGGTTTGGCGGCATATCAGAAAAGGATGGCTCGGCGGAATGGCAGTCTAAGCAATACAATACGACGAGGAGCCAAACAGCTCGGTCATGTGAGTGATAAGTTGGCTCGGCAGCATGACAAAGGTGTCGGTTTGGCAATGCAAATGACAAGATGAATTGACAGCGCGACAAGGAGTTGCCTCGGCGACATGATACTCCGGTGTTGGCTCGGAAATGAAACACCTCGGTAATACTATCAGTTGGGCTCGGCATATATCAATGCCCAGATGACAACTTCACTGCAGATCTGGCTCGGCAACCCAAAGGACGTTGATCTCGATTCTGACTCTTCACCTCGTCACTATTACCAGTAATACTGCCGAGCTGGGGGGCTAACTATTGGGGCCAGTTTTCACCCCATCAAGATCAACTGCTGAAAATACTAAGTATGGAGAAAAAAGCCTAGGCGACGAGCCAAACATTAGAAGACGAGCCAAACTCGGCTCGGCAGCAAGAAGTGAGTAACGAGCCAACGTTTGGCTAGGCATGAAGCAGACGGTGACGAGCCAACATCTTGGCTACGCATCAGAAAGAAGCAACACTCCTCGGGCTCGGCGATGGAAGGAAAGGAGTGACGAGCCAATCTCTTGGCTAGGCATTGGAAGAAGCAGGAGACGAGCCAAACTTGGCTCGGCAGCATGAAGCAGATGGTGATGAGCCAACATCTTGGCTAGGCATTGGAAGAAGCAGGAGATGAGCCAAACTTGGCTCGGCAGCATGAAGCAGACGGTGACGAGCCAACATCTTGGCTAGGCATTGGAAGAAGCAGGAGACGAGCCAAACTTGGCTCGGCAGCATGAAGCAGTGAGTGACGAGCCAACGTTTGGCTAGGCATGAAGCAGTAGGTGACGAGCCAACATGTTGGCAAGTCAACGAACGGTGACGAGCCAACATGTTGGCAGGCCGCAGCTTAGTGACGAGCCAAAAACGGTCATGGACCAGCCTCTTTGGCTCGGCGACAAGGCAGCTCTCCTTTAGCTCGGCATAAGGGAAAAGATAACGAACTGACATTCCCTTGGCTCGACAATGAGGAGAGGCGACAAGCCAACTCTCTAGTTCAACATTGGGAGAAATAGGCAAGCTCACCGACGACCCAGCGAAACAACGAGCCCAATACCTTAACATATCTAAGCGACGAGCCACAAGGGTTTGGATGGGCCAAATTAGCAAGTAAGAAGCCCACATTCGAACCAACCAGAGAAGAAAGGAAATCCCAAAGAATAAGGAAGTCTTCCTTTTCTTCTTTAGAAAAAGGCCTAGCCGACTTGATTTTGTATAAATAGGCAATGTACCTCTTGAAAAAGGGGATCCGAAAATTAACCTAGCAAAACACTTATTGCTTTACAAACAGCTTTCAAAACAGCTGGAAGAAAATCTCCATCTTTGGATCTCTGTTCTTGGTTTCTTTACATAGAAGTTTGTCGAATCCCTAAACCTTCTTGGCCTGTTACCCAAAACCATTGGTGGCATGTGAAGACGGTTAATGCAAAAATGACGTGCAGAGGACCAAGGACGAACAAGACAGGAGGAGGAGTCGAAAACTTAAGAATTCGGGACGAATTCTTATAAGGGGGGAAGAATGTAATGTCCTGTATCAAAACTAAAAATAGGCTGTAAAAAAAAAATGTTGGAATCAAGAAGAATTGTGTTAGGAAAACTCAATGAAGTCAAAAGAAGATGTTCAGTCACAGTAAAATTCCATTGGGTCAGGGAAATTACGTTATGATCGAGTTTTGTGACCCGTGGGTTGGAAAGGTATGACCCAGCGGTTGAAAAGCTATATGTGGGTCGAGTTTTGTGACCCGTGGGTCGAAGCAGTATGCCCAATGGTCGAGATTTTTTATCAGATCAGTACTAAGGTGCATGTTTACGCATGGAAAAGGGTTAGGTGTCGTCGTCTGAGGCAGTTTGGGGAGTGAGTGGGACACTGGTCCATACCAGAACGCGTGGGATGACAAATGGTAGGTCACAGCAACACTTGGCAGCTCCAACGTGACATTTTTCAACCAAGCAACCACGTCACCACCCATGGGTCTTCTATATATTTATATGTGAACCTTATCCCCTTAGAAAAATCAGAGCCAAAAATTGTACCAAAACTCTGCCAAAATCAGTCAATACCTTACCTTAGGTCGAGTTTTTCTTATCAAAACGCTGTCCAAATCGATCCAGATCAGTCTAGATCGTACCATAGGTCGAATTTCCAAACCCGTTGGTGCATAAAACATGATCCAGGGTCGAGCTCCAGTCGGTAAGTAGTAGGTTTCGTTAATTCCATACTAGATCTTTACCGAATAGATGTTAAATCTAGCTTTATCCTTAGCTTCAGGTTCGCTGAGACCACAAGGAGTAAGATCAGATTGTTGTAAAGCTTTGGTCTAGGAACTCATAGTTAAATCGATGAGTTGGGATGTTTGAGCATGAGTCGGTTATACGCTTGCGTATAATCGTACTGATTGTTTGTTGCTTGATAATTTTCTTGAGGTTTACCGTGTTATTTATTGAATTTTATTAAGGGTTTTTCATGTTATGATTGTTGCATGCATGTTATGTGGTGTGTGGTGAAAGGGTGTGGTGAAAAGTGATTGGCGTGGTTGGTTAAAACCCCACGACCATGTTGTGGTGAGAGCGATTGGCATGTGTGGTTAACACCCCACGACCATGTTGTGGTGAGGGCGTATTCAGAGATTCTGTACTTGGTGCATTGGTTGATCCCCAATGGCCAAGTGCCGCACGACGGTGTGGCTCGATAGAGATGTTTTACGGCTTGGGTGTCTTTGTGACTACCAAGTGCAAGTGTTCTCTTGTTGAAGGAAGTAACCGATGCGCAATTGGGCCCTAGAATGCATTAGGCATGTGTGGTGTTGCATTCATGTTAGTGCCTTGTGTAGGTTTTAGCTTCCGCTTGTGCATACTTGATTGATTGTTTGTTTGATTGATTGATTGTTATTTTGGGGTTTGGGTTGGGAAATTATTGCATGTTAGCGGGCCTAACTCATTGAGTATTGCTAGAATACTCATCTCCCTCTTTCTTGCAGGTAACCAGTAGAGGAAAAACCTTAGGGGAGACCGGAACGTTAGGACCATCGGAGTAGATTTGATGTCTTTTTGTAAAATCATCTTTGGTGTATATAGTATGTATTACTTTGGTGTTAAGCTTCGTCCGGACCTATATGTTTTGTAATGTTTTCTTAAAAGTGGCGAGTGTTCACTGATATTAGTCTTGTCTAGACTAACACAACTCAAGATCATAGTACGGGTTGAAAAACCTTAGGCTATGGTCAAGAGAAATGATACCGTGGATGGATTGATTTAGGTTCTGGATTCGTTCCGGAACTTGGGTTGGACCGTCTACGGATATCATATTGTGGCATCTCTGGGCCATCTGGGTATAGAATGGTTCGAGGGTGTTACAAAAGGTGGTATCAGAGCATGGTTTTGGTCATGCTCACGGGACTCGCATTTTCAAATTTTTTATCGAGTCAAAATGGGTCGCAAAAAGACACTTAGGTTAATCCGATACGTTCCGTGCAATTAGGTGTTGGGGTTAGGACTTACCTGAATTGTTCGATGCAGATGTCTAATCAAGGATCAGGCGGGAATGGACGGTGGGGTTCATCATCAAAAAAAAATAATGGGTCAGGACATAATGGGAATTGGCTACAGTTAGTGGGTGGAGCGGAGTATGGTGAACCATCTTGGTCAGACAAGAATTTGAAAGGAAGTACTTTCCACCGGAGGCTCGGGACCGGATGGAATGGGAGTTTTTGGATTTGGTACAAGGTAACCAAAGTGTAAGAGAATATGAAGCCGAGTTCACTAGACTTCGGAAATACGTTTCGTATGGCCAGGGAGACGAGTATTCCTTGATTCGTAAGTTTTTGAGGGGATTGCGACCGCAGATTAGTAGCATACTCCAAGCAGTGGTACACACCAATCTGTATGCACTGATTGAGCGAGCTGTGGAAGTGGAAGAAAGTTTAGTTGTGGGAAAGGAGGCTGCACCTCAGGGACGACGTGATAATAGTGGGAAGAAAATTTATCAACAAGGTCAGAAAGTAACACAGCTAGTTGGGCAAGGGAAATCAAATAAACGGGGAAGATATCAAACTCATCAGAAGAATCAAAGTACACCATGAAAGGACTCAGGAATAGTGTGTTACTCGTGTGGGCAAGTAGGACACATCTCTCGAAATTGCCAAAACAACAGTCCTTACCAGCCATCGGTGCCAGTTTACATCAGATGTTTTAATTGTGGCGAGAAAGGACACTACGCGAAATCATACCCGACAGTTCATCCAACGTTAGCATCACTATTGGCAAATCATTTCCCACCGGCCCCGCAAGAAGAGGAACCCCCGATGAAAAAGCAAGAGATAGTAGGAAGAGTTTATAACCTAGGGTTAGCTTCATCTAAACCTCCAAGACCTCCAAAATGTTCATTTTAAGGTAAGTTTGGGTGCTAACTCTCTTGATGAAATGATGGCATGATTGAATGATTGAATGCTTGCTTTCTTGCTTTAATAAGTATGAATTGCATTTATGTTTATAATTGCATGATAGTGGTAATTTAGTTAAGTGTTTCGGAAGCTATGGTACTTAGTAGTAGAATGAAACCGTAAGTGAAAAGGCAGCCTAGAGTGCTAGGAAAAATTATTTGAGTCTAACCGGAGACCCAAAACCTTAGTAGTGGAGTATGAGTATTAGGAAACCATAGAACCCAGAAGTAAACCTTCTTGGCCTGTTACCCAAAACCATTGGTGGCATGTGAAGACGGTTAAGGCAAAAATGACGTGCAGAGGACCAAGGACGAACAAGACAGGAGGAGGAGTCGAAAACTTAAGAATTCGGGATGAATTCTTATAAGGAGGGAAGAATGTAATGTCCCGTATCAAAACTAAAAATAGACTGTAAAAACAAAAAAATATTGGAATCAAGAAGAATTGAGTTAGGAAAACTCAATGAAGTCAAAAGAAGATGCTCAGTCAGTCACAGTAAAATTCAATTGGGTCGGGGAAATTACATTCTGACCGAGTTTTATGACCCGTGGGTTGGAAACGTATGACCCAGCGGTTGAAAAGCTATATGTGGGTCGAGTTTTGTGACCCGTGGGTCGAAGCAGTATGCCCAATGGTCGAGATTTTTTATCAGATCAGTACTAAAGTGCATGTTTACGCATGGAAAAGGGTTAGGTGTCGTCGTCTGAGGCAGTTTGGGAAGTGAGTGGGACACTTGTCCATACCAGATCTCGTGGAATGACAAATGGTAGGTCACAGCAACACTTGGCAGCTCCAACGTGACATTTGTCAACCAATCAACCACGTCACCACCCATGGGTTTTCTATATATATATATGTGAACCTTACCCCCTTAGAAAAATCAGAGCCAAAAATTGTACCAAAACTCTGCCAAAATCAGTCAATACCCTACCTTAGGTCGAGTTTTTCTTATCAAAACGCTGTCCAAATCGATCCAGATCAGTTTAGATCGTACCATAGGTCGAATTTCCAAACCCGTTGGTGCATAAAACATGATCCAGGGTCGAGCTCCAGTCGGTAAGTAGTAGGTTTCGTTAATTCCATACTAGATCTTTACCGAATAGATGTTAAATCTAGCTTTATCCTTAGCTTCAGGTTCGCTGAGACCACAAGGAGTAAGATCAGATTGTTGTAAAGCTTTGGTCTAGGAACGTCAGAGTTAAATCGATGAGTTGGGATGTTTGAGCATGAGTCGGTTATACGCTTGCGTATAATCGTACTGATTGTTTGTTGCTTGATAATTTTCTTGAGGTTTACCGTGTTATTTATTGAATTTTATTAAGGGTTTTTCATGTTATGATTGTTGCATGCATGATATGTGGTGTGTGGTGAAAGGGTGTGGTAAAAAGTGATTGGCGTGGTTGGTTCCCAATGGCCAAGTGCCGCACGACGGTGTGGCTCGATAGAGATGTTTTACGGCTTGGGTGTCTTTGTGACTACAAAGTGCAAGTGTTCTCTTGTTGAAGGAAGTAACCGATGCGCAATTGGGCCCTAGAATGCATTAGGCATGTGTGGTGTTGCATTCATGTTAGTGCCTTGTGTAGGTTTTAGCTTCCGCTTGTGCATATTTGATGGATTGTTTGTTTGATTGATTGATTGTTATTTTGGGGTTTGGGTTGAGAAATTATTGCATGTTAGCGGGTCTAACTCACTGAGTATTGCTAGAATACTCATCCTCCTCTTTCTTGCAGGTAACCAGTAGAGTGAAAGCCTTAGGAGAGACCGGAACCTTAGGACCATCGGAGTAGAGTTGATGTCTTTTTGTAAAATCATGTTTGGTGTATATAGTATGTATTACTTTGGTGTTAAGCTTCGTCCGGACCTATATGTTTTGTAATGTTTTCTTGGATAATGTTAATGTATGAAATGTTTTCTTAAAGGTGGCGAGTGTTCACTGATATTAGTCTTGTCCAGACTAACACAACTCAAGATCATAGTACGGGTTGAAAAGCCTTAGGCTATGGTCAAGAGGAATGATACCGTGGATGGATTGATTTAGGTTCTGGATTCATTCCGGAACTTGGGTTGGACCGTCTACGGATATCATATTGTGGCATCTCTGGGCCATCTGGGTATAGATTGGTTTGGGGTATTACAAAAGGTGGTATCAGAGCATTGTTTTGGTCATGCTCACGAGACTCGCATTTTCAAATGTTTTATCGAGTCAAAATGAGTCGCAAAAGGACACTTAGGTTAATCCGATACGTTCCATGCAATTAGGTGTTGGGGTTAGGACTTACCTGAATTGTTCGATGCAGATGTCTAATCAAGGATCAAGCGGGAATGGACGGTGGGGTTCATCATCAAAAAATAATGGGTCAGGACATAATGGGAATTGGCTACAGTTAGTGGATGGAGCGGAGTATGGTGAACCATCTTGGTCAGGGACGTATGAGGGATCTTTTTCGCCAACTCCAAGTGAACCCACATCTTTTACTTGGGAACCAGTCGGCTCTATGCAAGGTCAGCATGGGCAGTTTGCACCACAAAATGTGTATCAAGGACCGGCTGTAGCAAATCATTTGGGTCAACCAGTAGGTGGAGGAATTGATCCGAACTTAGCTCTACTTAGAGACATGTTACATAGATGCTCCATCAACAACAACAAGCACTGAGAAATGCTAACCAGAATGTCAATCCACCACCCAACTTTCTCAAGATCGTAATGATAATGAAGACCTTGGATACGTACTACTTCAAAGAAGGTGCCGACATCAGCAAGGCGGATGCATGGTTACGGAACCTCGACAAGAACTTTGCTGCAACTCGGTGTCCAGAAGGATTCAAAAAGGACGTAGTTGTGTACTACTTGGAGGAAGAAGCACTAGGATGGTGGGATGGCGTGGAAAGGAGGTATGGGGATCAAGTATCAACATGGGTGGAGTTCAGATAAGAATTTGAAAGGAAGTACTTTCCACCGGAGGCTCGGGACCGGATGGAAAGGGAGTTTTTGGATTTGGTACGAGGTAACCAAAGTGTAAGAGAATATGAAGCCGAGTACACTAGACTTCGGAAATACGTTTCGTATGGCCAGGGAGACGAGTATTCCTTGATTCGTAAGTTTTTGAGGGGATTGCGACTGCAGATTAGTAGCATACTCCAAGCAGTGGTACACACCAATCTGTATGCACTGATTGAGCGAGCTGTGGAAGTGGAAGAAAGTTTAGTTGTGGGAAAGGAGGCTGCATAGAGATCCAAAGATGGAGATTTTATTCAAGCTGTTTTGAAAGCTGTTTGCAAAGTAATAAGTGTTTTGCTAGGTCAATTTTCAGATACCTTTTCTCAAAGGGGTACATGTCTATTTATACGAAAATAAGTCGGCTAGGCCTTCCTAAAGGAACAAGGAAAACTTCCTTCTTCTTTGGGATTTCTTTTCTTCTCTGATTCGGATGTGGGCTTTTTTCTTTGACTCGCCATCTTGGCCCACCAAACTCTTATGGCTCGTTGCCTCAGGCCAAAAAGGTATTGGGCTGGTTGCTTTACTGGGTCATCGGTGAGCTAGCTCGTCGCTTGTCTCGCCTGCTTCTCCCATTGTCGAGCCAGGGAGTTGGTTTGCCAACATGTTGGCTCGTCACCGTAAGTTGGTTTGCCAACATGTTGGATCATCATCGTTTCTCCTTGCTGCCGAGCCAAGTGTTGGCTTGTCGCCTAGCCAAACATTGGCTCGTCACTCATTTCTTCATGCCTAGCCAAACGTTGGCTCGTCACTCACTTCTTTATGCCTGGCTAAGCTTTGGCTCGTTGCTTACTTCTATCGCCGAGCCAAGTGTTGGCTCGTCACTCACTTCTTTATGCCTAGCCAAGTGTTGGCTCGTCGCTTCTCCTCCTTGATGTCATTGCTTTTCTGTCGCCGAGCCGTGTTTGGCTCGTCATTGCTTTTCTGCCGCCGAGCCGTATTTGGCTCGTCATTGCTTTTCTGCCGCCGAGCCAAATTTTTGGCTCGTCTCCATCTTGCCTCTGTCGCCGAGCCAGGTGTTGGCTTGGCTAGGCTTTACACTCATTTGACTAGGCTTTTCCTCCATACTTAGTATTTTCAGCAGTTGATCTCGATGGGGTGAAAACTGACCCCAACAACACACGCCCAAGTTAGCACACAGGTAGGTGAGTCACCCAGCAGCTTACCTATGGTTCTCGAAAAAACTGCCCGATTCAGTCCGTTTCGGCCGTCGAGTTAATCTCTTGAACCAAACTGATTTTTCTTCATCCAATCTATATTTATAAGTTCTTTTTATCCTTCCCATAATCCTTTAAATGGGTTGGAAGCAATCTGGTCCTATTTCGATCACATTAGATCGTATAAAGCTTGCCGATTTTTTGCCTCACGTACCGCGTGACCCAAATTCTATTTTCTTCGTACCAACTTGATAATCTCTCGATCCAAATTTACTTCCTTAACTTTATTTTCCTTTTACTTAACGTGTCTAACCTGATTTGGCTCTCTTGTCCCAATCTCGACCCTTTTGACCAACGATACGCCTCGTATCGTCCTTATGGTCAACTAACTCGAACCACAATTAAATTCCTCTGATCCAACTGAGATTTTCTTTGACCAAATGTCTTTTTAAGGTCTCTTATAACTTTCCCAATTCCACTTGGCTTGATTTGGAACTTTGGATCCAACCTATCTTGGCCTAGCCGTATCAACCATCCTTACGAGTGAAAATTAAAATTCACTCGACCCAACTTTCTTTTGTTTCGATCCAAAGGTTTATCCTGACCTTCTCTTGATAATTCCAACTGAATTTCCCTTGGTCAAATCCAGCCATTATCAGGGTCATTACATTCTCCCCCCTTAAAAGATTTCGTCCCGAATTCATAAGGTTTCTCAGGTCCGGAGAGAGTTCTGGATAACTTGTATACAATTCCCCTTTATCTCACAGACTACCACAATCCAATGTTACCTTTCCCAAAATGTTTGTTCTTAAAAAAAAATATCAGTTCTTCAATTCCCTAACTTGTCGTTTCTCTCATCCGTAGGAATCCTTCTGGATAGGTTAAATTTGTTTAGAGATCTTCTATCCATTGGGATTCTATGACATTCGGATCACCGGAGATATTTTTGTTACATGGACATATAGAATACTGGCTCAAGTTTCACGTCCGAAGGAATATCCAAACGATAGGTCACTTCTCCTACTCTTCGTATAACACGGTATGGTCCAATATACCGTGTGGGCAACTACCTTAACATTTCAAACCTCTATTTCCCTTTCCAGGAAGTGCAATTACTTTCAAATATACCCCATCTCTGACATCCAAATTACTCTTCTTCTCCTTTTCTTCTTCTTCCATGGTCTCCATATTGCTTTTGACAGTTGGGTACCTTCTCCATATTCTTTTATGCTTGAGTGGTAGTTATTATTATACGATAATTCTACCAAGGATAAGTACTATTCCCAGTACTTAATGTATCCAACTCACACAATGGATGTACTTTCCTAATGCCCATTCTGTTATCCGCCCCTGTCCATCGATCTGAGGATGGAAATTTATACTTATATGGAGATTGGTTCCCAAGGGTTATGGAGAGGTTCACGAAACTATGCAGTTGATGTATACTTGATTAAGACTTTAACCTTGTCCATAAAGTTGTCACACTTGTCCTACTAACTCCGAATTGGCTTTTACGGTGACAAGTGACTCACTATCTTTCTTCTAGTGGCTCCCGTGTTTATCACATATTTCAGTACTACAATAACTCTTTATTCTCTAATGTTCTGATCTTATCAGATAAACTGATCTTCTGTCGTTGACCCACGGTTGTACTCTGAACTGATCAGTTTAACCCAACTCAAAATCCTCAAAACAAAAGCAGTTCTTCTTAAAACAACTAATCTTTCTTGATCGAAAATTTCCAAGGACCCAAACCCATCATAACATTGTTGTCTTATCTGAGCCTAACCGTCCTCTACCAATAAATAAATTGTCTGTACCGCTATGTCCATCAGGTTGTTCTGTCTTGACCCCAAATTTCTCTCTTGGCATCTTATAACAAGAATATCTTGGCCTCATTCCAAGCTTCATAGTGAAACATACCAAATCCTTCATGGTAGCTATTGTTGTATGAAATGCTACAACGGCAAGTAGCCTTCCCTAACTCCCTGGCCAATCTAACACACACCTTCGAAGTAATTCTCCCAAATTCTTATAATTCACCTCCGTTAATCCATCTGTCCTGAGATGGAATAATTTACTTATATGAAGACTGGTTCCCAATTCTTACTGCAAGGTCTACAAAATTGATCTTTGAACCTTGTTTCACGGTCAAATACTACATTGGTTAAGACTCCATATAATTTCACCATGTGCTTCAGGTGCGGTTCAACTATTACTCCCAGTTTGTCGACAAGTTTTTAATGGGTAGAAAATAAGCATTCTTGATCAGTCGGTTTACAATTACTCATGTAGCATCGTTACCTCGTCTTGATGCCCTTGATAATACAGTTATAAATTCCATGACCACTCCTTCCCATTTCCATTTTGGGATCATTAAGCTCTGGAGTAATTCCCCCCTTGTACATGATGCTCAACTTTAATCTATTGACAAGTCTAACATCGTGTCACCCATTACGCAACTAATCTCTTCATTCCCGGCTAATGGTAGTACCGATGAATATCATGGTACATTTTAGTACTTCCTGGATGGGTGCTAAGTAAGGAATGATGTGTCATTCTAAGAATCTTTTCACGCAAATAATTTTTTTTGACATTATGCTCCTTCTATCCACTAACAAGTTTCCATCCCAACTACGTGATAACCACTTGCATTTCTTCCCACATTCTTTACAAAAGATGAACTTGGTGCTCAGCTTGCAGTCCTAATAGCTCACTGGTTTAATGTCGATACATGGATCCACTTAAACTCGGATGTCAAAGCTTCTAAATCTTTTTCGATCCATACCTTCTTTGTATAAACACTTAAAGCATATGCCATCACTTTTGCCTTTCTGGGATTATGAAGGATCTATCATAATCCACAACAAACTCCATCCATCTTAATTAATTTTTTTTTCCCTAATCGGAAAAGACTCCATATTCAGATACTTTGTGTCTTCACAACCAATTTTTCCTCTTCTGGAAATGATATTTGCTAAACTTAGCAAAATCTTTTGGCTCCTTAAGTGCTTCTAAATTTTCCTCACATAATTTTCATGATTCTCGACCTTCGTCTCTTCGATAAAGATGATTACCAACTCGTCCAAATATTCCCAAAGAAACTTCATCCATTAATCTTCTGAATGTTGTTGGTGCCTTGGTGGGTCCAAACATCATGACAATAAATTCATGATGACAATACCGCGACCTAACGGCAATCTCCAGGATGTCGTACTTGCCTACCCATTCCCACCAACTTTTCTTATTGATCTCCTACGCATTGCTGGTGTAATGGTAAACAATATGGTATAACCGCCAAGCCTAACTGGTTATCCTCACTATGCTTGACAATAAATCTCACTTCATTTGTCTCGGGAATACAAGTTTGATGGCAACTTGTTGCTAAATCCCTCCTAGAGAACTAACTTGCACCTTCAGGTGGATCCAATCATTCTTCAATCTTTTATACCATATACTTGTTCTTGATTCCGGTTCTATTGATCCCTTGATACAATATCCCCCATCATTTGCTTCTTTCCTTCCCTTCCTAACGGTTTAGAGTTGTCCAATGGTACTAAATCTCGTCCGCTACATTCTTCCTTTAACACATCCTAGAGGTAGTCTTCATCATATCTTGCTCTGAGATAGAGATTCATTGTTGTTACATGAACATGGTAATTCTTGTACTCAACTGCAAGCTTCCATCATTCTTCTCTACAGAGTACTGGAGCTTCTCACGGTGATGAACTTGGTCGAATGAATTCCTTTTTTAACAAATCTTCTCACTGTTCCTCTGACTCAACTAAAAGAACTAGATCATCTGCGTTGGTGCCTTGGTTATCAGAGATGCACTCGATTCAAGGGAAATGGTAAATGATTACTTCATAGAGGATGTAGTCCTTTAACAGTTTGAACCCATCCCCAGAATTCTTCATAACTAAAATATCTTCAAGCTTCCGTTTATCCTCTAGTCCTTCTCCCACAATGGTCAATACCAAGTAGACTTCCCTTTCTCTTAACCCATCATAATCTTCAATGCTAAACCAAATGCATTCCTGATCTTGAATGGATTCTTGAATGCATCTTCACTGATCACCCATATTCCTCCCGTGTAATCGCTCCTCTGTATTCTTCACTTTCCTAACCAACTTTTCCTCCTTCACTTCGGGTCTGACTGATCTTGGATTCTTAAACTGATCTCGCAATCACTGATGAAGACTTGTTACTCTGGACTTGTACAATTCCTCACTTCTTCATAAGTCAAATACTCGGAATCTTCATACCCCTCCATAATCAAACGGCTTCATGCTGACCCAAGGATAACTAGTAGATCAGCCAAGAAGACTTCTTCATCGATCCACACTAGAACTTCCCGTAAACAACTTTTGGCTTGAAGGTTTTAGTTTTCGGTTGTTCTAAAGGGGCACACACTCACACCTTTACAATTGTAAAGGTCCCCTCACGACCAGCAACGAACTTAGGAGACACAAAACTATGTGTGACTCCGAAGTCAACCAAAACATGTGTGGGAACACCACTTAACACGTAATGTTACAAAACAAGCATTCAACTTTTCATTTATAACTTCATACTCATCATGCAATCAATCATCAAGTAAACATAATTATCATTTCAATCAATCACATCATGAGTTAAAACCCTTACGTACCTGTAATCGAAACTTTTGATGGATTTAGAAAGGTTCAATTACTTACATCTACGGTTTAATTGAGTCCTGAGGATGCTTATCAACAAGTCGAAACTTTATCACCGACCGTCTCCTTGATTCTCGAATAGTTTGTGAAGGATCTCAAGGAGTCAAAGAAGTACGTGGACAACTAATCAAGTAATGACCATTCCTTCCACAGAAATAACAAGTAACATAGTTCGGAACAAATCCGGGTTGTCTCATGCTTGAACAAGCCCATGGATAATGTCCAACTCGACCGCAATGATAACACTCCAGGGTCATGTCTATTGGAGTTGTATGTATGCACCGAGTTCTTCATCCTCCATGCGTAATAATCAGCCGCAGTGGCATTGCTGCATCGAAAAATAAGGTAAGTACTTAACCCACCCTATTCGAAAGTACCAGAACCATCCATCTTATCCTAATTGCCTTTTGCGACCCACTTTGACTCGATAAATCATTTGAAAATCAAGTCCCATTTGAACATGGTTAGAACCATGCTCTGATACCACCTTTTGTAACACCCCCGATCATGGATAGTCAAAATTGGCGAAATCGGCCGTGCAACAATCAAATAAGAACATGCACAACCAACTAGCCAAACCATAACTAGACAAAAGATGCTACAATGCGTACCTAGACATTCGTTCCGAGGTTCCAAAAATAGATTCGAGAACCCTAGACCAAACGTCCAAGCACACATATCCTACCGAATATAACTCAAGGCTTTTCAACCCGAGTTAGGTCCAATAGTTAGTTCGTCCGGACTAGGACTAGTATCACATGAAACCCAAATTTAAGGAACACATTTTTATACATAATTATAATTAGGTTCTCAAACGTGATACAAAAGCGTGTATACATGCCGGCAATGAGTCTAGTACTCAAAATGCTATCATACATATTAAACATTAGTCATTTACAAAAGGAAAAATAAACTATTGCTGGTTTCCAAGCGTTCCTTGTGTACACCCGTATGGTTTACCCGCTAATGGTCACCTGCAAAACAAGTAGAGTCATAAGCAACTAATTTGCTTAGTGAGTCAAGGCTCCCCTATCATACATATAATATCCCAATCAAACCAAAAATAACAATCACACGAAATCCTGCACAACATAAGCAATAGAAACAATATCATGCATAATTTAATTCATGAGTTTTAATCTTTAAATTTTAATTCAATTCAATTCATAAAAAAACTCCTTATGAACAATCTTAAATCTAACAACTCATGAAAATCCTTTGAATCCTCTCAACCTAACTAAAAGATTACTCAGACATAACCAAAAAAATTAAGTAAAGAGATGAAAGAAATTGCATAATTAGATTAAAGAATAAAAACTGGGGTTCAGAAATCTTCTCAAGAGATGAAGAGTCAGAAATTCGTTACCCCAAAGCTTACAGAGAAAAAGCAAAAAAGTCTGAATATAAAATAAAACATAGTCTCCAAGAGGTTAAAAATAGGGTATATATAAGTCTAGGATCGGATTTGATTGAGTTAGGATGATTCCAGGGTAAAATAGAAAAGTTCATAACTGCCTTTTTCGTCTAGGTGCTGGCCCGGTCGGACTAGGTGCTAGCCCGGTTGGGCTTGGTGCTGGCCTGCTCGGGATGAGATCCCTGCCGCATCATCAACATTTGTCATCTCTGGCCCTCTCGGGCTGGGTGCTGGCCTGCTCGGGCTGGCCCTTTATTTTCTGCACATGCTTTTTTTGTTCGCCAGACTGTCATGTCTTCACTAAAACTTGCATAACTTTCGATGACACCGTTGGAATGACCTCAAATTGTTTCCAAATGAAAGCTAACTCAATGCTTTAGCTTGTGCCAATATTTGAGCTCAATCCTTCAACTGATGCCAAACTTCTGACCCTTCAACACGATCATGCATCTTCTTATTCCCATTCGCAACCAAAACATCTTGTTTTCTTCCAAAACAGCTTAGAACCTGAAAATACTCTAAAAACACAGAAAAAACTCGATAAAACACTGAATATCATAGTTGAAAACCGGTAAAAATCATGATATCTCACATTACTAAGTTTATATAACAGTTGACAAAAAAAAAAAAAAAAAAAATATATATATATATATATATTTCAATTGGGCATTTTCTCTCCCATCTCTATAAACACATCTCCCTTAATCTCTTATGCATATTTGAAAAAAATTTATCATAGTTGTGACATCTTTATCAACGGTGATGGTCGTATTAAAGCGCAACACAAATGTTGGGTCTCTAATATTAATATGTAGTTTTCATTTTTAAATCAATAAAGATATGTAACATATCATTAAAATAGATTTTCATCATTAAATTCAAGTTAATATTTTCATAATAATTTATTCAATAAAACTAGCAACGTGATCTTGTGATTTTTTAATAAAAAATTGCATTAAATATCTTAAATTGTTTACTTCATCGAATTAAATATTTCTTAAAATATAATCGCAAATCTTAGACGATAAATATTTCTATACAAAATAATCGCACATTCAAATATATATAAACATATCTCGAATTCTATATAATAATTTTGTATTAACTACAATTGACTTTTTAACTAAAACTAGAATCTTTTGTTCCATAATAATTTTACTCGCGAATAGCCGGAGAACTAACACATTTTCTCACTATCTCTATAAACACATCTCCCTTAACTTGTTCTGCATATTTTAAAAAAATTTGTCATAGTTGTGACATATTTATCGGAGGAGATGATCGTATTAAGGCCCAACACATATGTAGGGTCTCTGATATTAATATTCATTTTTTCATTTTTAAATCAATAAAGATACGCAACATACCATCAAAATAGATTTTCATCATTAAATTCAATTTAATATTTTCATAATAATTTATTCAATAAAACTAGCAATTCGATTTTGTGTTTTTTAATTAAAAATTGCTTTAAATATTTGAAATTGTTTATTTCATCTAATTAAATAGTTGTATACAATATAATCGCAAATCTTAGGTGATAGATATTCCTATACAAAATAATCGCACATTCGAATATACACAAACATATCTCGAATTCTATATAATAATTTTGGCAATAACAACAATTGGCTTTTTAACTAAAACTATAATCATTTTGCTCCATAATCATTTTACTAAACTAGTTGTATTTTTGCGAAGACTGCTTGTTCTAGGAATACTATCTTCTCGCTCATTGACAATTCGGTTCTTTATTGGTTTCATGATACAGATAATATATTTACGTAATCGATAAATAAAATGCGTTCATGACAAAAAAAAAAAAAAACTAGTTATATTTATATCAAATACACAATTGAATAACACGGGTTTCACTCTAAATTTAAAATACACTAAAACACCAATTCAATAATACCTCCTAAATCTCACTCAATCAATTCCGTTATTTTTATTAATTATCTACTTATCAGTTTTCTTGACTCATCTACTGTAAAATTTCACTGGTAGATTTAAGTTTCAAATCACGAACTCTCTTACTGTATCTCTGGATATGAATACATCGAGGTTTTTAATGTCTTAGTCACTTCTCATGATTCTATTAAGTTTCTATATCTAAATCTCCCTTTTTCTTTTGGCCATTTTGTCTTCAAAGATCCAATTTTCTTAACAATGCGGTGATTGATGTTCGCGCGGCATGGAACATTAAGCCATCTTTATCTGGAAAATCACAATAACAAATAATTCTACTTACTCGGTCTTTCCTCCAAATGATGCACTTACTCGGTCTTTCCCACGTCCGTTTATTTATTTATTTTGCTAAAAATGTAAATATCATTAATGAAAATTAACGTTTCAGGGATTACAAGTTGTTACTGGAACAAATTGGAACACCTATGAGGTTGATCCGATGGCAAAAAAGTTTAAAACATGAAAACAAAATACAATCGATACACGTTCGGAATTTTTGATGTGAAACATCTAGTCCCGAGAAAGTTGAGATAAAGATCCTGCAATCACTGAGCGAAGAGACAATCTTGAAGGTAGAATAGGAGAAACAACTTGAATGGTCAAAGCGATGCCCACCACACTATAGGAAGCACATTCATCCGGCAGCACGAACTAAAGCCTAGCAAAAGCCAAAGAGCCAACAAGCAATAAGTGAAGGGTGTCCTTTACACCCATGAAAACGAAGCGCATCACCAACCCTTAGGAACCTAAGCTAATACTGTAAAACATGACTACACGAACCAAGGAGAATCAAACTCTCAAAAGGACCACCACGATCCCATCCCTAATGTATGATATCACTTAACTTTACGAATAATAGACTTTAGCCTTACTAGGTCCTCCAAAGCAAAACAGAACAGAACATAATCCATTTTGAAAACTAAACCTAAAGCTAGACATACTAAATTGATCCTAAAACACTAAACAATAAGTACCACTGCCCAATCCACACTCTAGGCAATCGAAAGGGAGTGAAAATTTTGCGAAATGGATTATCAAAAAAAAAAGGGAGTGAGGATTTAGCGAAATACCGGATCGGAGAAAGCGGTTGCAGGCAACTTTGGATCTCACGGGCCACCAGGTAGAGGGCTTCACCGAAACCAGAAGACAAAGGAAAACAAACACACAACTCCGTCTGATGAGATTAGAAGACCCAAGACTCAATCATCGAGCCAATCCAAAACCAAAAAGAGACACCACCGAACTGCTACACTGGCGACCAGATCCTGTCCTTGATCTTGGAATCAAACGGCAGAGTAGAAGAGCAACGAATCTTGTTCAAGAGCAGACCTCCGAGAAGATTGAAATAAATAGGCGAGTTTCGTAAATTGCCTCCTTACCCGAGACCAATCGGGGATGAGACTGAGACTAGATCCCCGTCGAGGTGGAGCAGATTTCATCACCGATTGTTGGGGGAAGATTTCACCCCGATGTGTTTAATGGAAAAGGCTAAGTACAAATTAATCGGATCCGGAATGAAACCGAGCCGAATTATCAAAGCGGGGTCTGAACTTAACCACAGAAGTGAGATTGACCAAACCGAGCCCATGATGACGGAATATGATGGGCCGAGACCAAGCCCACAATGAGAGATGGCTTCAGGAGACCGAGCCCGAGCCCATGACGAGAGGTGGCTCGGTGGACCGAGCCCAAGTCTGACACTACGAAAGGGTTCGATGAAACCGAACCCACAACAAAAAGCCCACGAAGACTTAACCGACTTGTAAGAATACGAGAAGAAAGGAAATTCACGAAGAAATAGGAAGTTTTCCTATTTCTTTAGGATTAAACCTAGTCGACTTAGGACTTGTATATATACTCATGTACATCCTTTGAAAAGAGAATCTGTGATTTCACTGAGCAAAACACTTGTATTCTCTCTACACACAATTTTCTAAACAGCTTAATAAAAGTATCATTGGATATGTGTTTGTGTGGTTTATACTTAGAGATTCCAATTCTCTTTAAAAATCTTACCAAATTCAATTGTGCGGGTTTCGATTCCCACAATTTGGCACCATCTGTGAGGATTTGAAATTTTCTTACTCAAAGAACCACCGTACGAAAGAGAAGATGACCGGTGACGGAGACAGAAGCACAGCCGACCCAAAGGATACCGAAGCCAACCCCCATAAATGCGGGAGAATCTGCCGCTAGCCAACGTGGCAATACCAACCGAAGCACTTCTGGAGATGAAGAGCATGCTGGAGACACTGCTCAAGAAGGAGAAGGAGCAAGATAAGCTGAAGTAGAAAATTGGTTTCTGCTCGTTGCGTTCTTCTCGGATGAGTACTCTGCTTATTGTTGTTGCGGAAACAGTCGTGTAAAGGAATAGTGGTTTGCCTTCTACTGGTTTCTTAAGTACTGGAGGGCTGGCTAGGTACTTTTTCAGCTGCTGGAATGCTTCTTCACACTTTCCTGTATATTCGAACTTTGTATTGGCATGCAGGGTATCGTAGAAAGGCAAACACGTATCGGTTGATCGAGAAAAACCAATTCAGCGCGGCGACCCGCCCTGTCAACCTTTGAACTTTGCTCTTTGTTTTCGGCGACACCATTTGTGTGAGCGCGTTTATCTGCTTCAAGTTGGCTTCAATTCTATGGTGAGTGACCAGGTATCCGAGGAACTCTCTGGATGTCACCGCAAATTTGCACTTGGTCGGGTTGAGCTTCATGTTATGCAGGTTCAGTTGCTCGAAACACTCTTCTAACTGAGTTACGTGATCTTTCTCTTCCAAAGATTTCACCGGCATGTCGTCTATATAAACTTCCATCGTCTTTCCGAGTTGGTCGGCGAACATTCTGTTTACTAAACGCTGGTAAGTTGCTCCGGCATTTTTGAGGCCAAATGGCATCACTTTATAACAGTATATTACGCGGTTCGTGATGAATGCGATCTTCTCTTGATCATCGGGGTTCACTAGGATCTGGTTGTATCCGAAAAAAGCATCCATAAATGAGAGGAGTTTGTTGCCTACGGTGGCTTCTACCCATCGATCAATATATGGAAGCGGAAAACTATCCTTTGGACAGGTCTTGTTCAAGTCGGTGAAATCCACACACACGCGCCACTTTCTATTCTTATTCTTTACCACTACAGGTTTAGCGAACTAGTCCAGATATTTTGCTTCGACTATTGACCTGATGCATAGTAACCTTTCCACCTCGTCATTCACCGCATGTGCTCTTTCTGGCCCAAGTTTTCTTTTTTTCTGTTTGACATGTTTAAAGGTTGGATCCACATTGAACTCGTCGCACGTCACATCGATACTGATGCCGGGCATGTCTTCTGCCGCCCACGTGAAAGTATTTACATTTTTTTTTAGGAAAGAATTCAACTCTCCCTTTATCAGGTTATTCAGCTCGCCCCCTATTTTGACGCAACGTTCTGGGTGATCGCCATCAATATTCACTAAAATAACGGGGGTCGCAAGTGGGTTTGCTCTTCTTCTCGCGATCCTCCGTGATCTGTAATTGCTATAAGAGTCTTGCCAACTCCTTTTCGGGCTCCCTGTCAGTCTTCATCTTCTTCCGCTTGATCATGGTGTTTGGCTCCGTGACAGGGTTCCTGAGTTTGTACTCGGCTAGGAAACAAATGCGAGACTCTTACTGGTTTCCCCAAATCGTCTTGACTCCACCGGGGGTTGGAAATTTGATGCAGAGGTGGTAAGTTGACGGTACGGCTCGCATGGAGTTTATCCAAGGGGAACCCATAATTATGTTATAGATCGCCGGATGATCTGCGACCAAAAACTCCACGATCTTGGTCACTTCTTCAGCGCGGACGGGAAGCTTGATTGTTCCAAGGGTCATCGTCGTTTCTTCTGAAAATCCGGTCAGTGGCCTAGGAGTTGTTGTCACTTCGGATTGGTCAATGTTCATCCATCTGGGAGTTTCCCGGAAGATTACATCCACGGAACTTCCTGTGTCTATCAAAACTCGGGCGACGTCGCAACCGTTCACAATCAATTCTACCACAAGGGGATCATTATGCGGTCGGTCAATGCCTGTGGTTTCCCTTTTTTGAATAAAATTACATCATTGGGAAGCTTCGAAGGCTCTGACCAGTTGACACTAGGATCGGCTTGCCACTAGAATACTTTGATCAAAGACACTGTGTCTGAATAGTATTGTGGTCCTCCAATTATCATGTTTATCCTTCTTCGAGAGTCTGTCTGCGTCACCTCGTCATTTCGCCTTCCTCGCTTTAGGGGGTCACCGTTCTGGTTCATCTGGTTAGGCTGATCTTTCTCGTCTTCTCGTTCGAAATCCTTAAGGCTGACAGCGCAGCCGAGTTCTCCGGCAACTAGTTTTGCCGCTAGCTTTATTCCTAATGTTCGGTAATTCGTTGTTAAGTGTCCGTGCATGTGATGATATTCGTAGTAGGCCTTATCATCGTAAGAACTCGGATTTCGTGTCCATGTGTTCCATGGAGATTTGGTTCAGCCTGCTCCTACTTGATAATTATGAGCCCCTCTAAAGCTAGGTTTATCGTGGTGTATGTATCCAGTTCCTTGATCACTCTTTCTATGAGGCGGTGGGTTCGGAGTTTGGAAAGAACGGCTCGTCGTTTTGGCCACTTCATATTTATGTGACAACACATTCATTTCTTCTTCGTTGACTATGAAGTCTAAGGCTCGGTGTAGCGTATCTTGGATTGATAACGGCGCATTCAAAGGAATTTCTTTTTGGAACTCCGATTCGTACCACAGTGACTCTTTAATGCAAGCAAGGCAGCCTTGTCGCTTACGCCTTCTACCTTTGACATCACCACCTTGAACCTTCCCATGAAACTTCGTAGTGTCTCCGTAAGCCCCTGAGTTAATGTCCAGAGATCGGCATCAGAAGCTCCCCGTTCCATAAACAAGAAATAATGCTTCAAGAAGGCGGCAGACAGCTGCTGGAAATCGTCAATGGAGTTTCGCTCAAGTCTAGAAAACTATTGGAGGGCTGCACCTTTCAGATGCTCCATGAACAGAAGACAGAAACCAGCATCTTTCTCCTTTTCCCTAAAATTGGCTCGGCCCATTGCTATGATGAACGCCGTTATATGCTCATTTGGATCGGTGGTCCCTTCGTAAACCAGAACTTTGATCTTTCCGGGGTCGGAGACCCTTGCCTTGGTGATCTGAGCCGTGAGCGGTGTGTTATATGCCTCTTCTAGTACGTGGTCAATCTCCAGAACTTTACTGTTTGCCTTGTGCACCTCGGTAGTGGCACGATCCAAGGAAGCTCGGATTTTGTCTAGCTCTTCTCTCTGGGCTCGGCTCGTTATTCTCGGCTCGTCAGTGTATTGCGCCTGTTGGACCCATAGGAGATTTTCTTCCTCCTCTGCTAAGTTCCTGGCTCAGTTCGGGTTTACGTCGCCTTTGCTGGTTCGGAATCCGAACATTGTTGGTGCGAAACCCATCTCAGCGAGATTCTCCATATTGTGGTCTCCTTTTTCGTTCCCCTCCTCGATGAGAATGATTGCTGCAGCCGACCCACCGTTGGTGCGTTGGTCACGTCCATCGCTGGCTTCTCTTACTCCTCGAATCAGTCGGGTGGCTCGGTGACATTTGATATGTTCGCCGTGGGTTTTTGTTCATCGGTTCGATATGGCGGTAGCAGTCCTCCCAAAGTCCTCAGTGCATCGCGTGGTGTTGAAAAATCCAAAGCCGTTGGGTTCAGGCCAAGTTGTCTAGCGATCCCACTAACAGGTGGATTCCTCGTCGAGCCCATGCCTCTGATTCATGAGTTTTGGGCTCGGCTCTCTGTCGACAGCGTCTCGATTTTCTCCATCACCGAGCTATTCAGCTTGTCTTGCTCCTTCGCCATCTTCAGCAGCGTTGTCATCATGTTCTTTAACTCTGTCAGCGTCTCTGAAGCGGCTTCCGTGTTCACTGGCGACGGGTTTATTCTTGCTCCAGGAAGACCGGCTCCAGTGTTTCTCGCGTCTTCGCCACCCCGCTCTCCGTCGGTAGCCATATTTTCAGATCTCGTGTTCGGTGGTTCTTAGGTGTCAGAAAGTTAAACTCCCCTCAGATGGCGCCAAATTGTGGGAGTCAAAACTCGCACAACTAAACTTGGTTAGAAAAAATAAGGGATTTGAAAACTTCTATGAAAAGAAACACAAGAACAGATATCCAAATATGGTGTTTTTATTCAAGCTATTTAGAAAGCTGTTGCAGAGAAAATAACAAGTGTTTGCTAGGTAAAATTGCGGATCCTTTTTTCAAAGGGGTACATGTCTATTTATACAAGAATAAGTCGGCTAGCCCTCTTCCTAAACGATAAAGGAAAACTTCCTTATTCTTCGGGATTTCCTTTCTTCTCGGGTTTGTCTAAGTCGATTCGGGTGTGGGTTTCTTACTTCGACTTGTTACCTCGGCCCACCAAACTCTTTTGGCTCATTACCTTGGCCCAACAAGTGTTGAGCTCGTTGCTTCGTTGGGTCATCAGAGACCCGGCTAGTCACCTCTTCGTTGTCTCGTCGTCATCTCGTTGCCAACATTTTGGCTCGTTGTCGGCATTTTGGTTCGTCGCCAACGTTTTGGTTCGTCGCCAACATTTTGTCTCTTCGCCAATATTTTGACTCGTTGCCGGCATTTTGGCTCGTCGTCTACCGCCGAAGTTGGTTCGGCCCATCAAAGCTCATGTTGGGTTTGGCTAAGCTCACCGCATTTGGCTAGGCCCAAAATCTTTATTTAGCCATTTCCAGCAATCAAACTCGCAAGCAAAAGGAGTCACAAACGGGCATGAAGAGACAAGTGATATGCAGGATGGACTGGTACACGAACCTTTCAATGAACCAGATATTACTTCAATGGAAGAAGACACTATGGAAGAGTCCGACATCATCGAGAGCAATAACAATTCCGTCATCAAATCTCTCCCCGAAGGATAAGCAAGAGAGATCAATGATGATTCACCAGAGGCAGAATATGGCTGCGACAAAAATTGGCTCAACGCAATCAGAGAATATATATACGACGGGATCTTACCAATTGAAAAATTAACGGCTCGTAAACTTCGAGCCCAGACAGCTCGTTACGTCTTACTCTATGGGAACGTCTTTAAGTGGTTTCAAGACCATTGTTAAGTTGGGTAGAAGGAAAGGACGCACGGACGATCATGCAAGAAGTTCACAACGGTTCATGCGACAATCATTCTGAAGGGAGAGCACGGGCAATAAAGGTCAAGCGTCACAGTTATTATTGGCCAACTATGATCAAAGACTGCAAGAAGTTTTCAGCCAAGTGCAAAAAATATCAACACCACGCGCCAATGATTCACCAACCAACTGAAGTGCTCTCCTCAATCTCATCACCCTACCCATTCATGCGATGGTCCATGGATATCGTCGGGCCATTGCACCCATCAAAGCAGAAACGATTCCTGTTGGTTTTGACTGACTATTTTTCAAAGTGGGTCGAAGCTGACTCATACGCTAGCATCAAACACGCACAAGTGGAGGCCTTTGTTTGGAAGAATATCATATGCCGCCATGGAGTACCATACGAGATCGTTACTGACAATGGCTCGCAGTTCATTTCCAATCGGTTCGAAACTTTCTGCAAAAAATGGAAGATCAGCCTTAGCAAGTCCACTCTAAGGTATCCACAAGGAAACGGTCAAGCAGAAGTAATCAACAAGATGATCCTTGATGGCCTGAAGAAGCGTCTCGATGAAAAGAAGGGACGTTGGGCAGAAGAATTAGAAGGAGTGTTGTGGTCTCACCGCACAACTTCACGATGAGCAACTGGTTAAACCCCATTTGCCCTTGTCTACGGAACAGAGTGCGTCATTCCACCAAAAATAAGAGTTCACCGCAGACTACTTCCAGAACAAGAAGGACGCAATGACCTATTGATGCTCGATGAGTTAGACTTAATCAATGAAAGATGGGACCAGGCCTTGATCAGGATCCAGAATTATCAGAACGCAGCAGCCAAGTACTACAACTCCAACGTTCAAAGACGAAGATTTTACGAAGGAGACTTAGTTTTGCAGAAGGTTTTCCAAAACACAGCACAAGCAAATGCCGAAAAATTGGGAGAAAGCTGGGAAGGACCTTACAGAATCACCGAGGTAGTCAAACCATGTATTTACAAACTCGCCAGCATGACCAATGTTCCAGTACCAAGATCATGGAACGCGATGCATCTCAAGAAATACTACCACTAAACTATTTCTTATGAACTACGGAGCGGCTTGATCCCTGCAAAGGATACGTAGGCAGCTCATCTTTGGATGAGTTCAGCTATCCCCTCCTTAAAAAGGAGGGGGGGGGGAGTGGGATACGTATATTCGTATACTCCCATCTTTGTAACAGATTCTACGATCTATCAAAGCAAAGATTTTAAAGACAAGTTTTACTTTACGTCCTTTAAGGATCACTAAGTCTTAACAAAACAGACATCTATCTTGCATCATCCACGGACTATTTGAATTCTTAAGCTAAAACGGGCATATTGCCACATCTTCATTGCTGTTGGCCACATTAATGAGCTCTTACATCCATTTCGGATCTAAACTATCGCATCCATCTCAGGATCAAAAGCGCGCTATACAAATAATTATTCGTTGTCGGAGCGGATATGTTTACGGTAACGTAAACCGAAATATTCATCTTGAACAATACAAGCATATGTCCATTGTTGGAGTGGAGACGTTTATGGTAATATGTCCGTAAACCGAAATGGTCAAACTAAACTATGCAAAATTATGTTCATTGTCAGAGCAGATAAGTTTACGGTAACGTATCTTTAAACCGAAATGTTCATCTCAAACACAACTATGCAAACATATGTTCATATCCATTTGTCAGAACAGTTATATTTTAAAAGCAAACGAAGGAAGCACACTTGACGTTTTCTCACAAACACGTTTATCAAACACAAAGATGATTCCGAAAACTGAAATGATATAATCAAGTAATGATAAAACAAAAATAATAGTTCTTAAAAGGACTACAAAGCGGATAAAGCCATCCAGGCACCGAATAAAGTTTTAAACTATACAAAAATAGAGGGTCATAGACTTCCAAAGCTTCAGAATTCTCAATCTTTTCCTGCTTTGGCTCTTTAAACTGCTCGGTTCCCTCTCCTTCTTTGTGTTCTCCGATGACGGGATCAACAATCTTCTCCGGTTCAGGCACAATTATAGCCTCTTCGACTTTCTCCTCTAGAGACTCCTTGGTGTTTCTCTCAGGAGATGGCTCGGGAACCTTCTTCGAGTTCCCCTCACTCGATTCAGAAGATGGCGGGTCCTCGGATGTCTTCTTTGAGTCTGGCACAACCAAACCCGGTGTTTCCCAGTTCAAACCAGAGAAGTCTTCAACACCGACACTCGCAGCGGCCATCTCCATGGAATCACCAACATTGAGCTCCTTCAGAATGTCAAAACCTACAGGGGACAGTCTCAGGATCTTCCTCATATCAGCCACGAGCTTAGCAAACGCCTCGTGAGCCCTTTTCAAATCTTCTTTCTGCTCAGCCAGATTCTTTGCCTCGGCGTCAAGAGATGGCAGCTCTTCACTTTGGAGCAACCCAATAAACTCGAGATTATCTTCGATCTAAGCAAGGTCAAGCATGTCTTCTTTGGGTTCGCCGTCAATCTTACCAAAAAGTTTTTTGGCTCGGGAGACTTTGTCTTCAAACATCATCATCGTCTCGTACTTAGCCTCCAGAACTACTTGCTCCCTCTTGACCTCGTGGAGCTCATTCGCCGCCTCTAGTTGCCTCGTTAGACTAGCAATATGAGCGACGCATTTCGCCTTACCAGACTCCAATCGCATGATCCACTCGTCGGCTTCCTTGCGATGTTTTATGTGCCCTTCTGCCTCAGCCTCGAGGTCCTTAACCCTCTTGATGGCTTTTTCACGTTCGGAGGCATGACTCGCCTCAACTTCTCTGAGCTTCCCATCAAACTTAATAGCTTTCTTTCGGGCATCGTCAACCATCTCCCTTTCCTTTCGAGTGTCAGATTCATGCTCCAGAACCATCCTATTAAGATGGGCTATGAACTGTGCAGAAATAAAGATGTTATTTAACGACGAGACCAACTAAAACGGCTCGGGTCTCAGCGAAACTTAAAACAATGACAAACAGCATAGCTTAACACCGCGGAGAGACACCTCGTTATACGACTTGTCCCTAACCAAGGTGTCAGATGGAGGGAGACGATCACCTGGGCAGGTGATCTTCGAGAAGATGGCCTCAGATGCCGTGGCATCATTGTAAGCCCCGTCAATATTAATGGGCACAGCAGAAAGAGGAATTGCCTTGAGACAGCTTATCATTGATATTACTCTTATGTCATGAGTAATGTGAGGGTGGTGGAGATGAGAGAGATCGATCATGAGAAGAACTTGGAAAGGAAAGCAACGGAAGTTCCAAAGATAAGTTAGAGTGAGCAAGTTGACTCACCGTGGACACAAAAAACACTCAAAACCGGCCTGATCAGTGCACATATAGGCTAGTTGGCTCGTCGTGATTGATCACAATACATATTTAATTAGAATCAGGACTAGAAACATAGCGAATATTCTGGAAAAAAAACATTTTGCTGAGTTGGACGACACGTTGGCAAAAGGGATGATTGCGTGTGATCAAAACGACGTCATTTTGGTGTTTTATTCAAAACGACGTTGTTTTGAATTGGAGAAAAGAAAAGCTGAAGTTAGCTAGGGTCTCCAAACATTGAGCTATGAGCAGATCCACTATCGTCGTCGTTGATGTGTGTGAAAGGGTTTTTTCTTTGTATCAGACAATATCAGAACTTGTGTTCTCTCTCAGCTTTTAACTTCGAGAAAAACGATGAGTGTGTCCAGATGAATTAATGGTGAAGTTTAGAGTTATTAAATCTTTAGGGTTTTTGGAGAAAAGTAGCTAAAGAAAGAGATGAGACAAAGAAAGAAGTTGAAGTTATGTGTTTTTCAATCAGTCTCGACCATGGGAGAAGGCAGTAAAGAAAAAGGATGATAAAATGAGGGAGATGACATCGAGTAGAGTGGGGCCCACTACACCACCTCATGGGGTTGGGGTAGGGGAAAATGGCCCAATTCAGAGTGGGTCACAATTTTTTTTTCTTCTCCAAATCAAAACGACGTTTTTTTGATTTGCAATCAATTTTTTTGTCAATATATCGTTCAACTCAGCAAACCGTTAAAGTTGACTAACCCCGTTTAAGTCAATGTTTTTTTGGCATAACGAACACTAGATCATGTAGTGAATTTAGATAAATGTTTAGTTCATATTGAAATTAGGTAAGTATTAAAGTTCATGTATAAAAGATCACGGTGAAAATAATTCGGGTTGAAAAAACCATTTTTCCATACACGTCGATTTATTGAATCAATTCTCACTCGTTAAATACACACGCAAAAACACCAACCCTTCTCTCCCTCAACTAGGCTTTATTTTGCTCTTCGTCTGCTTCAGCAATCTCTCTCCCTCTATCCGTCAATTTTACGATGACTAACGCGACAGATATTCGTAATGATCTTGGAGCATTGTTCTATGCTTGTCAATTAATAGCATTCAATGTCTACACTCTACTCCAACTGTGAACGTCGTCGCTGTCTGAAGTTTGGTGTTTGGATCACTATATATACTTATATATCTCTTGTGTGGGGATTTGTCTTTTCTTTCTTTTTGTTTTCGCTTGGATACAATCAAATAAATAAACTTTTGAGGCAAGTTTGTTGAAATGATCCAAAAAAGAAAATAATGTGAAAAAGTATCTTTAAAAATAAAAAGTTTAATGCATAGTCCAAATTTTAGGTTAATTATCTCTTACCAAATTAACCATTTTAAAAATAATAACCAAAATACCATTACTTTTCTGTTTTATTTTTGCAAATAAATTAATATAGATTGCCTAAATTAAAAAATATCAAAGTAAAATATTTACTAGTTTGTCATATCTATTTTCAATTTTTAGCCAAAATCCTAGATTTTTTTTTCATTCTACGGAAAAAAATCTAAAATTTCACTCACAAAGCTCACGGTTTATCATTTTTTCATAGATCCAAGCGATTTTCAACATATATCTTTTTTGTAACTTCGATTTCGTCACATAATTCTAGGTAAGTTATAAAAAAAAAAAAAAAAAAAAAAATCCCATTTTGACTGAGTAAACAGAAGACTGGAGGAGACCACTACTATCCAACGACCCACACAAACTAAGTCTTCTATAGCTTAACTCTATTCTATGTAAGATGCATCCAAATGTATTCGCGATCATAATTATCAAGATGTCGTCTACTGACTCTTCCATCATTTTCTTTCTTTTTATATTTCTCTAAATTTTGTTCCTTATAGATCAAAATCCATTGAGTTTTCTACATATATATTCGACCTATTTACTATTGTACTCTATTAGCTCTAGACTTAGCCTAATTAGAGACAGCTTATCATTGATATTACTCTTATGTCATGAGTAATTTGAGGGTGGTGGAGATGAGAGAGATCAATCATGAGAAGAACTTGGAAAGCAAAGCAACGGAAGTTCCAAAGATAAGTTAGAGAGAGCAAGTTGACTCACCGTGGACAAAAAAAACACTCAAAAGCGGCCTGATCAGTGCACATATAGGCTAGTTGGCTCGTCGTGACTGATCACAATACATATTTAGTTAGAATTAGGACTAGAAACATAGCGAATATTCTGGAAAAAAAATGTTCGTGAGATGTTCTGTTTTTGTTAGATATCTAATGTCATGAAACACTTTGCTTCTAAATTTTTTTGGATATCTGGAAATTTTTTTAATTTTGCAAATATCCGATCCGCTCAATTTATAATAAAAATTGAAAAAACAAGAAATTTGTAGGGAAAAAAATTAAATGTTTATTTAATATAAACTAGCAAGTGAAATCATCTAGTTTTTTGTTCTAAACAAAACAGAGAAATTTGTAAAGGATGAAAGATTATGACAATGGAAATGGGAAAACGGTATTTAGTATTTGAAAAAATAATAATAACTAAAACTATTTCACTTAAACCTTTAGTATAAACTTTTTTATATATTTTTATTAATAATTATAAATTAATACTAAATTTTTAAATCTATGTATGGATATCTTTTTCTATAACCCTTTCTATTTAAAAAAAGATACACACAATGTAAATAAATATAATATTTCGATAATTTCGTGAATTGAACCACAAATAGGAGATTTATGGTTTTTAAACTTGAAAATCCTTTTTTATAGGTTTTAATATTCAGAGTGCAAACGGAGAGTTAACTCGGCGAACATCTTACATAGAATAGAGTTAACTCGTGTCAAATGGTGGGATAAATACAACCTTGACCGATGTTCCCTGTCCACCATTTGACACGATACTCTTTGACCAATGAATAGGGCATATCGGGTAAGGCGAGGATAAGGTTAAAATGCCAGGAACATATCCATCGGATGCCCATGTCAATGTGGAAGGCAATTTTGTTGAAAGGGCCAATGCCTTGGTTGGGTAGGTGTTTAAGGTAAAATGGGTAAGAAGTCTTGATTAGATCGGAAGGGTATATTGGGTCGGAAGGTCCGAACCAATACCACCATTCACAGAACCATCCCGGGATAGATTTGGAGCATCGGCTATCGAAAGATAGGAACCACGAATGGTCAAATGCCCGTAAGAAGAAAGCCCGGTAGAAAGCAAATTGGTAATCCATATAGGTATAACCTTGAATATGAAATCCTTGACTGGAGAAAGGTTTTGTGGTATGGATATGGGTGAAGCCAAGGTCTTGTGGTGAGAAGATACGTAATATTTTGCAGGTCGAATAGGCTATGAGATTGGGATTTGATTTATCTGGGTAGTGAGTAATTTCGACTGACTTAGAGTCTACTAGAATGTACTCATAAAAAGTACGGTTTTTGGTGATATTATCTGTGGGGTAGAGGCTGTCTTAGTAAAAGACTATGTGGGTAAAGGCTTGTAATTCTTTGAGGGTAATGGGTTTGATAAATTGAGTTGTCATAAGATGTTGTTTGTGTGGTTTAAGGAAATAGGCGGATTTTTGAGTAGGAGTTGGAGTGGAAGGTGAAGTCTGGGAACTGGCTTCAGTTTTAACGGCTTTTGAATAGGAAAGAGGCGGGAATTCAGCAAGAGCTGAGAAGGTATTTTGAGTAGTTAATGGTTTGCCTTGTAAGTGGGGTTGGTTTTTGATATAGTCTGAAGCAGACATTGGTTTCTTTTGCTTGGGATCAGACATCTTGAATAGTTTTGTCTTGAATATCCGTTGTTTTTCCCTGTAAATATTCTCTTGTTAGAAAGTCGGGTAGAAAGTTATTTTCTCCTTTAATATATTGAATATCAAAATCAAAAACAGATAAAATTGCTTGCCATCTGGCAAATATTTGTTTTGAAACCAGATTTTTAACGTCCTTTTGTAAAATTTCTTTGGCTGATTTACAGTCCACTCTTAAAAGAAATCGTTTGTTAATTAAATCGTCTTGGAATTTCGAAATGCAATTAACAATCGAAAGGACTTCCTTTTTAACAGTTGAATAAGATTGCTGGGGTCCTATCCAAACACCCGAATGAAATCTAACTATAGACTCTTGCTTGAATTCGGGTAGTTTTTGTTTAAGGATGCCGCCGAAACCTATTTCTGATGCATCGGTTTCGACTATCATATCTGCCTCGGGGTTTGGTAAGGTTAGACATGGTAGTGTTTTGACCTTTTGTTTAACTTGTTTTACTAGTTGGGTATGCACATTCGACCATGGTTTAGGGTTTTTTTGTAGACGTTGAAATAATGGTTGGATGGATTTTCTAAGGTTTGGAAGGAAATCTGAAACATAATTTAGACATCCTAAAAATCTCTGTAATTGGGTTTTTTCCCTTAATTCGTCGGGAAATTTATCCGCAAATTCGATTGATCTTGATATAGGTGTAATTGTACCCTGATATATATTGTGTCCTAAAAATCTTATTTTTGTTTGAAATAGATGCATTTTTTTAGCTGAAACAACTAATCCTTGATTTTTGACTGTGTTTAGAAATGTGTTTAAATGATTTATGTGTTGATCTATAGAATTTGAGTATACTAATACATCATCTATGTATACGATTGTAAAGGCTGAATATTTGTTGAATATATCATTCATTATTTGTTGAAATTCGGAGGGTGCATTCTTTAAGCCAAAAGGCATTACATTCCATTCGTAATGACCAAATGGTACTGTAAAGGCAGTTTTGTATTTATCTTGTTCTGTTATCTGGATTTGCCAGAATCCACTTTTCATATCAAATTTTGAATAAATTTTTGCATTGTATAATCTTTTAAGTAGATCTCTTTTATTTGGTATTGGATATCTAATCCATTGTAATACTTCGTTCAATGGTTTGTAATTGATTACTAACCGTGGAATACCTCGTTCCTTTTCGGCTTGATTATTGACATAGAATGTTGAACAACTCCAAGGGGATTTGGACGGTCTGATTAATTGTTTTTTTAATAAGTCATTTATTTCTTTTTTACAGTGTTCTAGTAATTCTTTATTCATTTGAATAGGTCTTGCCTTTGTTGGTATATTTTTTTCATTAAATTCTTTAATATAGGGTAATTCTACCATATGCTTTTTTCTTTCCCAAAAAGCATTTGGTAATTCTGAACATACTTGTTTTAATAGATTATTTTCTATTTCTTTTATTTTGCTTATTACGTAAGGTGTTTTTAGTTGCTCTTCTAACTTTTTATGGGCTATTTCTTCTTGTAAGTATTGAATATGATTTTGTTTTTCTTTTATTAAGTTGATAGTTTTTTGAATCGTGTTTTCTTGTAAATTTAAAACTTCTTTAGTTTTCATTGGAGATAGGAATGCGAATAATAGTTTGGTTCCTACAACCTTAGTAGTTATTCCTATTTCAGTTGCTTTAAACGGATAGATTTGTGTAAAAAATGGGGTGCCTAATATTACTTCTTGCGTTAAATTTTTAACTAGGATAAATTGGTTTTTAAAACAATATCCTTGATTACATATTTTTGCGCAAGGTAGTTTATATTGAACCTTTAGATTACTACCATTTGCGCCACTTAGACGTTCTGTGGTTTTTTCATAATATTTAGTTGGTATTACTCCTTCTCGGATGCAATTATAGTCGGCTCCGGTGTCCATTAGTGCGATTATATTTATTTTAAAATCATTATTTATATGTAATGTTATAGTAGTATACCATTTTTGATAGTTAATTTTATTAATTATTTGAATATACTCTTCGTTAGTTTGAGAATCCTTTTCATCTTTAATTATTATATTTTTCTTCGTAGTTTGATTACTAGATGATGCTTGAGATCTATTTTTGGCTTCGATAATGGATAGTCGTGCATTTATTTGTAATTGGTTTAGATCATGTTGATTGATTATTAATTGTAAGTCTTTGATTTGTGATTTTAATTGTTTAATTTCATTTTGTAATTCTCCAGTAGTAACTTGTTTAAACAAACTCTGAGAAGGATATTTTTCAAAAATTTTGTTTAAACTAAATGGTTGTGGAGAAGATAATTGATTTTCTTGATATATAATATCCTTTAGTTTTAATAAGTATTCTTTTTTATATTTGGATCATCTATTTTATCTATTATATCTATTAAAAATTGTTTATTGCTATCTTTAGTTATTACATTTATCATTTTACAATTACATAAGTTATCTGATAATTCTTGTGATTCCGTAGAGGAGTCACTTGAATTTTCGATTTCGTTTATTGAGCATTCACTGTCAGTTTCCTCAGTTTGTTCAGATTCTGAGGTTAATAGTAATTTCGCTAGTTTATCTTGGATATCTGGTTGATCTTGGAATATTTCATTTATCTTTCTTTTTATTTTACATTCCGTTGATCTATGCCCTGGTCGTTTACAGTTCCAGCAGACAATTTTTTGTTTATCATATTTATTTTTGGAATAATGATTTTTTGAATAATTTTTATTTTTGGAATAATTTTTATTCTTTTCATAATAATGGTTGTTTTGTTTTTTGAAATTATTATGTCTTTGATAATGTTTTACATTATTATTATTTCTATGCCTGTATTTTAAGCGTTTAACTCTAGATGGTGGATTAAGTGTGTTATTATAACCATATTGTTCACAGAATGAACCCATGGTTACTTTAAATTTGAATTTGTCATTTCGTTTTTTATCTTTGTGTTCTTGGCATAAAGCTAATCCTTCCTTTTTAACAAATGCAAATAATTGTCCATATGTAATAGTATTCCAGGGGATTGGTTGTCCTCCAGAATATTCTTTTAGTTTATTGATTACTTTTTCTGCAAAAAAAGACGGTAATCCGGAGATAAATCGTTCTTTCCAAAAGGGTTGATTACAATCGTTTCGTTGAAATATGTTGGTTAAAAACATATCTTTGTACCATTTAAAGTCACCTAAGGTTGGACATCTTAAATTTGTTAATATCATTTTTTTACTTTCTAGCTCTTCGGCCGGATTTCCTATAAAATGCATCGTTAACGTGTGTATTAATACTTCTACTGCATTTTGATGTTCTTCTTCTTCATAAAGGCCATCATCGCCCTCTACTCTTCGTATTTCTACGTGATTGATTATAGAGTCTTGTGTAACGATATCTATCGAATTGTCCCACCAATTTTAACGCTCCATTAAATCCGCTTATTAATAGAACACATGATTGTTTATCAGTATTTCCTCTAGCTTTATATGATATAGCGGCCATACCCATTTCTTGGAATAAATTCATCATTTCGTATTCTGAACGTCCATCTATATTCCACTCATATATACCATCACCAGTATATACTCTGTTAGAATATTTGTGGTGTTCTTCAAATAATAAGTCTGGTGGTGTATGTCTTTTGTAATATGGTTTATTTGATCTCATCATTTTATTTTTTATTCTGTTAATTTCTTGATTATCACTTTCTGATTGTGTAGATTCATGGTTATTTTCATCAATAATATTTATTCCTTTTCCTTTGTCCAAGCTGTCTAATCTGTTAGCAATTGTTTTTAAAATTTCATTTTCTGGGAATTTTATTTGCCTTGTTATAGGTTTAAAGATTGGTGTAGACGTTGATGAAAAGGGATGTTGAGTTTTAGGATTCTGTTTACTTGTTATGCTATTGTCTTCAATGTTTAATTTATTATCTATGTTATCTATTTGTCTTGAAATTGTATGTAATATTTGACTTTGATAATTATTTTGTTCATAGATTGATTTAATATCTTGTATAATTACAGGATCTTTAGTGTCTCTATTTGCTCCTGTTTTAAAGGGTGTAGCTATAATTTGTCTATTAGGAGTACTTATCTTGATATCTTTTAGTGGTGGATGAACCAATTTAATTTTTTCACCATTTACCTGTTCCCATAACTGATTCAAGGATGAACTAGTATTTATTGTTTTAAATGGATAACCAATATTGTTATTAATAGAATATGTTTCGAACCAGGTAAAAAATGGAATATTGGTTTCTATTAGTGTCATGAAGTCATACCAAATTTTTCTGTATATAATCGTTTCTTCTTTAGTAAATTGTTTAAAGTACCAATTTCTTTTTTCTTCGTTTTCTTTTGCATAAAAATCTTCTCTAATGTATTGTTTATTAATTTCGTATTCTTTAGATATAACATTTATTGATTTGAAGTCTGATTCGGTAGGAGATGTTGGATACATGTCTGCTTGTGGTTCAGCCATGGGTGCTTTAAATTTGATAGGGTTTTCTTGTTTAGTATTTTGAATTATACTTTCTATTTCCGAGTCTTGTCTAACATTTTGGTTTATGCTTTCAGTTTCTGAATCCGTGCTGGCTTGACCAGTACGATATTCAGAGAAAGAAGCTCTAGAATGATACAAGCTAATTCTCGGTGGACGTGGTTCTCTCATCGAACCGAATTGTAATAATATTTTTCCATCTACTTGTTCGATAATTCTTGAAATATTCCTTTGCTCAAAATTTCTTATTGGTTGGGTAACTTCTATTTTTCATTGATCTGGAATGGTTATTTCATTCCATTTTAATTGTTTAGGCGCGTAGGTAGCACTTGGTGTATCTTTACTATGTACCGCTAATATAGTTGTCTCTCCTTTATCATCTTGTAATAAACATCTTGGGTTGAATTCAGAGGTTGATTGTTTGAAATAAATTCGATAAAGTAATAAATATCCATGTCTTTCATTTTGGAATTTGATCTCTGGTAAGTGAACGTTTAATACTAACGTGTTTAGTATTGTTGGGTCATGTAAGCTTACTTGGAAGTTAGGTGCGCAATTGAAATAAACTGCTCCATTATGTAAGTTTGATTGTACTGCTCCTAAGAGCGAATCTTCAAATTTTAATAGAGTTTTATCTCTTAATAACATTAGTATTGGAGAATCAATACATGTTCTTGATAAAGGTTTAATCGCTATTTGGACTAATCCAAAGTGTAGATAGTGAAATCCCTTTTGTTTATATTTATCTAAGGCGATAGAAGATAATAATTTAATTTCTTCAAACTCGTTTTGTAGAGATAGAGTTTGTTCATGTTCTTTGATCGAGTAGGCTGTTTTAAAATCAAAAGTACCAATTTGATATATGTTTTCTGGGTTAATGTGTGGTAATTGGTTTTTTGATAATTCTTGATCAAAAGATGTTATTTTTGATATTATTTCTCTTGAGTTAATAGTGGTACGTGATGTAGATGCGGTATGTTTTGATCTAAAAAGTTTTCTGAAAGAAGACGCCATGACTTAAACCAGAAGTAAACTCATTCTAGGAAGAAGCTAACCTTTTCTATGGGGACACAGCCGGGGCTTACCAACGGTCTTACTGCATGTGGTCTTGCTGCCTGGAACACCTCAGCACTAGTGGCTCTCTTAGATAGGTTAAATTCGGACTAGGGGAGTTTCGGTTTAGGCTTGGGTCATAGAGAACCTTTTGAAAACGTTTTTTCTTTTTTAGATGAAACCTTTGCAAAGATCTCTTGGCTCTGATACCATTAAATAAAAAATTCCTCAAATCCTGTTTTACAGACAACTCTCGAACAAAGTTAATACCCTAAAAAGTTAATACTTTGATCTTGAAGTATCGAGGAATTTTTTATTCATTGGTCATTTTCTTTAAATTTATGATATCATAGCGAATAGTATTTGGTTTTTTTAAATTAGTATTTATGATTTATTTTATTTAAAAAGATATATATATATATATATATATATTTTTTTTTTTTTTTTTTTGCTTTGAATCGTTACAGATATCCAAAAAATTTGGATTAGATCGAAGCAAATATCACATTAAACCGGATCTAACGGATAGCCCTACTGAAAATGAATGTCGTACGTTGTGATTGATTTGCTATTTCTGTGTGTCATAAATATAATATTAATTGGACTTTGCATAAAATAATTCGTGAGTTTTGTTATTTTCACATCTAATTTGTGAGTTGGAAGTGAAACTATATTATTTAATATTTTTTAAACAATTTCTAATTATCGGTTATTTTGTTAAAACACATTCCGCACCTTTAAATTTCATCAAAAAATTCAGATAGATGAGATTCTGAAAATAGAATCAAACACTACACAAAACAATTGGTCAATAGAGATAGATTTATCCACGAAAATGATAATCGCGTCGTTTTCTCTAGTACAAACAAAAAAAATCAGATTTTTCAATGGAATTTTCAACATTCATGTGGTTCACTCTTTTTTAATATATTTAACCGTCTGTTTGAGTCTTGGTCTTTGTCTCTTACGTACAATTTATGACCTTATATTAAAGGTTTATTTTCTTTTGTTTTTCTGAAACATCTTTCTCTATAGAATCGTATTAATATTCTAGTTTTGGAGAAAAATAACTCGAGAGCTAACAATCGGTTTAAAATATACCATTCAAACATCCAAGATGTTCTGTTTGGCTGAAATTTTTTTGGCTCACTTTATCATTATTATATGTATATATGTGTGACCTAAAAAGAAATTAAATAAAATTTTCCGATTCCAAATTAGTTTATCGATATAGTTAATATATTTATATATTAATATATTTATAAACTAAAAAAATATTAAAATCCCAATATTATTAATTTATAGATATTTTATGTACTGTATATTTTTAATGGTTTTTTAGATGCTTTTTAATCATCTGTTATTTCGTTAGAACACATTCCACACCTTTAAATTTTCGTCGAGAAATTCAGACAGATTCAGATTCTGAAAATAAAATCAAACACTACACAAAATAATTGGTCAATAGAGACGGATTTATCTATAAAAATGACAATCGCGTCGTTTTTTCTAGGAGGTGGTGCCAGTCTTAGGACTTAGGACAAACCAAAAACATGGAGATTTTTCTATGGAATTTTCAACATTCATGTGGTTCACTCTTTTTAATATATGTATGCGTCTGTTCGAGTCTTGGTATTTGTCTCTTACGTACAATTTATGACTTTATATTAAAGGTTTATTTTGTTTTATTTTTTTTTTAACATTTTTCTTTACTGATATACTTAAAAATATTGTTGTGATAAAGAGTTTTAATTTTTTTTCTCATTTTTACCAGGGAAATTCTAGGTTACGTCAAGATTAATATCTGGAATCTGTTAAAATCTAAATTTTCTTATTATTTAAGACATTTATAGTGGCTAACTATAATTAAAATTACAGTAAGAAACTCAACCAACATACCACCATAAATTGGTTGATATATAAAGGATTTTGATGGTATATTTTTTTAATTTTGAAAAAAAAAATTATCTATTTTAGATTTAAAATATACGTCATTATTTAAGATGTTAACAAGAGTCCACAATCGTTCAAAATATACGTCATTATTTATATGATATATACATGTGACACACACAAAAAAAAACATATTTTATAATAATGATTTTAATGTTTTAATCTTATTTGCAAATAATAGAATTATTGATATCGATGCGGTGATTAATGGAAATAAAGTCTATTTATTTTTTATATACGAATATCCGGTTCCGAAATATAAAGATCAAGTGTGGGAAAAATTAACTCGAATGGCAATTAACCGGTTCGAACCTTGGATGATAATCGGTGACCTAAATGAACTAGTGGGTAATCATGAAAAAAAAGGTCGGACTTTGAGACATGCTTCCACTTTTCACTCTTTTAATACTATGATTCAAAATTGTGGTTTGCTCGAATTTCTGTTTTTAGGAAATAAATTATCGTGGAGGGAAAAAATAAATTCAAAAACTATATGGGATCGGCTTGACCGGGCATTAGCCAATGAAGATTGACATGCCATTTTTCCCATTCTTTTGTGGAGTATTTGGCTATGATTGGGTCTGACATAGGCCTATTCTAGCCACAATTGAAAACAAGATACCTCGGAGGACCAGACAATTTCGGTTCGATAATAGATGGATAGGTCGGGAAGGATTAATGGAATCCATAGCTACGGGTAGCCCTGGGCATATGGGTTTTCGGTTTGATTCTTTCGATTCAGGGTCATAGGATCCATATAGGTACTTAAACATTTTTCGGTTCGGTTCGGTACCAGTCGGTTCGGTTTGGTTCGGGTATTTTGAAGGTTAACCGATGTGGTACCGAAATATATTAGGTATTCGGTTCAGTTTGGATAATTGTAACCAAAGTACCCAATATATACCCGAAGTACCCGAAATATCCGAAAGAACCGAACCGATACCTACAAAAATGTAACGAGAAAACCTATTTCAATGTAATTCAACAGCTTCATTGAAGCTGGTAAGGAAAAAATCTATGAAGAACAACAATATTACAATGCAATAATCTCAAAATGACAAGTTCTAAATCCATAAGAGAAGTGTAAAGAAGACAACAGTTAAGTCTAAGTGTACTACAAGTCTAAATCCGAAGATGAGAAATGGATAAGTAATAAAGAGTAGAGAGTTGGGCTGAGTTTGATAGGAATTGTAAGAAAAAGTGAAGAAGAAGCATGCAAAACAAGAAGTCAATAACATATCACCAGCTTTGAATTAGTCCATAACTCATGAAAGAGTTGAGAGTTGAGCTGAGCTTCCTGTTAGAAATGCATTTAAAAAGCAAAAACACATAAAGTCATAAACACAAGAATTAAGAATCTATCAAATCTAAAACACACGAATTCTTTTCTAGTATGAGTTATGAAACAGAAGAATACCTTATAAGATTACCAAGTAGTATGAGTTTCTCATAATCCAAACTCTGGAAGAGATATAAATAAGAGAAAGTTAATTAAAACAAGGACTTAAAATAGAGATTATACTACTATATAAAAGCACATCCATTACCTCTCTGTAGTTTGTCTTGCCACTCAATGTCTGCTAGCAATTCAGAATTCGTGACCATTCCTTTCTCATTCAAGTGTATCTCACACTTCAACCATTGCTCTGTACACATCAAAACCTCTAACGTATTATGAGTGAAAGAACTCTTAGATGGGTCCAGAATACGACCACTAGTGCTAAAAGCACTTTCAGAAGACACTTGGAGTGCAAGCACATCCCTATCTATTTCGGATAACATAGGGTATTTTATTGCATTGTGCTTCCACCAACCAAGAACATCAAAATCTGTTTCCATCAACAACTTTGGATTTTCCACTGATTCCTTTAAATATATATCCAACTCATCACTGGGATCTTTAAGTCCTTTTTCATTGACCATTTCTTTATAAACAGAATCCATCCTTTCATGATGTGATCCTGGTTAGAGAGATCACAGCCCCTTGAATACACTTCGTGTGGTTGATTGAATGGTGGTGATGATCCGTAAGGATTGAGAGAAACTTTCAAAGGCTGCAGAATTCCCTTGAACTTTCAGGCTTGATTCTGCTTGGATATGACACACCAAAAGCAGTCACAAGTTGAGATCGTGATATTACACACACAAACTCATGATCAAACGAAATCAGAGAGAGATTTTGATAAGAAAAAGTTTGAAAATTTTATTAGAACGAAAATCAGAGTACATATAGAAGAGAGAAGCCTTGGAAACAAGGTAATACTTCTCGAAAATGAAAAGGAGTAATCAAGACATTAACTCTCAGTTTTGACCAACAAAGAAAAACTCTCTGTTTTTAAAGTAACTGAACTTAAAAACGTGATTTCTTTTTCTTTAATGGCATTGTCAATAATGATTGTATAAGTGTGTGAACTTGCCTCATTAAAAACCTTGTCTAGAAAACCCAGTGGGAAAAAACCAGACCAAGGGAAAAAGAGTTCAAGCCACACACCTCCCATTGTCAACCCTTAAACGGCTTGAATCACAACTAGAGTAGTTGGACAAGCATCGAGTTTAAGGTTGCCTTCCTCTTGACGTAGGAGCATGCTAATAGCTTGGTTAAGACGTTTTGTTCTTGACCTAGTCATTGGACCAGGTGGAACATGTAAGGGATCCTTTGCTTCCTCGGGTACAAGCTGCTCCTTAGCTCCATTATCCGTGTCCTCCTCTGCTTCAAGCGGATCCTCAGGTTCATGCTGCTCCATGATCACATCATCCCCTCCCTCTTGAGAAAGATTTGACCTCAAATCCAACTCATCTGCGATGAAAGGAAACAAGTTAGAAACGTAATCATGAGGAATTAGGGTTATAACTTTGTTTTTGGCTCGGCTTTGGCTTGTATGCTGCATCTGGTGGCTCTTCTTTCATCAGTATGAAACAACTGACGTCTTGGTGTTTATTCTGGTCCAGATCAGGTGGCTTGAATCGTTTGTCTTCCTCCCTCTTCTCGATTCTTCTTGTGCGCTTCAAGGTTGCTCCAAAACCTGTAATTGGCTCTTTTGACATAGACAAGCGCATTATATCTGTGTGATCCAGGGGCAAACGAAATTTGAGATAAGAAATACTTATCTTAGGGAATAATGCATCGGGTGGTTTGTCTTTGAACATCAAAGAAGCCTTGACTACTTTTCCATGCTCATTTGGTCCATAATCAAGTTGATTAGTGAGAACTTGAATCATTCCTACCTTTGAGTTTTTAACCTGTCTTTTATTTGCTTTCACAAAAACTAAAGAAAACACATCAATGTGCGACTGGAATAATCAAACAAGTCCTTCAGAGGATCAAATAGGCTATCGAAGGCAAGTTTCGAATGCATTTTATCTATTTCTTTCACTTTATCACAAATCATAATGTGATTAGAACACCAAAAGTCTTTAACAAGCAACGTTTTATCAGAAAGAGAATTATCTCTTGCAAACTTAGAAAAACTTTGTTCAAAAACATGATCTTTGAAAGTTGGTTTGCAAGGTTCATTTTACAAACTCTGCCTTAGTTCTAAACAGCTCAAATGTGTTGCCAAACAAAGAAACTCTTAAAGCAGGTTCAAATCCACGAATTTTATCACATAGAAAACCTTTTGGCTCAAAGAACTTTTCATGTGTAACAATTTCGAAAGTTGTAATCATTTTGTCAAAAACAGATTCTGAAACACGAAATTCTTTCACATTTTCTAAACCAAAATGTTTTTCATCTTGATGAGAAATCATCATAAACAAATTTGGCTCAGTCCTAACCAAATCAAATTCCTTACAATACTTTCTTGCGTAATCTTTAGGAAATGGCTTAGGGACTGGTTCTGACATAAGGTTGATTGGCTGCTCCAAATCAGTAATCAATGGCAAGCTCTTTTGTACTTTTTCTGCTGATTCTTCTTCTTGGACCTGTGAAAAAGAAGCAATACTACTCGGTTGCACCGGTTCCACATTGGTTAGTTTTTTAGGCACAAAATCAGATTTAATAGAGAAAAAAATACACTTAGCTTTCAAGGACTTTTTGAGAAAAACAAGAGGGTTCTCGGTTTTGCTTTTAGTTTGTCCTTCCTTCCTGCTTAAGTGTTGCTGATCTTGATAAGCTTCCAATGGAGATAAAGGAACTAGGGAGATCTTCCTGCCTTTGAACTTTAAGGAGTATTGGTTTGTAAGACCACGATAAGTAGCTTGGCGATCAGATTGCCATGGCTTTCCTAACAGAATGTGGCTGACTTCTGTTGGCAAAACATCACAAAGGATTTCGTCCACATAACTCCCAATGGACAAAGACACCATTACTTATCTGGTCACTTCGATTTCTCCATTGTTTTTCAACCATTGAAGCTTGTAAGGTTGTGGATGCTCTTTAGTCTCCAAGCAAAGCTTCTCCACCATTGTTGAACTTGCAATATTTGTACAGCTGCCTCCATCAATGATAAGATTGCACACTCTGTTTTGGACTAAGCACCTTGTTTGAAAGAGACTCTCACGGTTCTGGTCTTGGTTTTCATCACTTAAAAGCTTCTCAGTCTCCAACAATTCGTTTATGGTTGGTGGTACTTCTTTTTGATCAAAAATTGGCTTTGAATCTGAAGCTTCCTCTTTCTTTTTGGTGTTGTTCTCCTTTGTTGCTTCAGTACCAAGAGCTTGGCGTGTGGTTGGACTCTTCTTTTGACTATGCATCATATCCCTAACTACTTCTGTCAGTTGTTTTTTTATTTCTTCATAAATCAATTGGCTACTCAACTTGTTCTGAAGCTGCCTAGCTTGCTTAGAACTTCTCTGCTTATCACGGTTGTAGGAGGCGTATTCTACTTCTTCTCTAGCTGATTTGCTTCTCCAATTAGGCTTCTCCTGCAGTCTCCTGTGTTGTGCTTCTTTTTGCACATAATCAGTCTTGTAAAAATCCAGTTTGTTTTCATTTCTCAGGAACCTCTGTTTATGTTCCCTTCGATTCGCTTGGTATGGCTCTGACTTTGGTTTGAGAGCATAAGCTTCAAAACGTTCATCCATCAATTTTGTCATCTGAGCCGTTATCGCCTCTATGAGTAGTTTGTTCGGACTGTTGCTCGTTTCTTCTTCATCTTGACTCACCATTGTTCCTGAAATAATTCCAGAAACTTCACAAGTAAAACGTTCCACAAAACAAAAAGATCAAGCAACAGAAACCGTTTTGAGAATTTGGAAAGTTTAACCGTTTTTCTCTAACTGCAGAACAACAATAGATCACTCAGAATTCGAAACATTTTTCTCCAAAACACGCGATCTAATACAGTTTATCACAGTTTAGATTCCGATCTACACAATCTAATCAACGGTTACTAGAACAGATGAAAGATCGAGCCTAAAATGATTTAAACAATGATCACATAATCAAAAACAGTTTCACGTTTTCTAACAGCAGGTTATCAATAGATCACAAAGAAGTTGAACAGTTTTTCTCCTAAACATGCGATCTAATATAGTTTTTCATAGTTTAGATTATGATCTACACGATTTATTTAACGGTTATCAGAAACAATGAACGATCGATCCTAAAATGATGAACAGAATGACGAGTAAAACTGATCAGATTATGAAAGGATTGATACAACCTGACACGAAGTGGCTCTGATACCACTTGATGTGATCCTGGTTAGAGAGATCACAGCCCCTTGAATACACTTCGTGTGGTTGATTGAATGGTGGTGATGATCCGTAAGGATTGAGAGAAACTTTCAAAGGCTACGAAATTTCCTTGAACTTCCAGGCTTGATTCTGCTTGGATATGACACACCAAAAGCAGTCACAAGTTGAGATCGTGATATTACACACACAAACTCATGATCAAACGAAATCAGAGAGAGATTTTGATAAGAAAAAGTTTGATAATTTTATTAGAACAAAAATCAGAGTACATATAGAAGAGAGAAGCCTTGGAAACAAAGTAAGACTTCTCGAAAATGAAAAGGAGTAATTAAGACATTAACTCTCAGTTTTGACCAACAAAAAAAAACTCTCCGTTTTTAAAGTAACTGAACTTAAAAACGTGATTTCTTCTTCTTTAATGGCATTGTCAATAATGGGGCAAATGTATAAGTGTGTGAACTTGCCTCATTAAAAATCTTGTCTAGAACCCAATGGGAAAAAACTAGACAAAGGGAAAAAGAGTACAAGCCACACACCTCCCATTGTCAACCCTTAAACGGCTTGAATCACAACTAGAGTAGTTGGACAAGTATCGAGTTTAAGGTTGCCTTCCTCTTGACGTAGGAGCGTGCTAATAGCTTGGTTAAGACATTTCGTCCTTGACCTAGTCATTGGACCAGGTGGAACATGTAAGGGATCCATTGCTTCCTTGGGTACAAGCTGCTCCTTAGCTCCATTATCCGTGTCCTCCTCTGCTTCAAGCGGATCCTCAGGTTCATGCTGCTCCATGATCACATCATTTAATAACAAAAGAAATCATCAATATCAAAATCATAAGTTTGAACTTGTTCTTGTACACTGTGAGTCTGAGAATTATGAGATGATGCCCTATAGAATGAGATGACGTGGTAGGAGCTACACGAATGGCATATGCAATGCTATCTTCATCAAACAATCTACGCATGACATCTATGACTGAATCATAAATTCCTTTGGCATATGCACTTCTTTTACCATACATCTGATCAAAATAAAGCTGTGCAAACTGCATTTTATTCCTCGGATCAAATACACTAGCAATTATGACAAGCCTATTTATTTCCCTCAAACCAGCCTAGTACTTGTCAAACTTTGCTCTCATACTATAGGCTTTTGTCTGTAATTCTAAATCTGGACTATTGCTCAGTCTAATTAGGTTCTTTTCAACAGTGCAAATCTCAGCATAACACTTATGAGAATTCAGAGAAGAAGATGCAGAAACCACCAATGTAAAGTTGTAAAAGATAACAAGAAACTTAACCGACATGTCGATTGCATCCCAGTTGTTGTTGTTGGTGGTCCAAGCCTTTGTTCTCCATTTTTATCCACTTCAAGAAAATAATCATTATAGAACTTGTCTTCAGCTGCCATCTTGTCAAATGCTAACCTGAATTTAAGAGCTCTTGTTAACATGAGGTAAGTTGAATTCCAGCGTGTTTTGCAGTCCAAAGGAAAACTACCTCTACGCACACTCTTTCCTGTTTCCAACTTAAGCTCAAAAGCATTCAATCTCGATGTAGAAGATATCACATATTGCACACCATTACGGATAGCAACCACACTATTCTCTACATCATGCAAACCATCTTTCACAACTAGATTGAGAATGTGAGCAACACACCTCATATGCAAATAATCACCATCAAGAACCAAAGAATCATTCCCCAAAGCATGGAATGTCTCTGCAAATCTCTTAAGAGATGAAGTATTGGATGTTACATTATCAACAGTAATGGTGAAGACCTTTTCTATACTCCAATTAGCCAAATAGTCAAGAAAAATACCTGATATTGTAGCTCCTTTGTAATATGATATGTTCTTAAACCCAATTATAAGCTTCCTTAACTTCCAATTTGAAGCAATGAAGTGAGTTATAATCACCATATAGCTACATCCAGTTGTAGGAGCAATCCATATGTCGGTAATCAGAGACACCATTTGCCTTGTAGCACCAAAAACATTAATCATAACTTCTTTCCTGTTGACATATATTTTCACCATATCTCGGGTTACTGTTCTCCTTGAATGAGGCTTGTACATATTCACTCTATTGCAAAAATGGCTCCAATCCAAACTTTCAGTAAAAGATAATGGTAACTCAGCCAACACCAACAACTCATTAAAAGCTTCTCTAAAAACATCTTCAGAAACTTTAGCTAATTACATATTACCTTCAGGGGTTATAGCTTGTTGTTTACTTGGTTACTCTCTCATGCCTTAAATTGCTTACATGAAAGCAAATGCTTGTTCAAATTTGAAGTTTCAGATGATGTCATTTGCATTTGTCTTTATCCTTCTCGGTTCTTGTGTAATGTTCCCAAACATCAGACCTTGTCTTCTTTTTCTTTGACGGTGGTGGAGAACTCGCTACACTTGTTCGAGGGAAATCTTTCCTTTTGCCTCCAGTTGCAGGTTCAGTTCCTAGAGTCTCAAACTCATCTTCACTTCCATCTTCTGCTTCAGGCATTGTGTGCTCATTCTCATTGTTGGGTGCAGGTGATGAAGAATCCATCTAAAAATTCAGACGAATCGAAGTTATTCATAAGTATACATTGATTCGAAAAAGCAGTATAACAAAAGAGGAATCATAGTTAATCATTCTCCTGCTTCGAGCCTTCGACTAATGAGTATCCATTGATTCGAAAATTGAGTATAAACAAAGAGGAATCAAAGTTATTCATACTTGAGACCGAACTTTTGTACAAGTAGATTGACGTGGAGAATCTGGATGAGATGAATTGTGAAGAAGAAATCGAAAAGATCGAACTTTTAGGGTTTCTAGTTTGTGATTTGGGAATTTTTATTTCGAAGAAGAAATGAGAAATCAGAGTCGGGGTCGGTTTCGGGTTTGTCCCTGGCCCATAAAATTTTCATTAAACACATACTACGGTTCGGACCCATTCGGGTACCTACTGGATATTGGTTATTAACCGAACTGGTACTCGAACCGATGGATCTGAAGGCTGAGATCCATTAAGGTATTTTTGTGGATCCGAAACCGAACCAAACCACCCTTTTCAGTTTGGTTCCATTCGGTTCTTTTGGTTTCGGGTATTATGCCCAGGGCTAGCTACGGGATGGGAAGAGGGGACAGACGGAAGGAAATATCGTGGATAAAATTATTAGCTGCCGTCGAGAGATCTCAAGATGGCGTAAAGACAATCTCCCGTAAAAAAGGAGAAAATTTTGAAGTTGCAAAAAGCGGTGGAGGGGTGCCAAAATGATGACAGCCAAAATCTTGAGGAATTATTCGAACTTACACAAAAATTAAAGGAAGCCGATAAGGATGAGGAAGACTGGCAACAAAAAAGTCGGACGACATGACTACAGGTTGGGGATACCAATTCCAAATTTTTTCATGCGCAAACAAAACAAAGACGGGCGCGCAATTGGATTATCAGATTATCGGATTATATAATACATCAGGAGGATGGGTCAGTTCAGAGGAAGAGGTGGAACATGTTGCGGTCAATTATTTTGAAGACCTTTTTCAAACAACCTCACCGATGGAATTTGAGGAAGTATTGGAAGAGGTACCATCGATGATTACAAATTAGATTAATGATGTGTTGACGGCGATGGCAACGGAAGAGGAGGTAAAAAGAGCTTTATTTCTGATGCACCCGGAAAAGAAACCAGGACCGGATGGGATGACTGTACTTTTTTCAACCGGTCTTAGCATATTATCAAAGCGGACATTCTCGAGTTAGTCAATAAGTTTCTACAGACAGAAACCTTTGACCATAGGTTAAATATGACAAACATTTGTTTAATTTTTAAGACAGACAGACCCACTAGGATGACAGAATTGAGGCCAATCAGTCTTTGTAATGTTGGGTACAAAATTATCTCGAAGGTTTTGTGCGAATGACTGAAAAGAGTGCTACCGAATCTCATATCGGAAACACAATCGGCATTTGTAGCCGGTCGACTAATTACGGATAACATTTTAAGTGCTCAGGAAATGTTTCACGGTTGAGAACAAATAAGGCGCGCAATAATAAATTTATGGCAGTCAAAGCAGATATGAGCAAAGCTTATGATAGGGTGAAATTGTCATTTATTGAGAATCTTCTTGGGAAAATGGGTTTTGCGGAGAAATGGATCAACTGGATGATGTGGTGTTTCATATTGGTTCAATACAAAATTCTCCTAAACGGACAACCAAAGGGTCACATCCTTCCCAAATGGGGTTTGCGTCAAGGGGATCATTTATCCCCGTATCTATTCATACTCTGTACGGAAGCATTGATTGCTAACATACGAAAGGTTGAACGGGAGAAAAAACTAATGGGTTTAAAAGTCACGAGGACCAGCCCGACGGTCTCGCATTTACTTTTCGCGGATGATAGTCTATTTTTTTGTAAGGCAAACAAGGAGGAGTGCCAAACACTACAAACTATTCTTAAACAATACGAAACGGCCTTAGGACAACATATAATTTTTTCCAAATCTTCAATACAATTTGGGTATTTGGTGGATACAACGGTAAGGGAGGATATACAACGCGTATCAGATAACGACGATAAGGGGAATGGGTACTTATCTGGGTATTCCCGAGAGTCTAGGAGGGGCAAAAACCAAAGTTTTTTCCTTTGTAAGGGACATATTACAAGATATAATCAACGGATGGACCTCAAAGTTTCTCTCAAACGGGGGGCAAAGAGGTTCTTATAAAATTGGTTGCAGCAGTACTGCCAACATACGTTATGTCTAGCTTCAGGTTGCCAGAGACTATAACAACGAAATTAACCAGTTCAGTAGCACAGTTTTGGTGGAGTTCTAATGGGATTCAAAGAGGTATGCACTGGTTAGCGTGAAAAAAGTTATGCCAACCATTTGGTTGATCCTCAGACGAAGACCTGGAATATGGATCTGATCAATGCAATCATCATCCCAGAGGATGTGAAAATCATTTGCAGTATTTCGGTTGGCGACATCTTGAGACCCGACTCTTTAGGATGGCATTATACAAAATAAGAAAAATATACGGTCAAATCGGGATACCAAATTGAGCAAAGTAGTATGTTTATGGACCATAACAACAATTTCGGTCCAACTATTCGATCTTTGCAAGCACAGTCGTGGAAGATTCAATGCCCACCAAAGCTGAGGCATTTTCTATGGCAAGCAATTACATGATGTTTATCGGTGGGTGTGAACCTGAAAAACAGGGGGAATAAGCTGTGACACGCAATGTGTATGTTGTGGAATGTACGAGACAATAAATCATGCTCTTTTTGAATGTCTCCCATCATTTCAAACATGGGCGTTGTCCACAATTCCTACGACAAATGGAGTTTTTCCAGTATCCTCAATCTTCACGAATATGAATTTCTTATTTTGACGAGTGCCTTCGGAAAATCAGTATCAATGGTTCCCATGGATTATATGGCATATTTTGAAGGCACGTAATGATAAGGTTTTTAGAGGACTAGATGTGGATCCACATACTGTCTTACGGAATGCGGAAACAGAAGCTTTGGTGTGGGAGAAATCTCAAGCCAAGGAACCGCCACCACCAATGTCTGATGCCGGGCAACTAACGGGACCTCCGGATTACATAGGGCTGAAATGATATACTGATGGCTCCTGGAAGGAGTCGGATATGTACTCAGGCCTTGGATGGTATGCTTTTTAGGATGACAATGCAGTGATTATGATGGGAGCTAGGAATCTGAGACGGAGCCTCTCCCCTCTGCATTCGGAGATTGAAGCTCTAGTTTAGGCAATGAAATGCCTGGCTGACGATCAGAAGACGGTTGTAGTATTCGCAACAGACTGTTCTGACTTGGTGAAGATGGTGTCTACATTGACAGAGTGGCCGGCATTTTAGAATCTACCTTGAAGATTTAATGAAGTTAAAGGAGAAGTTCTCTTTCTTTTCTCTATCGTTTATCCCGTGCACTCTAAATTCCAAAGTTGACATACTAGCGAATTATGCCAAATTAGTTCATTTTGATGTTTTATATATAAATTTGTTACCGATAAATTTGATAACTAAACCGTGATAAGTAAGTTTATAATGCTATTAATAAAATAAAATAAAAAATAACATATTTTTTAAACTTGTTTAGACCTCGGAAAAATCAGGGCCGAGTTTTAAACTCTGTATTGAAATCAGAAGGAAACACGAATACAATTATATTTGTACGTAATTAATTATTCTCAAGTCAAGTCGCAGGTAACTCCTTTATTTTGATATTAAAAATAAAATAAAAAACTCCATGAAAAAAGGAATGTACAGAGCTGGCTGCTACGCCTAAGGCTGTGAATGGCGCCATGTATAAAAGACGGTTCATACGTAGGAGAGGGAGAACCACCGTTCAGTTCATAATTATAATTAAAAAAAAAAAAAAGTAAAATGAACCGCATGCGGTTCAAATTGTCAAAATATTTGTTGTGGTTCAAGTGTTTAACGTGTAGTTCACGTTTTTATTTTAAATTTAAAATATAATTTATAATAATATGTATATTAGGTAAAATATTTTATCTACATTTTGTGTTATTAACCAATTTTTAAATCTTATATAAATTATTATAAATATATACAGTATTTTGGATTTTTTTATCCATTTTTACCATTCAAACATATATTTTATATCGTCATATCCATTTGATCTGCACTTGTATCACTAAATCCGTTTAATCCGCATTTATTTCATTTAATCCGCTTAATTTGCTTGATCCGCACCACTTAATCTGCTTGATCCGCACCACTTAATCTACTTTCTCCATGCGAAGCCAAAGAAAATACAAAATCCACGCCTGTAACAGTAAAAACACTAGTTCTTTGGAGCGGTTTGAGGAATTCAACGTGCAGTATTCTTTTTTTTTTTTTTAAGAGTGTAGCACTCTTTTTAATTTACTATTTATTTAAACCAATTTCAATTAAATCTTATAGGTTAATTTATCATACTATAGTTATCCAAATCCAATCTATTATTTGAACTTTCCGTATTAATTGTATCTATTAGGTTATTTCAGTATTAGTTTTAAATACCCGAATATAATTACTCATTTTTAGTTCTTGTCCACTATTATTCTTTTCGGTATACGAAATAGATACTCCTATCCATAATTGCTCGAATCCGAATTTTATCTTGAGAAAATTCGGATAATGATTGTGTAAGTATATATACCATACAGATTATCTGTATTATCCGATTTGTTATTTTGGCTTGTTACTATTTTTAATTATGCAGTTATGTAGAAAAATAGATGTGTACATTAATATTTTATGCTATTATTTTGTATCTAAAACATTAAATAATGTTGTTATAGTAATAATAAAATTATATTAGCATACTTTATTATAAAATGTATATTATTTATACTAATGTGCAAAAAGAGTAGTAATGGTTATAATTGGACTATATAATTTTATCAAAATTTTAAATTTTACAGATGATGATTTTGCAAAATTAATGGGACAGACAAAGATTGACAACACAAATTTGAAAGTGATTTAGGTAACATTTAAACAACAGAGATAACCGATAGAGATTTTATGGCGAACATCAGAGAAAATATTGCATAAACGCTATAGACAAATCAAAATACTCGATATTAGAATTTCTTTTTTACCAGTGTATTGTATTGAAATTATTTTATGTATAATGTTTTAAATATAACTATGTATATTTATATTTCTTACGTTTATAAATTATTTTTTCTAAAATTAAGACATTTTTAATATGTTTCAATTATGAAAAATAAAATAGAAAATTTAAATTTCATATAAATATCATAAATATATTTAATTTTTTTGAACCGTTTTTTACCTGCTTTCACCATTCAAGCATACATTTTGGACCATAAAATTCGCACTTATACCGCTTGATCTGCACTTGTACTACTTGATTCGCTTGATCCATAATTGTTCCGCTTGATTCGCCTGATCCGCTTGATCCGAACCGCTTGATCCGTTTTTTCCATTCGAAGCCTAAGTAATGCAATTAAACCCACTTGACCAGGTATAGACTAAAACATGGTGTGCGGAGACCACTAAAACCCAAAAACCCAAAACCCACAAGTGACAAACTAAGTCGTCCATAGCATCAGCTCTCTCTTTCTTATCTCGACCACCTTTTTGTTCTTTGTTTAGCTTAAGTCTCTACCATATGTTTAACTCTCTCTTATCTCTACATCTCTTTTCTATATAAATGCAATAAATGTGAGTCACAGTAATTAGGTAGAGATAAGAGAGAGTTGATTAGGTCAGATTCAGTGATTATATTAGATTCAGACTCATGCAAAACTAGATTAGGTCAGATTTGTGATACTTTACAGAGAGAATTATTGAGATGGCATCTTTTATAGTCTCTTCCATGCTATTCCTTCTCCTTCTCGTGTTTTCGCTTCATATGGATGACGCTCTTGGTGCTCAAAATGAAATCCTCAAACTCAGTGAGATTCTTTTACCTTTATCCATATTCATGTTTAATTACTAGTAAAACATATGTTGATAACATTAAAAGATTTGATCCAATTACATGTGTTCACTTAAAAAAATCATACTCATTTTATTAGTCATTTATTTACCAAATTAATTAATGGAGAAATTTTAAAAATACCCCTTTTATGATACCTATTTTCAAAATACCAATTTTATAATCTTTTATACAATTTTATAAGACAGTTTCCTCTGTTCCATTATATAAGATTTTTAACTAAAAACGCGAAATTTAAGAATTAAATAAATTCTAGTTTTTTTACATTAAAACATCAATTACTATTTAACCAAAAATAAATCAACCAATAACAAAAGATATTGCAGAATACAAATAGTCACAAATATCAAAATCTAATTAAATTTTGTATGGAAACTTGAAAAAATCAAATAAAATAGAACAAAAAAGTTTTTCTAAAACATCTAATATAATGGAACGGAGGAAGTAATATATAAAAAATGTAAAATTTTTAAACATTCATAATAAGGTAGTTATGGTAATAAAATAACGTTTATAAATATTTATAAGTATGTTTATAAATATTTAAGTTATTTTTAATGTTAAAACATAACTTAAATGTTTATAATGTTTAAAAACATTTTTTTAATTTTAAAAGTTTTATATAAAACTGTATAAAATGGTATTTTTAAAAAATGTTTTCAAACAAAAGTAATTTTGAAAAGGGGTATACAAAAGGGGTATTTTTCAAAAAAAATCTTAATTAATAGAGAAATAATTTTTACATAATATAATAAGGTATCTATGTTATTGTTATTATTATTATTATTATTATTATCTCATTTGGTGAAGTATGCTATTTAGTTACTAACTATTTCGCTTCGTTAATTAGTTCAATATATTGATAAAAAAAAAAAAGGTTATATACATCATTGTAATTACCAAATTGCTTGATGACGCTATAAATTGGAGTGTGAATTGTATGGGTGATGCAGAAGAGACTGTGAAGATGAGGAGGAATTTGGAAGGCGATGACCACAGAAGCTCCAAAATGTGGTTTGGACCGAGCACAACGAGACGTTGCGGGATTGGCAAAACTTTTAAAAACATGGCAACAACTACTTATCGTCCTGATCATGGTCAGTTCCGTCCTCTTCCAGGAGGGTACTCGTCCTCCCTCTGTAGACCCTGCTATTCCTCCTTCTGTTACACTATTAGTTGCACCACCACCAGACGCTGTGAATCGTTCAACGGCTCACCCATGACGTGCACCACCTCGGAGAATTGTGAACGCATACCGTAGAATATTTTTATATATTGTGGTTGGTTGCGCTTTTTCTATGGTTATTCGTTTCATATGCATGTGTGTTGCCATATAGTATATTTTTATTTAGATTTATCGGATGAAAAATTTAGTACATGTATCTTAAATTTTACCGCTTTGTGTAATTTCTTTCTAAAAACCGTGTTGTATTCCTAGCAAATTGTAACCGTTTTTTTAATAAAACTTTAATACATGTATATGATATACTATCCGTTGAATATTTTATATCTTACTTTTGTGGGTTGGAACATTATATATATATATAGATATACTATCTGTTGAATATTTTATATCGTACCTTTGTGAGTTGGAACATTATATATATAAGAGGAGTGTATGTAAATGACACGCAAGAAAAGAAAAAACCAGGGGTAAAAAAAGAGCATAAGCTATATTTAAGAAAAAATCGTCAGATCCCGAATATCAATACATGCCAGATACCAGTAAGTAGGAAATCTCACCAGGCCTTCATGAGCGGAAAAACGAAGTGATCGCCCCATCCGCCGAGGATAATAAGTGGGTAGGCAAAGTAACGGGGTGCGGATACCCGCCTAGGACGGCGGATTAGCTCGAACCTACGGGATCCGCTCCCAGTGGCCGAGCATCAAAGGCTCCAACGATCATCTCCCCCAAAAACATCGATATCGGAGAGGTCAGACAGAACTTGGAGAGCGTTGATCAAACCCAAAGCACGTAGATCCAATTGTGTGGGAGCCAATTGGTCCAACTCGTAATATTCTATCACCAGCCATGATGGACTGGTACGGAATCCCGCACGGAAGCTTGACAGATAAACTGTAGTATAGCCGCCAAGATGAGAGTCCGGATTCGCATCTTGGCTAGGATATATGATCTAGAGGCCAAGGTTGGTAGAGATGCACCCTCCAAGGACCGGCGTCACATTTCCATTAGACGACGATGAAGTAGACGAAGAGACGGAGATAGATGATGGAGACGACGAATCAGAAGACATAACTGAAGAATGGAATAGAAAAAGCGGAAGAGACGGGGGGAGTTGTATCTCGAAGGAACTCAACAAGATTAAAGAGAAAAATAGGAGAGAAAAAGAAAGATTCACTTGCAAAATGAGAAAAGAGAGATGGTTTATGAATGACGAAAGAATGTGAAACTACTAATATATATATTCGGGGAAGGGAAACTGACTTGGTATTGCCAACAAAAGCATGCAGACGAAGTGCGGGAACCGGGTCGCCACGTGTCGATCATCGCGTAATGCGGCACGAGAACAAGGAAATAGTAATGATGAAATATCCACTCCGCGTGGCAGTAAGAAAAGTAGTCCCATCGATGGCCGTCCACTTACTAAAGAAAAAAGTATATAAGTTGATCCAATTCACAACAGACCAATGTATGAAATATATATATTAATGATGAAATTTTTCCTCGAAACCCAACGAGAAAATCAAGTCAGCTAAAAAGAGGCACATGGCCAAAAATGTGGAAAACAAAGAGTGTCAGGGATGTGGCCCAATATCTCGTTATATTCCACCCAGATTAATGCCCCGGAGTGATCAAATTCTCGAGATAGAATTTCCACTCCCCGATACTAACCTCCAGAATGGTAGATCCCGGTCTAGTAGTCTCCGTGGGGACATGTCACTTGACTCAAGTCTTTGGTCTACGTGGAGGCTCTCACGCCTTCACCAGCTCTCTGGACTCATGTCATCGCGAACTTTGAGGAGGTTCTCATGCCTTCCCAGGTCTCCGGACTCAGGTCATTGCAACCTTCGAGGAGGATCTCGAGCCTTCCCAAGTCTACGGACTCAGACAGTGGACCTTCAGGGTGTTTTCATGCCTCCCAAGTCTCCGGACTCAGACTTCGACCTCCGAGCTTCTCATGCTTGCATGTCTCCGGACTCAGGTTTTCGGCCTTCATGGGGGATCTCGTGTCGTCCAGGTCTCCGGACTCAGGCTCCGGACCATTGTGTAGTTGATCTATTGGGCCGGTCTTAGGAGTATTTGAGTCTGATCTACAATGGTCAAACGAACTCGATGGGTTATGCCACATATTTTTACCCCCTATCCCGAGTGGTGTGGCCACACCGCAGAGGATAAATCGGGTTGGATACTGAGTGGTCAGACGTACAGGTACAAAGGCAAATGGGAAGCAGAGTATGGAGCCCGAGTTTCCGTATCAGGAACTCGGGCTAAGTATGGATTTCCTTTAAAAGCACGTGTGGTAAAATATTTGAATATGTTTGAATTGGTCCACGGTGAAACGGTTAAAATTTATTTAACCTATTCATGTGATAGATAACAACAGCCGGCCTCTCCTCCACAGAATGATTAAAACCGACAAAGCTGATTCCGAGGAGCCTCCTGACGTCCAAAGATATACCTTAGATTTTACCGTTTTTTAATACGTTTTTTATAAATAAACTATTTTGTTTTAGCAATTTATTGGTCTTTTGTAGTTTTTATAATCTTTACAGGAAATTAGAGCAATTTGGACCCAAAAAAAAATGCAAAACAAGTATTTTAAAGATTAAACAGATTTTGAGCATCAAATTTTTGGCACTCGATGAAGACCTTCTAACCGTTGGATTAATCTCAAATTTTTCCACACGATATCTGGGAGTAGTAGCTTCAATTTTCATATCAGATCGTGGAAATCCAACGGTGCGATCTTAAGTTATGCCTGATTTACTAAAGACGGATCGTGCAGTCTCGAAGCTGAAGCAGGCGCAGAAATTGGAAAATTATGCATAGGTGATCAATCGATCGATCGATTGTGTCCCGAGAAACAGGCAATTTTCCATATTTTTGAATATTATCTCCTAAATCTATTGGAATATTTCCTAACCGGCTTCCATACCTTTAAAAGCATCAGAGAGGCAACGAAAATCATCAGGCTCTCATAGCCACCATTGCTCTTCATTACCAAAAACACTTTTAGTTTTTTTTTTCTCTTTGTTTAGTTTTGTTCGATAAGATAGAAAATCTCGCCTCTTTGTATATCCATAGAGAAGTTTTATAAACCCTTTTGCTACTGTTCTTAATGATTATAAGTTTATATATTGCTTTTGCTTTGATTTACTTTGTCATGATTGAGTAGTTTGATTGTTGGGGATAAGGGTTTTCAAATGGGATTTCATGGCTTGAAAAATAGGAATTGATTAGGATTTACAGGGATTTAGAAGTCATCTATGCTTAATACATGATTACTTAGATTGACAAACTGTGTGACTTTTTATATATTGATTTTCTTCTTGTTGACAATTGAACCGAATCGATATGAACTAGTGTTAGATGAGATAAGTACCAACTTTTGCGGCATGCTTTCCTTTTTACCTTTGTGACTGTTGAGTGATTAGATTTTTAGACATGTTTGATCATTGATATGAGAATATGATGATTAATTCACGACTGGCTTTGAATACTACAATTGATCTACCTGCCTAGCAACTGAATAGTTTAATCCATGAGCCCTAGAGAATTCCCTAACACCCAATGTTTGTTTTAATTGATTTCTTATCGTTATTTAATTATTTGTATTCTGATTTTAGTGACACAAAACCCCAAAAACCAACCGCTTATTTTGTCCTAACTTAATTCTTTTCCCATAAATTTATAGTGCCCTTTCAGTCTTCAGTGGATTCGACCCTTAAGTACTACAATTGATCGCTGTGAACTTGCAGCAAGATCATTGTGTCATTAAGGTAAAACCTGACACACGTAATTCAACCCGTCACGTCAAACATTGCGTCCAGTACGGTAAAAGCAAACGATGTACTACAGAGCCGTATTGTCGGATGTCTAAAGCACATAGACAAATTTGGTAGGTGAAAAGCACTCGAGTGCACTGTACAGGGGTAAAACATTGAACTCGGAGCCCGGTATCCTAGCCCGTACAGGTAAAATACTATAAATACTCTATTCATTCCTTGAAGAAAAGGAACACTTACTTCTGGCTTAAGTTTCTAAGCTCAGACTACTTTTCTAAACACTCTCGTCTTTCCTTCAAATACTTCCGAGACCATAGTCTCTTTCCGATCTCTCATAGTCATCATTCCGGCCATCTCTCGGGTCATACTTGACCATTTTTCTCTCTAAACACTATGTTTTCCTCTGTCCCACTAATATTTTTTTCTACAAAACGTGTTGATACACCGTGGATAACCTCTAGTTTGACCCGGTGTCACTCTTCCTCTTCTTTCATGTTTTCCGACTTTCTTTCTCTCTCTCTCCGAGCCATTCCTCATTGTCTCTTTCACCTTTCTCTCGTTCTTTTCACTGATTTGAGCATCGTAGAGCCGTCGGAAAATACCCCACCATCATGTTTTTCTCCGTCTTCACGCGTTTGTTGATTATGCAGGAGACTTATCCCTTATGGTTGGACACTGGCGAAAAATTCCTAAACAAAAACTATATTTTTATAGGTATTTTTCTTTGTAGTTTATATTTTCAAGAAATATTTAAATTTCTTATTTGATTTGTCTATATTTTTCAAAATATATTTATTAGTTAGTGTAATAATATCAAGTGATATAGAGAAAAAATAGGCTAAATTTACTTAATTTTTTTTAATTATTTACTTTTTGTAAAACTACAAAAAAACACATTCTTATAAAAATATATCGAATATAATTTAGATTTTCATCTATGATTCATTTCTGAGTAAAAAATATATATTAAAAATGGGAGAATGTTGAGAAAAAATGAGATCCTAATTAAGTTGTTAACGGTAGAAAAAGGGTAGAAAAAGGAAAGGAAAGAGAAAATATTATATTGTTCACAAATACATCAACTTGAGAAAAGACTCATGAAGGTCTTGGGATAAAACTATAGATAGTTTATGGGATTATTGACTAAACAAAATTTATTTGACTAATCAATTGTTTTGACTAATTAATTGTTTTTATGGGATTATTGGAGCCCATTTTCTAAAATTTATGTGTTTCATATAGCTTTAGTTTTGCAATGGAATAAGACTTCGCATTTTATTTTATATATCAAAAATAAGCATGGCCGAATACATAGATTTTAATAAGAGAAAACAAAAAATAGATCTTTTTAATTTTTAATTTTTTGTTATTATGGACATTTTGGTCCACCTTTTGAGGTCTTCCAATTATCATAGCAAGCACATTCTTCTTTATGTCCATATGTTCCCGACGGTACACACAAACATTTCTCACAACATAATTTACAATAGAACAAACATGGCGTTTTGCTAGCTGCCGCTGAACATCGGAAGTCACATGCTTTCGGACATTCTTAGCACAAATGTAAAACAACATTGATTACAAAGTCAGAAATAAGATCTTATATGATCTATTCATCGATTGCATAAGTAGAAAACAATTAATTTTTAGCATTGTTACCTTCTAGAGTAAGTGAACCTTCTCCTCCGGTCTGAAATTTTTGGTTGATGCACATTAGTTTGTTAATAAGACAAATTGGATAAATTATATAATTACATCTATACATCAGATGTATTCATGTTTGTACTATATATATATATAAGATATATTTTGTTTGTACTATTGATATATTTTTGTTTGTACTATATTTGCTTTTTTGTAATCTCTAGCATTTTATTAAAATTTACCTTATGGATTGCAGGTGCTTCAGATGGACTTCCTAATTTCTCAGCCTGTGCAAAAAAAAATATATATACATATAAGAAAACTAATTTTTATGAATTCATAAACGAAAATAAATAAAAAACAGGAAGTTGAACTTTTACATTAGAAAATTGAGTAACAAGCAACAAACTGACTCCAATAAAGACAACAATGAGCTTCACCATTATTTATTAACTTTTTATTTCCCTTTTTATTTTTATCTTTTATGTATCTCTCGGTCAATGTCAAATCTATTTATAACCAATAACATCGGCACATTATAGAAAGTATTTAAATATTAACGAAATTGCTAAATACATATAATTCAAAGCATTTATTATCAATTTATAATTCAAAGAAATGTTTTCTTTCCTAAACTAATTTATGAAAAGGGAAGTACCATGGCACATAATAGAAAGTATTTAAATATTAACGAAATTGCTAAATATTTAGAATTCAAAGCATTTATTATCAGTCAAATATATGTTTTATTCCTTAAACTAATTTATAAAATAAAAATATCATAAAAAATCACCAATTTTTTACAGTATTTTAACCAAAACTTCAAACTATTTGAGTTTTCAATTCAATTTTGAAGTTTATTTTTTTTTTAAACAACATCCAAGTAAGCATAAGTGTGAATGACTTAGAGTTGACTAACGATCAATGTTTTATTTTTTAATACAGTAGAACTTCTAAAAATTAATACTCGATAAATTAATAAGCACTATAAATTAATAAATTTATCCGGTCCCGAGTTGGACCAATATAAAAATTGACCAAATTCGATAAGATATTAAGATAATAATTTTTTTTGTGAAACTCCTATGTAAAATATGGTCCCAATAATAACATAAATTAATAATGATATAAACTTTTACATATATATATATATATATATATATATATATATATACCTAAGAAAATATATGTGTTGTTTGTTTTTTTAAAATTTGAAATATATTTGGAGCTCATCTCTAATTTACTTATTAAATCAAAAAATTTATTGCTGTCTTCTTAATCTCATAAAAAAATTTAAAAACTTCTACACGTGATAATTGATTTTTTCGACGTGATCACTTCCAAATGTATTGTGGTATCATCTTCAAATTTCATCATTAATATTGATAGTAGTCACAATTTTTAATAAACTTTGAATTTCTAACCATGTTTCATTTTTATTTAGATAGTGAAGTATGTCATTAACATTTACTCTATTATAATAACTGAGATTATCCATTATAACTTTAAGTTCATGCATGTTATTTTCATAAGTGATTTCATTTAAATTCTTTAATATAATATCTTTTGAAGAAAAGTTTAGAAAATTATGATCTGAAAACAAATATCTCTATAAATTAATAAATTTTCAAAATCCCAATATTATTAATTTATAGAGGTTTTACTGTATATAATGTGTTGTGTTTTTATCGATTTTAAGTTTTAGTTTCTTCGCTTATCGTGTCTTCTATCGAGGCTAGATGTCTTTTAGGAGTGTGCCAACCAGGGGCGGATCTAGAGAAAGAGGGGTGTGGTATGTGTCCCACACTAATTTTTTTTTTTCATAAGTAATTAAGGGAACATTTATTTAAATGTCTATAATTTAAATATTAGTTATGGTATAAAACATTTATGTACCCCATACTAAATAAATTTCTGGATCTCCTGGTGCCAACTGATTTGAAGTTACATATAAGTTACATATAACATTATGTATGGGGTACATTTGAGGGTACATGTAATTTTACGTTTAAATTACATGTAACCTCAAATGAGTTGGCACCAGGAAATCCAAAAATTGATTTAATATGTGTACATATATGCTTTATACCATAACTAATATTTAGATATAGACATTTGTATGGGTACATAAATGTTGGTTAAATTTACGGCTAAATGTATGTTGCTACAATTTACAATTTTCATCTATATAAAAAGAACAAGAAATTGATTTTTAAAAAATCTATACCGTACACAAAGAACTACATTTTTTATTGCTATTTAATCAAGACTTAAATATAATTACTTATAATCAGTACGTAGTTCAACCGGTGTACTAGTCTATACTACTATTCGATAACCATCCAAGTGGAGAGTTTTTCAAGAACACGAGTTCGAGCATTGACAGTTATAAATAAACTAATTAAACTATCATAATCCGAACAAAATTATTGAGAAGTCCAAAATTTCTTGGATAGTAAAAAAGTTGATGACCAGAAAGCACTTTGAGCAATGTTTAAGCAAACAATCGTAGAATATAACTGAGATTCATATCCTGATATATAGTTTTGACGTATGAAAGTGTAAACAACAATATCCAGAATGAAGCATCAGGAGTCAATCACAAAAAAAAAAACACATGAAACTGAGTAAACAAATATATAAAATAAGAAGCAGGTTTTATTTAATAATTCATTGCTAGATCTGACATATAAGCCCGATCGATTACAATTAGAGGATATAAAAATTCATAAATCCAAGTAGAAATTCAAGAGGTAAACATTATTAACCTCCTATATATCCTAAAGCAGTAAGGATACCAATGGCAGCCTGAACAAACATTACAAAACAAGAGACGATCATCATGAAGCAACCAAATCCCATCTTCGCGTTACTTAATAACTCAGCTTCACTTATAAATTATTACAAAATAGCTTTCTTATCTTAAGTGAGTGTGAGAAATGCTTGCATGGGTGATCAATTTATAGTGGAGCCTTACACCAACAAAAAAAAATATATATATATATATATATATAGTTGAGACTTGAGCCATGCTAAATGATATTGACTGTAATATTCTTTTACCTTCTCGTGAGTCGGAAAGTAGTAATGGGTTTAAATAAAGTCAAATTCAAAGATTGAAATTTTCATTTGGAATTTTGAACGTTTTGTCATGAACATTTCATGGGCTTATACTCAAATTGTATAAGAGCTTATTGTTGTTGGCCTAATCATTCATGTTTTCCCCAACAAACAGACAGTTTAAAAATATTTTTAATATCTTTCGCGAAAGAAAAAAAATGATGACGGTATATCATAACATTTATTTATTTTAAATGTTAGTATTTCTAATTCAAACATGTATTTCTTTCCATAATCAATTATTTAAACAAATGTATCGTTCTTAACCCAAAAAACAAAAAAAATGTAAACGTAAATGTGCACGTGGGAAGACTAGTCTTGCTTGACGTGTAAATGTAGCTGGGCCTGTTGGATCATAGCAACACAAATACAAGAAGAAGAAATTAATAAAGAAATTGATTGAAAATGAAACTGGTTTCGAAATTTAGGAAAAATGAAAAACTTGTCGGTGTGGAACCTCCCATTTCCATGCCTCCAATTAGGGTTCTGAGATTATTGGTCTCTCATGACTGCAATTAAATCATGACCGATTCTTGTTCTTAACGACTCAGACCATTCAAATGCCTTTTAAATTCTATACTGTTTTAAAACTGTTTGAGAAACCATTTTCAGAAAATATTAATTAACATTAGAGAGAAAACTGCAAAGAAGGAGAGAATTGCAGTTATGAATTTCCGATCGAATATATAGTTGGTGTGCCTAAATTATAACATATAACTAGCGAAAAATGATACGTTATCTCGCTTATTAAAAACATAATAAAATATAGTGTATAGTCGAAAATTATGAGAATCAAAGAGGCAACAAAAAGTCTACAAGTTTGACAAAGAAGCAGGCACATCCGCTTTTGACGAAGAAACTGTTTGGTTTGGTAATGGTGGAGTTGACCGTTAGGCAAGTTTCGCGGAAGAAAAGGATAAACAAAGCCGGTCAAGTTTGTAATTTCCCTCTAATATAAGACTTGTTAAATCTCACAAACAAACAAAAAAACTTGTAAAGAATTATCATCAAAAACAAAAAAAAACTTGTTAAATGTAACTTCCAAAAGATGACAAAAAAAAAAAAAAAATTCGTTAATAGACTAGTTACGGTGGCATCTTTTAATTAATAGTTTTGTTGAAAAAAAGAAAAAAAAAACTTGTGTAATACCACGTCGTGCATTAAAGTTAACGACGGCCCATTATTACCTATTGATTACTAATATTATGGGTTGTTTCATTTCAGCTGATTAAACAAAGAAATTTTCAAAACTCTCTTAATGCCTTTGTTTTACACACCTACACGTTCACACCTTCGCATCACATTTTTAAAAGAACAAAAGCCTCGTTCATATCTTCTTTTTCATACGTTTTGTGCCTTTTGGTAGTATTTTCAATTTTTGTTACCAATTTGGTAACCACTATCAGATTTATATACTGCCCGAAAGATTAGGTAGCGGTTGTGTTTGACAAAATATATATATATATTTTTTTTTTTAACAATATATATATATATATATATTACATTATTTCATTAGATTATAGAGTTAAACAAGTTACAGTTTTCTAGAATGAAAATAGAGAAAACCATGATTCGAGGTAAGAGACTGATGTTGGGTGGTTCCTTTGAGCACGTGATATGGATCCAGTCGTGATCTTATGGTTTGGTTGATGTCGCTGATGATGGCGGATGAAGGACGAGAAACTGACGTGTGAAGCCGAGAATTCATTTTCTTCCAAATACCATAGATAGAGGCTTGAAATAAGAGATTGATAATGAGTGAGATGTTCTTGTCTCAAGACAAGTTTCTTATCCATTTTAATCCCTCCTCAAAGGGAACTGGTGGATGAATGTGAGCTCGTGATGTGAAATAATCCCAAGTTTTAGCGCTGTAAGTGCAGTCGAAGAACAGATGTTGCTGTGACTCAGCGAGCTGGTTGCATAAGAGGCAAGCTGAAGCAATGTTCATGCCCCATCTTCTTAGCATGTCCCTTGTGTGTAGCATGTCTCTCGCTGTCACCCAGCAGACAAAATAGTGCTTTGGAATGCGACCCTTGAACCACATTGAACGATGCCAATCAACATATTGTCCCTCAGGATGAAGGACATCCCATGTAGCACTAGCTGAGAAAGATGAATTAGTATGCTGGTCTATTTTCCAAAGGTGAGTGTCATCCACTTCAGAGCTAATAATCGGATGAGGATATGGCAGACATTGCTTGATAAGCGAAATAACCGGGTTACGACTACAGCTAGACGATATCCACTAATTCTGGTTCAATATGGTGTCTGCTACCACAACATCCGATTGTAAGCCAGCTATGAGAGGCCAGAGACTCCCATAAGGTCAATTAATGGTCACAATTCAGTCTAGTTGTCGTGCCAAAATTTTGCAGTGATCCCTACCCGACAGAACAGACAACAAAGGGGAGAAGCTTACATAAGCTTCTCCAAATCCAGCTACCATTTCTTTGGGGATCTAAATCCCAGAAATTGCTAGATCAAATTAGATTAACGCGCACCAATGAAACCCACAAGGAACCACTTGCAGCAAATATGAGCCAGATAAGCTTTAATCCCAACACCTTATTCCAGGCTGATAATCTCCTTAAACCCAATCCTCCGCGTTCTTTTGGGGGTGCAAGCAGAGTCCCATGCATTTTTGCTTTTCTGGCAGAGTTCAGTGCGCCCTTCCAAAGAAACGCGTTACATAACTGTTCTAAAGCAAGAAGGCACTGATTTGGCAAAAGAAAGATCGAAGCCCATAAGGTAATGGTCGTCCGCGAAGCTGAGATGGGTTACTAGGGGAGCTGAACAGAGCGGATGAAGGCCAAAGTTTCCATTAATAGCCCCGAGATCCAGCTTTTTTGCCAGAACATCCATAACAAGTACAAAAAGGAGTGTTTGACAAAATATTACATTTAATAAGATAAAACTATATTATTTGAGACACCGAAACATTATACATATAGGCTTTGAATGGTTGTTCAGTCCACTTTGGATCAAACCAATTTGATCAACATTTTAATATGGTAAACTGCATACTAGAATACGCTTCATTTTTAAAATGAACTGAAAAAATCGGATGAACAGTTATATTTTAGCTGTTGTTCACTGTGTACTAACACATGTTTTTTTAGTTAGAAGTAAATCATATAAGAATATGAATGGTGAAAAAAGTGGGTCGACGATCTGTATCCCCCCGAGAACTATCATATAGCTTCAGTTCCATACGAAGTATAAGCCTCTCTCTAACGCTACACACGTTTATGTTTCTCCATCTGTATCCCCCCAGTTTATAATTTTAAACCCAGAACCACACAAGATTTAAATTTCGCGATTTCTATTCAAAATCACGATTAGATCCTAATCTAAACCGACTTTAATCTCTAATTTGACTTAAACCGACGAAACCAAAACAGTAACCCGACCTTCGAACATCCTTTTCCGATTACGTTCTCGTCTATCAAGCAATCTACGATGTTGTTGACACCAAGTTTCTGTCTGAAACGGAATGAAAGTCCATGGGTACGAGAAATCTTCTGCTGTCGATGGAGAAGATTACGAAGACATCATCGCTGATTTCTGGGTTTTGTAGCGGTGGTTGTTTCTTAAGACGACAAGCCAAGCGGCGAGAAGGGAGATTGTGATTGAAGTGAGGATTACAGAGATTAAAGCTATGGGGATCTGACTCCGTTGTTTTGACCAGTGTATGATGAGCAAGTGATGCCGTCAATTGAATGGCAGAGATTTGTGTTCTGGAGATAAGAACCTGTGGAGATTGTCTTGAAAAACGGTGTAGCTGGAATGATACCTATAGATCTCAGATCTTGCCCTATTTTAACATAATAACAAATCAAAAATCCATTAGAATCTTCACTAGTAAAATTTGGAAATTAAGAAGATGTAATGATTCAACTTTGGTCGGGTTACTGTTTTCGGGTTAGGTTATGGATTTGGTCGGGTTACTGTTTTTGTTTTCGTCGGTTTAAGTCGAATTAGAGATTAAAGCCGGTTTAGATTAGGATCTAATCGTGATTTTGAATAGAAATCGCGAAATTTAAATTTTGTGTGGTTCTGGGTTTAAAAATATAAACTGGGGGATACAGATGGAGAAATTTAAACGTGTGTAGCGTTAGAAAGAGATTTATACTTCGTGTGAAACTGACGCTATATGATAATTCTCGGAGGGATACAGATCGTCGACCCGAAAAAAGTAGACTAGTCCGACTTTGGTCTGATCTGAAATAAACCGTACATCTATTCCATGCCTTAATTTACTCCACATTCTATTGATTTCGACATTAACTTTATGATAGGATGAAAGGAATTTGATTATTTATTACTATAAACTTCATATGCATTTTTCTGTTTAAATAATGTTTTTAAGTTGTTGACACAAAAAATGTTCCAGAGTTTTGAACTCTAATTACCTGTTCTTTTTTAGCCAAAAATATATAATCTAATGGTTTGGTAAAATGGATAAAAGATAAGAAATCAAATTCTACCTTCTATGAAAAATCGATGCGGTTTTTTCTAAAGATTTCAGAAAATTAGTTTGGTTTTTGGCTAGAAATTAATCCGTTATACAGGAAAAAAATTGTGATTCCATTTTATCTGTTTTACATAAATTAAAAGGTCATTAGACCAGCGAAGAAACAAATCCAAAATATTTTGACATCTAACCCCAAATATTTATTGAGTTAGTCTTGAAAAAAAACAAAAATCAAAAGACCGAGCACTCGTTCAGACCAAGTCAAAGAAAAGGTCAACCCCACCAGCCAAAACTTCGTTCACGGCACAACAAGACCTTTAGCAGCAGAGTCTTTTAATACGTAAATTTTGAAAATCAAAGGAAAATGACCTGAACATCCCTTGTATTTATGCATCCGTTAATTCCATTACGAAGGGTATTTTCGTACTCTAAAACAAATCAACTACTCTGCTTGCAGACGAGTAGACGACGTCAACAACTCAACACCCAACCCCCCCCCCCCCCAAAAAGTCCCAAAGAAAACTCAAAACCCCACACAAAAGAAACAAATTTTAAATGATTAGCCAGTTACTTCTTCAGATTTTCTGAAACTGAAAAAATCGAAACAAAGAAACTAAAACAAGATATATAACAAAAGACGTTACCTTTTACGGTTTTTTGTCTCCGTTTGATTGATCTCAATTCTCTGCAAATGAGTTAATTTTCCATGGCTGCCATGTTGAAGCAGCCATGGCCCTTGTTTCTTCCCCGTTTAACCCTAATTGTCTTCTCCTTAATTTTCCTTTTCCCTTATCATTCCTCTTCTCAATCCGATCTTCCCCAAAACATCGAAACCTTTTTCCCAAATGACTCCTTTTCCGCTCCGCCTCCGTCGCCGGTTCCTTTGCCGCAGCAAAACCCACCACCGTCATCGTCGGACAGACAAAAGATCACGAGGGCTGTGCTCATAACTGCGGCAAGCACCTTACTTGTAGCAGCCGTGTTCTTCTTCTTCGTCCATAGGGCAGTCGTCGCGAGGCGGCGGCGACGGAGAGACAGGGTCGGCGTCGAGAACACCCTTCCGCCGATTCCTCCGCTGTCGGAAGCGGCGTTGGCTCGAGAGGGCTTTACCCGATTCGGCGGAAACGTGAAAGGTTTGATCTTGGACGAGAACGGTCTCGATGTCTTGTATTGGAGAAAGTTGCAGAGTCAGAGAGATAACAAAACCGGAAGTTTCAGAAAAGAGGTTGTGCTGCCCGGAGACGACGAAGAGAAGAATGTGATTTATTCAAAGAACAAGAAGAAATCGGAACCTGTCACGGAGATTCCTCTTCTCAGGGGAAGATCATCGACTTCTCACAGTGTAATTCACAACGATAATTACCGGAATGCCACCACTCCTCCTGTCAAGTCCGATTCTTCCGAATCCGTCAAATCCGATCCACCTCCACCGCCGCCACCACCGATTCCGGTGAAGCAGGGTCCACCAGCGCCGGCGCCTCCTCCTCCTCCCTCTAAGAAAGGTCCTTCTCCACCGCCACCTCCGCCGTTGAAGAAGACGGCGGCTCTGTCGTCATCGGTTTCGAGACCACCGCCGGCTCCTAGAGGATCATCTTCAGGGGAAGGATCAAGCGCAGGTAATGGTCAGGTGAAGCTCAAGCCTCTTCATTGGGATAAAGTCAACCCTGATTCTGATCATTCCATGGTTTGGGACAAAATCGATCGTGGCTCATTCAGGTACATACATCTCCAGATCCTTACACACAATCGATTTCGATCTTTTAGGGTTTAGTCAATAAAAATCCCCAATTTTGGTTTCTTCTCCAGTTTCGATGGCGATCTAATGGAGGCACTCTTCGGCTACGTAGCCGTCGGAAAGAAATCTTCTCCGGAACACGGCGGCGATAAGAAACCTAGCTCAAACTCTCCGACCCAGATCTTCATACTCGACCCGAGAAAATCTCAGAACACAGCAATCGTGCTCAAATCCCTAGGAATGAGTCGCGAAGAGCTCGTGGAATCGTTAATGGAAGGCAGCGATTTCCATCCAGACACACTTGAGAGACTATCGAGAATAGCTCCGACGAAAGAAGAACAATCAGCGATTCTCCAATTCGACGGCGACACCACAAAGCTCGCCGACGCGGAATCGTTCCTGTTTCATCTTCTAAAGGCCGTGCCTTGTGCATTCACTCGTCTCAACGCGTTACTCTTCAGAGCTAATTACTATCCAGAGATCTCTAACCACAACAAATCTCTCAAGACGCTAGATTTAGCTTGCGCAGAGCTAAGATCACGAGGCTTGTTCGTTAAGCTTTTAGAAGCGATACTGAAATCTGGAAATAGAATGAATGCAGGAACAGCTAGAGGAGACGCTCAAGCTTTCAATCTCACCGCGCTTTTGAAGCTTTCCGATGTGAAAAGCGTCGACGGGAAAACCACTCTGCTTAACTTTGTGGTGGAAGAAGTGGTTAGATCCGAGGGGAAGCGATGCGTGGTTAACCGAAGGAGCTTAAGCCGAAGCAGTAGCAGTAGCAATTCGATCTCCGAGGTGATATCCAAGGAAGAACAAGAAAAGGAGTATCTAAGACTCGGTTTACCTGTCGTTGGAGGGTTAAGCGCTGAGTTCTCCCATGTTAAGAAAGCTGCAGCTATAGACTACGACACAGTTTCCGCAACGTGCTTGGCTCTTTCGTCTAGAGCTAAAGCCGCTAGACGCGTCTTAGCGCAATGTGGAGGAGAAAACAAACAAGGAGAGAAGTTTGTGAAGAAGATGATTGAGTTTCTTGATTCGGTTGAGGAAGAAGTGAAGTTAGCGAGAGAGGAAGAGAAGAAAGTGATGGAGCTTGTGAAACGGACAACGGAGTATTACCAAGCAGGAGGCGTGAAAGGAAAAAATCCGCTTCATTTGTTTGTTATCGTTAAGGATTTTCTTGCCATGGTTGATAAAGTATGCGTAGAGATCGCGAGGAATCTGCAGAGGAGGACAATGGGGAGTTCTCAGCAGAGGAACGCTGTTAAGTTTCCGGTTTTACCTCCAAATTTCATGTCGGATAGATCGAAAAGTGATTCTGGTGGATCAGATTCCGATATGTGAGTTTGCAAAGACCAGCTTGATGATGATGATCATATTGTTAAGAGGAGAAATTAAAGCTGAAGAAGAGCTTGAGATTTGTTTGGTTGTAAATAATAGAATTGCTTGGGTATTTATTATATTTTTTTGCCTGAAAAACCTTTTTGAAGTGTTAATAAGATTAATAGTCCGAGGTATTTTGTTCATGCATTTTTAGCATATACTATATGTAGAGAGTTTTGCAGTTTGAGCCTACTTCATATTCAAAACTTTGGTTACATTTTCTAGAAACCGAAAAAGAAACCGTAGTGTCCGAAACAGTCATCTCATCCTCAGAAACAGTCAAGGTCAAGATTGATTTCATGAATATTCTTTTCTTTTTTTGCCGTGTCCGAAATTCCTGAATTTTGTTAGGTTTAAAATTGGTTAAGACAGACGAAGAAGTCAAGAGTTTGAATACTAGGCAAATAATTTCAAGGTGTTTGTTTGATTTGACTATTGACACTCGGAAAAAAAAGAGTCAACTCTCATAATTTAATCAATCTCAAGAACCAATCTTTTACATCTTAAAGAACAACATAAGGAAACCAAAAAATACCCATCATGTATCTGCTGATTTCTCATGTTGGTATTGCAGCTATTGCTGTTCAATGATCAACAACATTAGTAGTACTCAGGAGTTGGCGCGGATCTTAACCGCGATGGCTTGTTCCGCTTGACGAATTCCACCACATTCACTTCGAAGATAATGCTACTTTCAACAACCATTCTCTTTCAAGAAACAGCTTAGTGTTATACTACATCCTATTCGTGTCCCTAAACCGAAAACACCTCTGATTTCTCTAGATAGAGAGATCTTATGCTTGAGTTTATTATGTACATTGGCTTCACATCAGCCACAGGGAGATTAAGCGCATCTCACTATATATTGGGTTGGACATGCAAGATGAATGGTACTGCTCCAGATATACCCTTCTCGTCTTCCGAAAATTCCCAGTTTTGATCAACAATGGGTCAAGAATATGAGTTTGAGCCTATCAGGTGCCACCCAGGCTTCTTATCGTGTTGAGTATCGTATTTTGGATTCACCGAAAGAAGAAGTTAATGGAAGTTCTTGAGGGCTGAGAAGTGCAGCTTGGTTTTAACAGTTTTGCTTACAAAGATCTACACATTGACACAAAAGATTTCATAACCAGTGAGCTTTTGGGTAGAGGAGGGTTTGGAGAGGGATACAAAGGTATATTACCGGCATCTAGCATACCGATCGCGACAAATGGGCATCTCAGACTCAAGAACTTAGCTTGACTTCTTGGCTACTGCAGACGCAAAGATAATCTATAACTGTTTACCTAAAAGGCAGCCTTAACGAATTCCTCTACCACCAACCGAAAGAGTCTTGACTGGTCACAAAGATTCAAGATTATCAAAGATGTTACTTCTGGACTGCTATTTGGATACATCTCACCCGAGCTTTCAAGAACAGAGAAAGCAAACACAAGCTTTGATGTATTTGCATTTGAGTGTTCTTGCTAGAGATTACTCGTGGTCGAAGACGGATAGTGCCATGACTATCATTGCCGAGCGAAACAGTTCTTACTAATTGTGTGCTAGATTGTTGGGCGAAAGGAGATATACTGCATGTGGTTGATGAGAGGCTCAAGCCTAAGTACCCGGAGGAGCAAGTGGCATTAGTTTTGAAGCTCGACTTCCTCTGTTCGCATCTGGTTGCAGCCATCAGGCCAAACATGCAACATGTCCAGCGTCATTCATTTCTTGGACAATGTGACTCAGCTTTCTCACAAGTTGCTTGGCATTGTGAAAGCTCCAGAAATCAATGGAGCCACTAAAACCTGGTGGACGCAGCTTATTTTCTGAATCATCCTCAGAAGAAACTGCAGAACTTACAATTCTAAATAATGAACTTGTAGAATAACTGTGTAATTATTTGCTGAACATAAACAAGATTGATTCGATTCATTTCTATTGTTCTTACTCAGATAACAAAGTAATCCTTGGAGTCTATACACATACACAGGAAACTGTAAAATATAACATTACTCTTATTACTCCTTCCACAACTAAATACTGGCAACTAGAGACTTCTCTATATAGCAAAAAGATCATTGGCTCTTTACCTCGAGACTGATGGAACAACATTGGTGGCAATCTTTGAAGATCAGACTAAAACCGGACAGATATAACTATCATAATACCTTTTCTAAAGAGCCTTTTGGTAAGGTCCGCACAGGAAGAGAACCCTGCATGGGTTTTGCTTTCGGAGTAAGAGAGTCCCTCCCTGTTTTGGCATCAATCACTCCTGCCTGCTAAACACGGAAAGTAATGAGACCAGAATATATCTTCCGGGATTTAAAAAGTGAAAAAATTTGTAAACCTTTGAGTTCTTCTGCAAGCGTGCCTTCTCTACAGGTCTTGCACTAGACTTGGAAAGCTGAACACCGTGAAGAAAGTATTAGCGCAAGTACGCAGAGATTGTTAGAGTCCATGTTTAGTTTGGTCATGAGAGATATTACCTCCTTTTGTTGTTTCTCAGCTCTCACTTTGCTTTCTAGTCCACGAGATGAAGAAAGTTGAGCATTAGTACCGCTCTTCTTCTCCATGCTACTTGCTTTTGTAGGCCTGTTTTTAGGACAAGAACAGAACTTTAGGACTCAAAACATTACAATGATGAATTTCAGTAACATAAGCAAGTAACCACAAGTCCCGTGAGTATATATACCTGCCATTTTCCTTCTGCCGAGTAGCTACCGATGGAATACTAGTTGCCTTTGTGGGATTCTGGTGTTTAATGAGCTGATCAGTGGATAATCTTTCACAGTCGGTGAAATAACATTACTAAATACTAATATACCTGCTTTAGAGCTGTGTTTTGCCCGTCGACAGAAGTATTGAAGTCGTAACTCTTTTGAAATGTTTTAAATGCACGTTTCACAATGTCTTTATCTCCCATTCGCTCCATAATCAATGATTTCCTAGTGCTTGTAAGAGCAGTAGGATCGGAGGCAGATGGACCCAGGCTCAGAGAGATATGCAATGACTTTGGAGCGGTTTGTTTGTTTCTCAGTAAAGCCGAAACATTTTCCTTCTTTACCGAAGAGTGAGATGTAGACAATGAAGTGATTTGTGAAGCTGGCAGCTTGGACACTCTTGGAGTTGAAAACCCTGGTGGGGCTTTTGAGATAGGTGCTGCTGGTTTCTTTGTTCCCTTCATCATGCTTTTGATCTCCTTGCTCGGTGGAGTTTTCCTGCTTGTTACAATCTTGTTAGTTGTCGGTTTTGTGGTCACCTGATTAGGCTGGAGACAAGAAAGCAATATAGCATTTTAGAAAACCGAAATGAAAAGGAAAAATCACACACAAGAACTTGAAAATTTTACCTTGGGAGAGACTCTTGTATGAATAATCCGCACATTTCCATCATTCTTCTTGATTAGATTATGCTTTTTCTCTTTCTTCACAGCCTTCATTGGTGTTTCATTCGTGTCGCCAGTGGTATGTTTTGACGGAATTTCCTCTCTCACTTCTTCTCTTGCTTCTTTCTCTTCTACATCCTCCACTTGTAAAACTTCTTCTGGTTTCTCCTGCACATGGACAACCACTTCCGATTTCTCCTCCACAAGAGCAATCCCTTCTGATTTCTCCAATTTTGGACTATCCAGAATGTCCTTGACTTCTTTCACCTGATCAACCGAGCTTTGACATTCCTTGACAATGATAGTTTCTTCATTAACCTCGTGGATAGTTGATTCACTCACTTCAGCAGCAATGTCAGTGACATGCTTATCTTCTTCACAAGTGAATTGCCCATTAGATCCATCATCAACTTCAGACTCTGCCACGGACCCGTCAGTTTCGCCTTCCATACTCCTCTGATCTGAAACAATCGATCTAAAAGATGCGTTCTTGTCCATTTGTTTCTCCTGATCCATGATCTCAGCTTTCCTCTCAGCGATCTTCTTGTAATGAGCTTCAAAATAAGCCTTCTTTTGAGCTACTGACCCTGGAGTTGCACACTTGCCAACCTCCTCCAAGTACTTGTTCGGAGAGAAAGCCGAGAATTTCTCCCATGAAAGGGAATCATTCTCAAACCTACCAAATGAAACAGACACTTGCAGGCTCGGGTTCGAAGAAGCCGTCGCTTTATCCTCCATCAAGCCATAAAAACCCTAAACCATGGAAAAATCAAGAACCCCACAATCCATGAAAAATAGATAATCAAGTCCCACAGCTTGGAAGATCGATCTCACAAGAAACAACAGAGACAAGTCAAGCAGAGATCTAAAAAGAAACAACAGAGACTAGTCAGATGGGTGAATTACCTTATCGTCGATATTGGCAACACCAACTTGCATATCCCCCATTAATGCTCAGCAGAAAAACCCTAAACTCACACAAAATCCAGGAAATCTGTATCAACCTGGATCTGCTTGCTACTTTCACTTTCGCCTTTTCAAGTAACTCTCTAACGCAACCGTAAACCCTCTTTGCGAGCAAACTCAGATTCTTGTGAAAAGGGTTACTTAAAATGAACAAGCTTTCAGAAAAATAAAGAAAGACCTAAATCCTCATCAATGATTGAAAGTACTAATTTTCAATTTGAAGGAGAGAGAAAGATAAATGATGATCCAAATCTTACCAGAAAAGTGAACAAAATTCTTGTTAGCTCCCAATGATGATCCAACTTTTTCCCAGTTTGGATTTCTGCTTCGAGTGGACACACAAAAGTAGAAACAGTTCTCTAAAGTAAAACCAATGTCTTTCCAAAGTTGAAAGACCTTTTCAAAAACAAATTATTAATTAGTTTTTAACACTCAACTGAAAAAATCTTAAATGCAGATTTAACGAGAGAGAGAGATGAAAAGCAAAAGGAAGAAGAAGTAGAAGAAGAGATTAGATCAGAGACCAGATCGGCAATGAAGACAAGACAAGAGTCGGTGGGACCACTGATGGAAAAAATAGTAATGTTGGAAAGTAATAACTTTCAGAGCGATCAAGAGAGAGATCAGAGACAAATAGTACTGTACTAACTACGATTAAGAAGGGACCGAGTTGAGTTTGTTTATAGAAAAAACTAATTAGAAGTGACTAATTTTAATTAATTAAAAGTTTTAATAAATGTTTGCCTCCTCTTCTCAGAACACCTGTGAATGCGTGGGACCCTATATAGATTCCTCTTCTCGTCGGTGGAAGAAAAACCGTATTGGGCTTTAACAGCCCAGCCCATTAGTAATCCCAAAACGAGGTTTCTGTTTGGAACAAAACATTTATGATCCTTGACCAGGTTTTATGAAAATATTGCGAGAAGACTTGAAGAGACACTGAACAACCATAATTGCTTCTCCAAAACCAAAACTTAGATTCCCAAAGAGCTAAAGCCATCAATGTTGTGACAAACATTGGCATTGATCATACTCTTCTTCACCATTCTAAATTTTTGTGGACCAGACTACTCGAATGGACTGAATGAAAAGTATCTTACGAGGCACTTCAAGATGAGTTTTATTAGGAACAAAAAGATTGAAAACAAGAGTCACCAAAATGAAAAAGAATTATCAAAAACCAAAAGGGTCATCAATGGCTTCCACAGCTTCTATATCTCTTCCCTCTCTAAATCGATTTTTGTACACCAGAAATCAAAGAATCACCTGAACAATTGTATTGTAATACATGAGAACAAGAAAGAATGTAACTCTCACAAAAAGCTTGAATCATCTGTTAACTCTGACAAAGAAGCAAACCCAAGCAGAGACTGATCCTTGGCTCTCTCAATCTTGTGCTTATACAGATCATATGGCTCCCAAAGATGATCCAACGGACAAGCCCTCTTCTCATCAAGTCTCACCCATGGCTTCCCTTTCCCACTCCAATGCAACAAACTCACAGGACCAGGATGCAAAGACCGACAGCTTCCTCGTATGTTGTCTCCTCCTAGACCGTGCTGGTTCCATCTATGATCAATGGCTTCCACATTACCGGCGAACACAAGCAGAAACGGTGGCAAAGATCCAAGATCGTAGATTCTCTTTTTCTTCTGCAATTGCATCCATTTCTCTAGCTTCTCTCTGTAATTCCCTTCTCTCCATCTAACCATATCCATCACCATCACTCCCGTGTTGAAATAGCAAGGTGTTCGGCCCGACATTAGACCCGGTAAAGCCGGGTCTGACCAGAACCCGGAAGTGAAATACTGCGTGAAATTCGCGTGGCAATACTCCGGAGCTCCGATGACACGTGACCCGGTCAAAGTCGTGTTCCAAAGCTTGGTGATATCGTCCACCACAATCACATCGGAGTCGAGATAGATGACTCGGTCCACGCTTCGATCGAGTATGTCTCCGAGGTAATTCCGAGCGTAATTCAACGGATTCTCAAGGGCTTGTCTGATCGACGAAGATATGAGATTGATCACCGTGTCTTCCCGAAAAATGTAGACTTTGAAGTTAAGCGACGGGAAAGTCGACCTTACGAGTTGACTCAGCACACGCGGACTCGCCGAGTCGAATTCGGCCGCTATGAAATGGAAGAAGACGTTCTCGGGACACGACGCGTGGCGGAGAACGGAGTGGACGGCTGCGATCGAGCCACGGAGATACTCAGAGTCCAAAGTCATAGCGATGTGTACGAGCGAAGGGTCATTAGAAGACGACACGAAGTTCTCTCTGCTCACTGATGACGACGCACACTCCTTGCCGTTTCTATACTCCGGAGCCTCCATGAACGGACCAAGTTTACTAAACCCATTTCTTCCGCCGCCGCCGTTCGTGATCCTCCCCGGACCCGTCCGTATTCCGACGGCAAACGGCGACAGAGCAATCAAACACAAGACCGCCGCTAAAACGACGGCGTTTAACGGCATTATGAAGAAGAAGAAAAACGCGTTTCAAAATCAAAGCGAATAAGAGAAAGATTTGAGCTTTTTATAATCTGTATCCGCTAATGATTTAGCATTGTGCAAGATTAAAGAAGTTTCTGAAAAAGATTTAGTAAAGATATAAAGAATGTTCCTTTTCTTTGCATTTTTGTCTCTCCACGGAGATGGAGAGATAAGGAAAGAGGAAGAAGAAGAAGAAAGATTGGTTATAAAAGAGATGTTTCTCATTGCTTTTACTTTGGATTCTCATGATTTTGTTTTCCTCATTTGAGGAGATTGAGAATCACGCGCCATTAGAAAGCGCGTGAGACGACAATGAGGCTTAGTCGTTAAGGGAAAGTTTTCCAAGAACAATCCCTAAAACTTAATTACCTGTATTGACTAAAAAGTTAATTTCAAGATTTAGGTGAGTTTAAGAGAGATCGTGTTCTTCTGCGGAAGGGTGTACAGTAAGATTTTGGAACTTGTCTTGACCCATTAAGGCGGTGCCAGCTGTGAAAGTCGAGGGAAACAGCTGGATGATTCGCTTTTTGGAAAAATGGGGTCCACAGTGAAGATTGGACGGTTGAGATTAAAGGATGAGAAGTTGAGGAACACAACTTGTCACGTGCTCTGCACACACATTTGCTTAATGTCTTGTGAAAAATGGCATTGCAAAACCAGAAAATGTTTGCCAATAAATGTTTGCCACTGAAAAAAAAGAATAAAATTTCCTTTTTTTTTCTTTTGATATTACAAAAATATTAGATTTTCGTACTGGCAAGCATTACTACAGAAAATATTTCCAAGGAATGTTTTGGGGAAAAAAATAAAATAATATTCTTTTAGCTTTACAAAATACCAAAAAATCAGATTTTTGTACAGGCAAGCAAGGTATAGGTTCGTAAGAAAATATTTTCCCAAAGAATGTTAAGGGAGAAAAAATGAAAGAATTTACTTTTATATTACAAAACGGTTATAAAAAAAAAGGATTGGATTTTGTACAACCAAACAAGGAACCTATAGATTCGCACATAATGCAATCATTTAACAATGATTTCTAAAGTTAATGCATCTTAATACCTCTTAGACAGTTTATAGAAACAGAATAATTTTTTCGGGGAAAAAAATCGTATACTCGATCAGAATGTAAATATCTTACATCAAATGTTACTATTGTTTTTTTGTTTTTTAACTACCAGTATGGTTTCATGCGTTTCACCACGACCAATGAGACTCCTGTCTATCATTCATAAGTTACTAGCTATAATTTGTTTCCACGAAGATATGTACCAGGTTATGATTCTCACTAAGTTTTAACATTTAAAAATTTAATTTAAAAAGGAAAGATATAAATGCAAATTTCATTAGGATATACTATATTTTATTTTGTCGGCAAATTTCTTTAGGATATTTATTTATTTCTCTTGTTTGTATTTTATGGGGCTGTTGGTATTGACTACCGAGCCAATAAGATGGAATATTCTCGTTGAGTAGTGCAGCTCATGCTCGACGTTACATAAATAATATAAAAACATTTTAAATTTCATTCACTTTCTCTGTGATGTGTAGCTACGGACTTTTTCTCGGCGATGAGAAGAGAACACGATGAAAGATTTCCATTTTGATTTTTTTTTCTTTTTAATTTAATGTGGAGAATGTTCTTGAATAGTTAAGACACTTAACACTACAATCTTGTCAACTAATTATTTATTTTCAGAGTAAAAAAACAAAGCAAGGTTTGGTTTCTATTGGCCTACGGAGAACCAAATGGTTGGTTAAGAGAAGGAAGAATGAATCAACTTTTTTATTAGTGATTAGTTACAAAAAAATCTAAATTATATAATAAGAAAATGAATCAAACGTCATAGAGTTTACCTGTTCAATACGATTTGGTGTTTATGTGGGGAAGTGAGAAAGGGACTTGTAGTAGAAGCAAGTATAATTGAAAGTTAGGTGGTAGGGACGTGTAATTTCATGTGGTTTTATTGCTACCGACGAAGAAAGTTGGTTTTGCTTTTTAAAATTTTTTTATGTGACATTTGTAGATAACGAATTAAGCACGGGTTCTTGCTGATTTTGTATTCACATGTCGACACATTCACTTCTTAACTACTCTCTTCTTGCTTTCTGAAATCGAAGGTTTTTGTTATTGATTCTTTATATCTTTCTCACACATATAGAAAGATTGAAATCCGACGCTTCTTGCTTGGTGTTAATAACAATGTCGAAAGTGTATCAAAAGATGGAAAACTGAGGCAATGGCTTTACACTTGAAATGAAAAAAACAAACCAGAAATATTTTGGTTGCGAGATTAAAAAGATTTGTGTGGCCTTGCCTTTGGATTTATTGGACCGTCAGCTACTTCGGAGCAACATTTATGGAAGTGTTACTTTGACTTCTTTTCTGTCTGCTCCAAACGACTGCAAATCGCAATGGACAAAACGCGTAAATCTCTAGATTCATCTTATAACGAAATATGCAAACAAGTACAATGCCACAGAAAAAAAACTGATAGATGTTCTGTTAAAAGGATATGAAAGAGTGGGAGGGAGGTATAGTACCTCAAGTCCGCAGTCTTTCACGTATATGTTTGTGAATAGCTCAGATGAATCTGGTACCGGGCTCTCCTGAAACAAGTTAAAGGGGAAGGAATTAGTATATGCTTTGAGATATAAATAACAAAGGAAAAGCTAGAAATAGCTATAAGATTATTTACCTTGGCCTTAGCTACGGCGTCATCTACTTCTTTCCTTATTTCTTTCTCCATGTCCTTTAAGTCAAGAGCAAATTGTCATTCGTACCATTTTGTTTCACATGATGATTGTATCATTTTTTCAAGCTTTCTGTCTGGAAGCCGATGGAAAAGGTAGATAACAAAAGTACCTTAAGCTCTTTTTCTGTAGCTATGTCATGAGTTATGAGTAACTTCCGCACCCTTTCAATTGGATCTCGCACCTAAAGGTGTATTATATTCAGATGAATAAGTTTCAAATGTTTGGAACAGTAGTATTACAAATGAACAAAGAACTAACCTGTCTCACGCCCGAGATTTCGTCACGTGTACGGTAGGTGCTTCCTGGGTCAGACATAGAGTGACCGTGGTATCTGTAGGTGTCCATCTCAAGGATCTGCACAGACAATGACAACCGTATGTTGGTCATATCCCAAGGTAGAGAGAATGGCATGCCTATAAGAATCCAATATTGCTAACACTACATTGTGTGATTAAATTCGTAAGATGATCCCAGTGCATGTATCCTTGTCCCAAAATGTGTTAAGCGACATAAATGGAAACTATGGAAAAAAGGTTGGATTCACTTCATAAGCAGGTACGCACCAAAACCTCCAATAGTGTCTGAATGACATCTAGTACTTTTTAGTGAGAATTTTTTGCAGGAAATTAGCAAAAAAATGCCCATTTGGTGTGATCTAACAGGCTAAATAGAGTTCTCAAACAAAAGCATTTTTAAACCTCGTTCAACCCAAAATCCAGACTTAAGTACAAGCAGTTGAAGTTACCCACAAACCATTCTCGCCCAAAACAGCAGCCCCACACATGTAAGCAATATGTGATTCTACCAATTTTACGTAAATGCTCAAGGAGAGTTATATTGATAAGGGTCGAAAAAACTATAGTTGTAGCTAAGAGTGGAAGGATAGAAAAGAAGACTTCGAAGAAGCTGTGATACGTGTGTACATATATGCATTGTGCAAACTTACAATAGGTCCATTCTTGAGCGCATGCTCCTTGGCAAACTTGCATGCCTGTTTCACAGCTAGTGCATCCATACCATCCACCTTATACACAAAGCAGAAGATGATCACTAATTAGCTTTAAGATCACACTCTCACCAATCAGAAAAACAAAGAAAGATATAGACTTTGGAGACAATGCCATTGCTAGATCTTATAAATTTACGGTCAATCACTTCAAAACGCATAACAGATTCAAAATATCATATAAAGGTTCATCCTTTCTCACTCAATTTGTGTGGAAAGCGCTATATCCTCACTACCTACATGTGCAATACTCAACCAAACGCGCTATAGCTACACGCCAAGAAAATGAAGTAGACAATAAACTTCAATCGAAGCGAAAACATTTGCAACACTCAAGATCAAGACATTAGACAATTCAGTCTCACCTTCAAGCCAGGAACATAATCTCCACGCTTGAAATAGGCAGGAGACTTGGCCGACCTCCATGTAGCCGTTCCCATTCCATCTACATAAAAGCATCCAAATTAACCAAAAATTACTCAACACTCAACTTCCATTCATACGGACACACAATTAAGAAAGAAAAAAAACACTCACAATGGTTATTCTCGCAAACAAGAATCGCAGGCAAATCCCAAAGAGCAGCGATATTCAATGCCTCAAACAATTGTCCCTGATTCGCAGCACCATCACCATACAATGTAAAAGTCACAGCCTCTTCCTTAGAATACTTCTGAGCAAAAGCCAAACCACATCCCAATGGAATCTGAGCACCAACGATCCCATGTCCACCGTAAAACGAAGCATCCTTCTTGTAGAAATGCATAGATCCTCCTTTGCCATTGGAGCAACCAGTTTTTCTTCCCATAAGCTCGGAAAACGCATCGACAAGCTCACCACCACGACCCAAGAAAGTGCAGTGATCTCGGTACGACGTGATGATCGCATCCTTCTTCGTAATCGCCGCCTCCATTCCGACGGCTAAAGCCTCCTGTCCGTCGTACAAGTGGCAGAAACCACGGATCAGTTTCGCCTTGTAGAGAGAATCGGCGGCGATCTCCATCCTACGCATCCGAGCCATGTCACGGAAAAACGTGAGGATCTCCTCCGATGAGGTCTCGACGGCTCGTGACGGCGCCTCGCATAGATGCGGCGTGAAAGGGACGGCGGTCTCGACTGTGATCGGCGAGGTGTTTGTGGAAACATGGCGGCGAATAGCGGCGGGTAAAGCAGTGGCCACCGGTTTCAGGAAACCGTTTGATCGCAGAGAAAGTCGTGATAACGCCATCTCCGATTTCTTCTTCTTTTTCGCAAATTTTGCAGTCAAAAATCGAATTTTTTTTTGTGTAGTGAGGTTATATAAGAAGAGTCTTCTATGCAAAAAAGTCAAACCCTTTATGGTCATTTCTACAAAAACATAACAAAAAAAAACAAAAAATGATGAAATTTGTTGTTAACTGTTTACAAACATACAAAAACTTTACACAACTGCTGGTGAAAAAGACCCATCATAGATCTTTAACATCTAGTAAAAATCTTCCTTTTTGTCTTTGTTTCTTTTTCTTTTTCTGTTCAGACAGCAAGAATCCAAAAACCCATATGCATGACAACGAGAAGGCAATTTGGCTTATATATTGCCACTTTGTATTTTTTGTCTCAGTTAGGTTGGAGAATGAACAAGTTGCGTTTTGCTTTGGTATCTTTGTTATCATCTTCCAGATTCTTACAAGCTGGTCACAAGTCTTTGGAATCTTTGTATCCTCCTTTGTCTAATTAAACAAGAATTGGAAATGGAATCTTGATTGTGGCTCAAAGCTTTCCTCTTTTGAGTACGCACCATTAAATCTTCTGTTTCTAATACATAGGAGACCTGCAGCGGATTTTCAGAAACGCCGCTCAGGTGTCGGATTCAAGGAAACTCAAAAGCGGTAAGCGCGAAAAAGAGAAGAAGACAAAAAGTGTACCTTTGAAGAACTGCAGGCTATCTTACACTCCAACCCATTTTTAATCTTAACTCCATCTGCGTTGTATAGTTGTTCATCCTCGCCACCAAATTTGCGCTTGTTCCTGGAGAAAACTAAAATTAAACATTGCCTCTTGATGATATAATTACCATTATTAGCTTTCGGAGATCAAGGGATAGTCATTTGTTCATGTTCTACAGTTTACCTCTTTAAATAGATTCTGGGATTCTCCTTTGCATTCGGTTTTATGGAGAGGAAGTCATTGTGGAGATAAGCTGAAAAAGTCGGGTCGATGGATACAGATGTCACATCGGGCTTATCAAGACCAGAGCACATAAGCTGAATAGAGAGTTTGGCTGGCGTTGATGATTTCTGTATACACATGAAGTTTCAGAGTCCAAAAAGCTTGATCAGGAGTGCATTTACCAGAAGATAAGTAAGGTAATGTATGGTGGAGCAAAAGCTTACACATTCAATACGATAAATATTCTCGTCGGGAAGGAGCACACGGGCATTATCGTAATAAACACCATCAGCAATTTTTTCAGGCTTTCTGGATTTCTCATATGCATATAGCTGAAGAAGTTTGTTGTCCATCTCATCAGCTGCTACTCCTTGGAGCTGAAGAATGATTGCACGTAGGTTAGTAAAAAAGCAAGTAAAGATACAGATGTAACTATATAGAGAAAACGCCAAAGACCAGATAAAACCCACATGCTTGATGAATTTATGGATCAGTTTGTCCAATGTGAAGAGAACATAAGACTGGCTCCCGATTATCGCCCGGCAGTCATCTTCAAACTTGGCATTATCAGATGTACCATCAAGTAAGTTGTAGAGAGCAGTCATGAATCTGTTCTACATTAAAGAAAATTATAAGCAGGAACACGGATGAATGCCAAAAAGAAAAAGAAAATCTCTGCTACAAAAAGTAAACTTCACCTGGCATAGGAATCGGTAGGATTTTTGGTATTTGAGGTCCTCCACTTTCCTTCCGGGGATGATGAGTTAACCTTTGCTGATAGTATTCTCTCATACAATATCTGTCATGAGTAACTGCGTAAAGTTAGCTGGTGAAAACTCTCTGTACTTTAGATAATACCTTGTTTTTGATCGTTCTTACCCGGTGAAGCCTGAAAAGCACGTAAAACGAATCATTACCATAGAAGACTAGGGAGTTTTCCAGAGACTCTTTGTCCTTGTCGTGCAAAGGTAAATCTGAAGGAACATATTTTGCTAAGGGCTTTACATGCAGCAAGAATCGTGCTGAGAAGGGTAAGGCAGATCCATCTTCTTCAGCATCCTGTGCATCAGCCATACCTTCAGCCTCGCCTTCGCTTTCTCCCTTGTTGTTGCGATCCAAATCAGTCTCCTGATCTTCACCACCACCAGCCTCCGTTCCAGAAACATCACCATTCTCATATGCATTTCTGCTGTCCTCTGATGATCTTGCGGCACTTTCGTCACCTTCAGCATCATTCTCAGCCACTGTCTCCAGACAACACGGTTCCTCTTCTCTACTTCTCTCTCGGCTTAAGTTATTTCCAGCATTATCATTCGCTGTGCTGATGGCCTCCAAACCACTTTCTGCATAAACTGCAAAACTATCTTCCTCAAAGTCTCCATTAGGAGAAAGTTCACCTTCTTCTCTTTCAACTTTGGATTTCCCCGCCATCTCTTGATTACTTATTATTTCTACTGAGATCCCATTTGTCAATACTTTCTTGTTACCGACCTGTGGGACAAATAGTATATCAGTACCACCTATTGGTAAACACAGGACTAAGGGTGTTAACTTAAAATTTTAAACCTAACTAAGCTTCCTATGAAAGACCTAAGCACAAGTGTAAACAATGGGGGACATTGTTCCAGATCAACAAAAACCGGTCATAAATTTTAAATGGAATCATCTGCTTAGAAAGTTTCAGATCAACATCTATAAGATGATGGAGCCAAAAGTGATTCACTGACACTATACCTCTAGTTTTGGCCCATTTCCATCATTCATCTTCAACTCCAACACTGTTCCACTGGTCACACCACTAGGCTTCAGACTATTATTGCAAAGCCCTGACCAAGTGAAACGAAAAGTATTAATCAATTGGACAAAGAAAATGAAAATTTCCAAGAGAACTTAAACCGAAGCAAGATTTCAAGTGTTACCTGCCATGTGTACTATGCTACTTTCTCCATTACTTTGGTCTAATAATCCATCCACAGAAAGTGCGGTTGAATCGTTTACACGCTCAATAAAAACAGCTTGTTTGCTTTCAGGCCTTTCGTCAGAGGTAGCTACATTCTTCTGCATTTTCTCATGCTGAGCAGTCTCACATAAGGCATCTGAGGTCCTAACAGCGGCGCCATCCCTAACCGAATTACTACTTTGCCCCAACTGATTACGTTCATTAATTTTTCGAGATGCCTTTGAGCCAACACTAGCACAATTGTGAGGACTTCCCTCGCTCTCTCCAGCACTTGCACAACCCCTTTTTACATTTTTGTTCGTGGACTTGACAAAGTCTTCTCGTTCTTCAACACCTTGAGGGCAAGAAGGAACACCGAATATTTGTTCCAAGAAGGTTGTCCAAATCTTCATTACCTTATCTAATTGTTCAGTAGAACACATTTCTGCACACGAATACTTGATCAGCTGGTAAAGATCTTCATGAAGGTCAAGATCCGGATACTCGAACTCCAAATCCGGGGAAACATATTGTCTATTTCCGGCTGCAAAAGAAAGAAGTGAATCATCCTCCTTCCCCTTCTTTTCAGTAATCTCTTTTATATCTGCCAATAATGCTGCAGCAAGAAAGCATAGTACACAAGAAATTCAGTAAACATTTCATAGCCAGACATAATAGAATAATGTGTGTAATGGGTTATGAAAAAGACCTTTCGTGCTCAGATTCTTTGAATCCTGCTGTTTGAAGTAGAAACTTCTATGATCAAGTGACTTGTAGTAGTTCTTGGCATATATGTCAGCCCAGACTTTGTTAAAATCAGAACGACACATTGCCCACTCTTCTTGCTTCTGTTTCAAACGGGTTAGGATAACGGGTAAAGCAAGAGACACGTTCTTCTTTAACACATCCATCACATCAAGCCCATGATCACCATATAACCGTTCTATGCATCTTAGGTTTAGAGCTACAAGGACAGTAACAAAGGAATCCATCAGTAAATAAAAGAAAAAAAACAGCTCAGCTACAAGTGTTTAACATTCATGCTGCTTTTTGTTATACACCAGCTTATATATATATACCTGTGAGGTGATCTTCAACACGGATGGAGCTGTTGGTTTTCAGATCATTACTCTTAACCTTTACTAATAATTCTTCCACATGTTTTGTAGCTGAATTCACGGACTCTAATAGCATGTCTAGCTCGAACCTAAAGCAAAAAGATAGATATACATTCAGGAAAACCCAAGATAATGGCTCACAATAACAGAAGAGTAACAATTATTCATGAAAGGTATAAAATATAGTTACTGTCCACCATTAGAAGTTAATAAACCAACCTGTCATCCTCGCATCGGAAGAGGCTCTCTTCATACTGGTTCTTGCGCATGTGGTTAAATGAATAATCTTCACTTCCTGATGTGACGGAGACCCAATGATCGTTGAGCACCAGGTTACCAACCTCTGTCTTCTGGCTTGCAATAGGAATTGGGTACTGAAGAGAGGAAAATATCAACATTCAACTAATGAAACAAAATATGACTGAAGTAAAGCAGATCCATACATGACAAGCTGCAGCCACATACATTCTTTGGAAGTAAGCGATAACTAGGAGTGCATTGTTCACAGTCCGAGAGATCTAATTCACTAATCGGCTTTGCCCATTTCTGACTTGCGTCTGCTTTTTCAAGTCTCTCCTTGTCATGATCTCTGTCTCTAAACCCTTCATTTCTCTGATGTTCTTCGTCTCTATCATTGTCAAGTGACGTTTCAGGATGTTTGCCTTCACTCCACAAGGATTCTGCAACCATAATTTAGAGTGCAATTATGTTTCCTTATCAGTCCCTGTTTCAGATATATATATATATATATATAAATCAGAGAGAAGATAGACATAAATGCTACAGAATATCAATGTTCTAAAAATAAGCCAACCGCCTATGTCCTCATCTGCCATATAAATCGGTAAACCGATTGACCAACCTGTTTACCAACTAATCAGCTAGCTTAAGGGTTATTGATAGGTATAGCAATCAACTTGCCAATCAGTTGATTTGAGAATCACCTGTAATTTATCCTAAACAATGTTGTTTATGCTTTGATCATTGTTTTACTATGTTTGATCTTCATTGAGGATAACATTTGTTCGTATCACCCTGCCTTTAAGCTGGTTAACTTTAACTTTTGCTTCATTTCTCATTGTGTTTCTAGTTAACTAGTTTTAACTTCCTTCTTTTCTTTTGGTTTTGAGTCTTTTGATTTTTGACTAGGAGAATGGAATAGTATCATAGCAGTGGACTAGTGTAGTTTACTTCTCGTGTAAAAGTCTTATATCTAGATAAAAAAGCTCGGCCACTCAGCACCAGACTTACGTAACCTTGCAAAAGATAGCTAGACTTACTCTTGGTCACAATACCAGAAAGCAGTCCTTCTGCAAAAAAAAAAAAAAAACAAAGCGAAAAAAGTCGAGAATCCGGCTTTTTCTCCTGAAACTGAAAAAAGTAGGAAGAGAATCATAATTTTTCCTGGTTACCATTTTTTTCACATTGCACCAAAAAGTCTCTAAAGGAATCCATGAGGTCTGGATATACTCCAATTAAATCTCCTACCTGATGCAAGTCCAAATGTTCATGAATCATTGCAGTGGAATGCTACAGCGAAAACTTTTAGCATTTTATAAGTGCATACCAAAGACTGCAATTCTGGTTGGCTGATTATTTCTTTTGAAAAGAGATTAAGACAACGTAAAAACTCCTGGTACTCTGAGGTATTAAGCTTTTCCTTTACTCTATCAACAAAAGCTAGCTCTTGATTATAACCTGTCATCACATAAGGCAATTTAAGCACACACGGAATAGCGAACAACAATCTCAGTCCTCATCATTTTTCAAATAAATTGTCATACAGCTGCTTGAAGTAAAGGATATAAAAAAAACCGAAAACTCACTTTTTTTTACACCTTTTTCATCATAAGTAGATGAACTAGGAACTGCTCCAGAAAATTTGTCTCCTTCCCTGACTTGATTGGAGATTTCAGCCGAATCATCTCCTCTAATTTGTAGTTTCTGCTTCTTGTTGAGAAACTGCTCTTTTCGGCTATCAGGTTCGAAATCTCTTGCATCCTTATGCTCATTTTCCTTGTCATTAACTCTCATATGTTGTTTATTTTCTTTCATCAAAGGTCTCTCACGGTATAGGTCAGCATGCTCGGTACCAAAGTCATGGGTAGCACGTGAAGTAATGATCCGGTCCTTCTGCAACAGTGCCCAAACAAATGAATTCGGATAACAGAGTAAACATTTAGAGCCTTAGTATATCTAGGATAAAACAAAGTCTGAGAGAAACCTTATCAGAGCTCATTTGATGCATCATAGGCAGAGAAATCCCTCTGTCACGAACTGGAGTTTTAACAGAATGAATGGAGGCCGTCGCTGAAGTATCAGGCAGAAAATGAGTAAACTCCACAAGCAAATCGGTATGTTCTCGAAATAGGATGGCAACCTGAGATAGACGTGTAAAACTAAGTAAAGAATAGCAACAAACAACACACTAAAAATAAAATAAAGAATACACATAGTAACAATGAGCCTACCTCCTGGTAGACCTCAGTGATGGACTTGCTATCCTTTCTGTACGTGTTTAATATGTCTAAAAATGATTTGTATACACGATCATCGCCATGAAACCTTGTCTGCAAATAAAAGAATATTTAATAGAGTTGGAAAGGGAAAAGCAATATTGTCTTTAGCACATAAAGTGTATCTACCTTAATCTTGTTAACAAAACTAATTGCTTCCTCAAACTCAACGCATTTCTTTAGTGGAGGTTGCCCATCCTCGGGTTGGAGTGTGATATCAAAACCCTTTGGCAAGAAGGTATTGAAACCCAAAATCAACTCTTGGTGCCCGTTGAAGATTTCTTTTACCTTTGTTATGACACCAGCTGTATCAACTCTACAGTGAAAAATCACTTATCAGAAATCACGGATCCGGTCCTAAGCCCAAAACCAAACAAAACAAGGAGAAAAGAAGTATACCTCTGAGCTCTAAAATTCTTCATGACCTCAAGAAACTCGTCATATTTTTCACGTTTATCCTGAAATTTATCCTTGACGGCCTTAAGGTATGCAAGCGCGTCGTTTGTAGTTAGCTTCTGTGCACCTCCTCCTCCAACCATGGTTTGAAGTTGAACAGAGCTTCATTAGGCAAAACATTTTCAGCATCAAAACAGATCATTGAAAAAAATGATTGAATCCTTGAACAAGCCATTAATTACCCATAAGCTCATTATTTGCTCTTCCAAAGTCTTTTAACAAAAAAATTAACTCATTCCTCAAGGAAAAAAATTAGCATCAAACTAATGGGAATAAGAGATAAATCTCACACTTGTCCTTGGGACGGAACAAGAAATTGAGTATTCAAGTAAATTTGGTCTCTCGACCTCTTCATCACTACTCAACAAAAACAGCAAAAGAGACCAAACTCCTTCATCTTCAAAGAATCGAAGTCGAACTCATCTCAACAAGAACAAAAACAAGAAGCAGATCTAGCAACTAGACGATAAAATTGGAAGCAATGGACAAGACAAACTCGATCTTCAGCTTAATCCTCAGATTATTTGACATTCAGTTCACGATGAAAATTGAATTGCCGAAAACGAAATTCAAGGAGAGAAGATCATTACCGAATTTTCAGAGAAGACGAAGAACAAGTCTACACGCACAAGGCTTCCTCCTTACAGCCCACGGAAACAGCCGGAGACAAAACTATACAAACAATTTCAGACAGAAAGACAAAACACTGAGCAGACGAGTTTTGTCAAGATTGAGATTTCTCTACGAGTTTTACGTCTTCTTAAGTAATTACGAATATTTTCTCCTTTTTTCTGACAAAACAAATATTTCCCTTTTTTCCTTTGTTTTATGAAGATGAGAAAGTTGTATTTTTCTCGTTTATTACTTCCGCTTTTTGGTTATACCATTTATTGGACAATTGTAATTTTTTTTTTCTTTCCCTTTTACATATTTTTTCTCTTGTTATAATACTTAAGTTACAATTTTTATATGTTGGAAAATAATAATTTTCATTTGCATTTTTTTAACGTGCATTAATTAGCTTAAAAATATAATTTGTATTGATAAATATATTCCATCCTTTCATGATAAAAATTGTTTCGGAGATTTTGTTGGTTTTATATTACAAGATGTTATCAAGTTTCTATGTAAATTATAAATTGATTTACTATTTTATGATTATTTGTATTCCGTAGTTTTTTAACGATTGGATGAACTGTTCTAAAATTAACATTTTTTAATATGCGCACTTTTATTTAAAACATCAATATTTTAAAATATATAGAGTAATATTTGGACTAACTCTGATATGTTTTTTTTTCATTTAGTTAGCAAATAGTTCTAGATGAAAGTCGATACATACGCCGTCAGAAAACATTTGTTTCTTTCCCAAACGGGAATATAATTAAAGATCCAAATACGCACAATTTTTAAAGGTCCAAAAATTTATATGTTGGAAATATAATAATTTTCATGGGCATTTTTTTGTTTCATTTAATTGGCATTAATTAGCTTAGAAGTATAATTTGTGTTGATATATAATATTTGGGCATACTCTGATATATTTTTTTTCATTTAATGTTAATCGAAGAGTTCTAGATTGAATATGATACATCTTCCCATCCAAAAACATTTGTTTTTTTCCCAGACGGAAATAGAGTTAGATACTTAAAAACGCACAATTTTTGGAAAATCCGAAGTTAGAAACTCAAAGACGCATAGTTTTTAAAGGGTCCCAAAACGCGCCACTAGCCGATGATATGTTCTTAACACTAAAGCCGATGAGTCCAATTGTGTATTCAGGCACATCTCTAAGGATTGGGATTTGGGGTCTGGCAATGTAGAAGTAATTTTGTGAATTTTTCAATAGGTTATTTAAAAATAAGAGATGAATTAGGAAGGTAACAAAAATATAAATCGCCATGTTCTTGTAGACCATTTGTAAGGCAAAGAGCTTCTAGCTTGATGGGTTAAGCTTTTGAAGATGTTACAAGTTTCTAATCATAAAAAAAAAAACAAAATCTACTGTCATATGATTCCTCTGATTTATAAAAAACTACTTTAAATCTGAAGCGATTGAAATAACATAGCCATCCTTTGGTCACGAACTAAACTCTGAAAAGAAGCTGGCAGAAAGCAATTATACTCCACAAGCAAATCAGGATGATCACAAAACAGTATGCCAAACTGAGATAACACAACAACAACAACAACAAAAACTAAGAAAATCATAACAACAAAGTAGAAACATTTAAAAATTCAAAAAAACAAAAAAAAAAGTAACACAATGAAGCTTTTACCTGATGGTAGACATCAGCGATGGATTTGCTTCCACTTTTGTACATATCTAAATTGTCTAAAAATGTTTTGTATACACGATCAACATCGCCCTGAAACCTTGCCTGCGAGTAAATTAAACATTTTAAGGGAGACAAGTAAAGAAAAAGAAAAAATGGAAAAAAAGCAAGTGATAGCACATAACAAAATGTTGTATATAATTTAACTTTACCTTGTTAACAAAACTATATGCATCTTGGAAGGTAGCAAGTTTATGGTTGTTGCCCTCGAGGGTGGTTTTGTTATAACCAAAAGGCAAGAAAGTACAAAAACCCAAAATCAACTCTTGGTGACCTTTGAACACTTCCTTCAACCTCGTTACAACACTAGATATGTTTAAAGGTTCTACACCTAAATACTCTTTCACCATTTGGATTGCAAATTATAATAGGTTGCCTACAAGATCAAGGCTGGCTTCTTGGGGCATGAATGTCACAAAGGAATGCTGCCTATGTTCCAGATTAGAGGAAACAAGAGATCATCTTCTTCTGACATGTGAGTACAGCTCAGAGGTTTGGAAATTGGTCCTGACAGGACTAAACCCACCACTCAACATGTTCAGAAACTGGTCGGAACTACTTTCTTGGATTAAGGTTTGCTCTCCCGTAACCCCTTCTATACTCAAGAAATTGGCTACTCAAGCAACTATTTTTCATCTGTGGAAGCAGAGGAATAATGTTCTACACAATAAAATTAATCTCCATCCCGCCGAATACCATTTACAAATGCATTGAGCGCGAGGTTAGGAACTCAATCTCAGCAAGAAGACACAGACACAGAAAACAATTTCGCAATCTAATGTCCTTATGGCTAAGATGAAGATGATCATATAGGTTTCTCCGAAACCGTAATTATACTATCTTGTTTTTTCAATTTTTTTGCAAGGCAGTATATTCTAGTTTTTACTTATTGTAAATTCTATTTTCATTTTATAATGATATTTAACTTTTATCAAAAACACTAGATATGTCGATTCTACAAATCGAATTAATCAGAAACCATGGAGTTTATATTATCTATGACAAAAGGGTTTTAAGCCTTAAAACCAAAACTTATACCTGTGAGCTCTAAAATTCTTCATGACCAAAATAAATTCGTCATATCTCTCAGGTTGGTTCTGAAATGTATTCTTCACATCCTGAACGAATGCAAGCGCTTCATTTATAGTTACCATGGTTTGGAAATTGTTGGACAGAGCTTCAATCATACATGAAACGACAAAATGTAAAGCCATTTTCAGCAGCGAAAATTATTTAAAAAAAACCAATGAAAGTTTTACAGTATCTCGAAAGACAATATTACGATATGAGTTTTCCTAAATAATGACTTTGAATCCTTGAAAAAAGGCCATAATAAACTCATTCTCAAAATCCCTTGAAAAACCTATTTTAAGGACCACATGGAACATACACATGTGAAGCAGTCAATTCAAACAGAGCAAACAAATCAAACACCAGTTAAGAGTTTGTCTGATGGGATTTAGAGAAAAAGCCTTACGCTTCCTTGGTAACAAAACACAGACTTTGATGGGATTTTGAGCGTTCAAGTTAATCAGACTTTCATCTCACGAGTAAATTTAATCACAGATACAAAAACATAATAATCCAAAGAGCAAATTAACACAGAACAAGAAGAAAAAGGAGGGAAGGTGATCGTATAGTTACCGAATTTCGGAGAAGAAGAAGAAGCTTCCACGATCCCAATTCACAAAGCAGGAGATATCTCAACTATAGGGCTATTTAATTAAGGGTTTGTCTGTTTGCGTAACAGGTTCTAGGGCTTTTTGTATTTTGATGATAAAGCAAATTACGTATTTTATTTGATGAAATACCTTAAAAAAGTACAGTTACATAATGTATTTAAAACGGTTTATCACCTCTCTTTATTTTTTCAAAGAAACTTTTAATTACAAGGTTTGAACAAATTTAGAGTGAGTTAGAAATAAGAGGGGCCTCATTAAAAAATTGGAATACTCTTGATTCAAATTTAGTTTTAATTATGTCAAAAAGAAAAAAATACAATTTGATTATGATCTAATGTCAATTTTATGACTACAGTAAAAATTCTATAATTGATAATATCGGAGCTATGATATTTTATTAATTTATAGAGTTATTAATTTAAAGAAATATTTTTTAAAAGTTTATAATTTTGTAAAATTTCATTTTAAAAAAAATTAGAGACAATAGCAAATTATTTCCGACATTGAAGAGGATTCCATACCAGGGAATTTAGAAGATGAATCCACTTGTCTAAACGACATTTATGAACTTGTCAATAGCCTACTCGATTATTTTGATGAAAATATTTAGAAGTTCACAGTTTAGAAAAAAATATTCATATTATCTTTTATGTTGATGATGAACTTGAAGACGATATTATGATATATTTGAAAGCAGTTACGATATTATGTCTAATTTTTTTTAATGTAATTTCGGTATAAAAATCGAGAAAACAACACCATAAATTTTGATGCAATCTGAAAAATTAGAGAAGAACTCCAAAGATATTTATTGTAAGAAAAACAAACAACACTAGAATCATATTTTAGTAGATTGTCTTAGTTATATTGTATTAGTTTTTATATACTAATTATTAATTTATAATATTAATGTGACTATATATTTATATAGAGATTCTTTGAAATTTATTATCTTATTATCTTACACATTTGTGTTAGAATTTTTAACTGGCCCAACTTGAGACCGGAGAAAATTATTAATTTTTCGAGCATTAATTTATAGAGTTTCGAGTAGAATTTAGGTAACTTATTAGATAAAGATAGATGTATACGTCATATACTAAATTTATCAGGTTATTTCGGTTTTTTTTTTTTTAAGGAATCATTTGGATGGGAGATTTATTGGTTCATGGATTTTAATGGATTTGAAAATCCATGAGTATTTGGAAATCTATATAGAATTCTTTGCTTTCAAAATCAAGTAAGGTGAATTTAAGAATTAAGTAAAATGGATTTAAGAATCTAATAAAATGGATTTAAGAATCTAATAAAATGAATTTGAAAACCAAATAAACTGGATTTAGAAATCAAACAAATACATTATAAAATCAATAAAAGTTATTTATACTAAAATATTGTGATATAAACAAATATATAAACAATAATCTCTTCTTTTTTTCAAAACGTGCTGTTTGCTCTTTGATAATTTATTTATTTTATACGATTAAAAACCAATTTGTAACTTATGATTATGGGTAGGCACATGAACAAAAAAAATTGATTATTATACAATAGAAACATAAATTATTAATTTTTTTTTTTTTTTTGATAACCAGGGAGTGATCCGGGTTTTCACCACCCGACTAATTCCTCAGGATGGAATGATAAATTATGGATATGTGGTAATGATATGAGAAATAGATGAACTGTGTTTAGGAAAAAGAGGAGTCCAATAGTTTGTTTTGTCAAATCAAATTCAAAATAACAAAGTTTGGCTAAAAATTTCAACCTTTGTATTTTTAACATAATCACTCTCAAATCCGTTCTGAAATCAAATCCATGTTTAACTCCTTGATATTGAATATCACTTGATTTTAATTTGTATTTGAAAATCAGAAATTGAATAACACATGATTTTAATAAGGATTTGAAAATCACATATTGAATAACACATGATTTTAATAAGGATTTGAAAATGAATGATTGAGTAACATAGGACTTTACTTAGATTTCCAAATCCATTAAAATCCATGAACCAATAAACCCCCTATTTTCTGTTTAATTCAATACTAAAAAAATTTGGTTTAATTTCAGTGAAACTTTTGTTATACAAACATTCCAGCATCTCATGTGACCTTTAACCTCTGCTCTTTGTCAACAATATTAATAGCCTTCAGCATTCAAATCTCCAGTAAGTAGGAGAACGAGAAAGAGAGACGATCAAGGGTAGCTATTGGGAATCATTTACACTATACGATCCAGCAAAAATGCTAAAGCACCAAATCTCATGTCTCCTTGGTAACAAGGAAAAGATCTAAAAGAAGCATATGGGCATGTCATAATGTTCTCTCTAGAGTAAAGAATCAAAACTAAACTCAAATCAATACGCAAGAAATTATACCCTCTCTTTTCGTTAGAAGGCTACGCTATTCGTCTCTTTTACCCAAACATTATATTCAAGCATCCTAAAGCAAAGTATCTGACATTCTTACGATGCACTTGACTATCTGTCGTAGAGGTTGATGGTGATTGATCATTAATTGAAAAACTGTTTTAACTCCATGACTAAATCTTGATGACCCTGAAAAAGTGTAACGACCTGCAAAAGATAACAAAAGCAATCAAACCAACAAGTAAAAGAAAGTGTGACACCAAAGAGTGGCTCACCAAGAACCTACCGCCTGGTAAACCTCATCACTGGACTTGTTTCTCTCTTTGTACATTCTCAGTATCAGGAGGAATGAGAAAAATACACGACTATCATCACCCTGAAACCTTTCCTGCAGATGAAGTTGTTATTTTAAGTCACAAGTATTACCTGGATTTAGTTTACCATATAAATATATAATAATAACGTGTCTACCTTAACTTTGGCAACGAAATTCGGTATTTTTTGCCCAACACTGGGAAGTGTACTGAAACACAGAAGCGGCATCAAATATAACATGGAGAAAATAATTCATACCTCTCAGCCGTTGAATCATTCAACATGTTTACAAACTCGGCATATTTTGCAGGTTCATCATGAAATGCTTCCTTCAAAGAAGTGAGGTATAAAAGCTCATCATCCATAATTAGCTCCGGTGGTACTCTTCTTCCAACCATGATTTGAAATATCAAAAGTGGTATTTCCTTTACCATTTCACCATTCTATACCTTAATCTTCTTAACAAAATCCAATGCATCAGAATGAGTAGGTTGCTCAGCCTCGGGCGGTCTGGTTGTCTTAGACACAGCTTGAAGGAAGACTGTGAAACCAAGAAGCAGATCCCTGTGATCTTTTATGAGTTCCTCCACCCTTGCAATGAGACTAGTGACATCCAGTCTACAAAGAGACAAGTAACATCAGAATTGTTTGTTGTGTATAGACTGAGAATTGAAATTAAGAGCAAACCGAACATAACTGGGACAAAACAATTCATACCTATGAGCGCTAAAATCATTCAAGAGCTTTTTAAACTCATCATATTTTGCAGGTTCATCATGAAATACTTCCTTCACAGCAGCCATCCATAGTTGCCTCCGGTGAAATTTGCCCAATCCACTGTTATTATCCAAGGAAAGAGGGTTTTTGTTCATTAAAACCAAAATAAGATCAAACATGGAAGCCCTAAAAAAATTGCCACTTTTTCTTTAAATTGACTATCTACAGAAAATATTGATCTCATTCCTCAACAAACTTAATCCACACGTCAGTAAAAAAGTCATGCAATGAACTAGAAAACTGATAAATCAACATTTTTTGTTGAGTGGAAGTGAAACTAATCAAGAACATTGGTTTCGATGCCTCAATGTAATTCTCAACGAAAAGAAAACGAGAGTATAAGAAATCAAAATTGAGCCAAAACAACATACCGCCGATTTGGAAGATTCATGTGAAATTTCATCTTCTGGACTAAAAATTCATGTAAAATTTCATCTAACAGGATCCTTAGAACACCGAGAATCAAGCACGATAGAAAGAAAACAAGAAGAAGGGATTTGAAAGACGATGATAAAAAAAAAAGAATGTTTATATTTATTTTAGTCCAAACATATTCAGAAATTGAATGCACATATTTTTTTATATATATATTTAGTAAAAAAGAAATTAAAATTTTAATTATTTTAAAGCTATTTTACGAAACATTTTTTTTTGCCGATTACAAAGCATATTTAATAGATTTTCATTGACATTTGCATCTCAAAAATTGATATGATAAAAAAAAAATTGATATGCTTTGTAACGATTCGTTTGTTATTTTGTCTTTCAAAATAAAAATTCAAAAGATTTGAAATGATTTGATAATTAATTTGATTCGATTAAAATTAGAGAAATTATTTAAAATAATATTAAAAATTGAGTTATTATTAAAATAATTTTGGTGAGTAAGGCCTAACTAAAATAACCTTAATATTTTGTCAAAAACTTATAAATTTTTTTAAATTTCTTAATTATAAATAATGCCATTTAATTAATTTTTTTTTTAAACAGAATAAAAATCTCTTCTCTCTTCTCTCTTCTCTCTTCTCTCTTCTCTCTTCTCTCTTTCATCTCTCATCTTCTTACGGACGCTTCAAGGAAAATATCGATCCTTTGCAGCCGGCGTCCGGTGTTTCTCTATCATCGGCGTCGTGCTTTATGTAAATAGATCTCCTCCTTTTATTTATCTTTTCCGTTTATCCCTTTTTTGTTTCGGTGGTGAAGGCTCTTCCCAACGGAAATTTTGTCGGGGATAAGGCGGGGCCCTCTCCCATCTGGACCTCTAATACCTCTTATGTTTGTCGATTGAATGGAAAGTTCGAGTTTATCAAGTTTCAGATTTATGATGGGAAAAAATTTCCATGGGAGGCACATAGCTCGGAATCCCAAGTAAATCGCGACAAACAGAGGCTTTGGGAGGAATCTAGAGGTGGAGGCATTTTCCGGCGATGGAGATACTCATCAGAGAAGGATTATTCATGAAGAAAACGTGTGGAAAGAATATCCACACACGTGTCCTTTTTAGGGTGGTGCTCTTCTGTCGTCAAAGGCAAGCGACCAAGAGTAGTTTTGGGTTTGGGCTAGGCCCAATGATGGCAGATATATCTTTGTTTAATTTATTGATTTAAAGTAAATTTTTAGTAGGATCTTATCTTCCATATCGTAACTATTCTATACGGAATCGTTTCTGTCATTAATGTGCCACCGCTTTCGTTTGCTACTTCTTGCTCTGGTTTTTAATTTGATTTGAGATTGGAATTAAGATAATGAATTGATTGAATACAATTGCTAATGTCGTCAAAGCATTGAGCAAAAAAAATTCCCAATAGTTTATGTTTCGAGATTGACTATTAAACGCAAATGCAAATTTTGGGGGTTATAAACGTCATCGGTTAATTTTTGTCCTCGTATGAAATTTAGTTATGTTCAGAATAAACATATTAAATTATGCACGTGGATCTTTAATTGTATGAATATACAAGAGTTTTTTTAATGATTTTGATTCTTTTTCCTATGAATATACAAGAGTCGATGAGTATTCATCATTTCAAGAAGCTATGTAGTTACAAAATTTTGTCATAGAGTTCAAATACATGGTGTAGTCGATTATTATATCTTACAAAAAAAATTGATATGTTGAAGCACATTCATTATTACCGCAGACTTATTGGTATTGATGCGGCAGACTTATTTATGAACCATGGTTTTTCCCGGGGCAAAACTGCAAAATTCACAAAATTGTTGGGATTTTGATGAAGAAAATAAATTGCCAATAAGTCTGCCATTGTGGTTAATAAGTCTGCCAAATTAACAAACTTGCCGTTTAAAATCTGCCACAACACAAATACATAAGTCTGCCAAAAAGTTATTATATTAAGAAATAAGTCTGTTATTAAAAATGACATAACTCTGCTACCATTACGAATAAATCTACCGTGAAATAAAAATCTTGTATCACTAAAATTAAATCTGTTATCACTATAAGGCTAGTCTAGTAATAAATAAGTTTTTATTAGTCTGCCGCCAATAGAAAAAGTCTGCGACGATTTAATAAATTTGCTACCAATAAACTCAATAACTCTGCCAATATCCGACAAATATGCTGTCATTACTAACAAGTCTGCCAAACAAATCTGCCATACATTTTAAATATGCCAAACATAGAAATATCTACCATGTCGTAGCAAAATAAATCTGTCGTTCACTAAACAAATTTGCTGCCCGGCAAACAAGTCTGCAAATCGGAAAATAAATCTACTCAAAAAATAAGTCTACTCTCAAAGAAAATAAATATACGAAACAAATCTGCCGTCCTCTAAACAAATATACCATCCTTAGATAAGTCTGCCATTTTTACATAAGTCTGCCACCATTGGAACGACAGACTTATCGCGAAGACTTGTTATGATCCGAAAATTCCAGCGGCACCCTCTGTAATTAAGTGACAGGTTTTTTCGTAATTAAATGCAACTTCTGCTGATGTGGAAAAAATAGTAATGACAGTTTCGTAAATACGTTTTTCCTAACAAATAGTTATAAGGATATAATAGGTACAAAAAATATTCTAGTAATTTCATAAAAATAGGATTCAATTTAGTCATTTTGATACATTCCAAGGTTATTATAGTAACTCACCCTTAAAATTAAATCTATATTAATAAACGGGCAATAGATTTAAATGATTTTTTTTAGAAGAGGATGGTGTTTTTGATATTTTTTTATGCGATAGTTTTTCTGGGTTAATTTGTGAGATAACCATATTGAGGTTGAAAATAAAGAATATAGCCATAATAATTGAAAAATTAAGCAAGTAATCAATTCAATGCTGCATGGACGAAAATACCCCTCCATTAATGACACACATGTTCTCTTTCTTGTTTTCTATTTTATTTTATTTTGTTCTATGTAGAACAAAATAATTTACCACATATTCTTTTATTTTTAATTTAATATTTTAATATAAATTGATTAAAATTTCATGATCATACTAAAAACACATATATTTTCCGCTTTTGACATAGTTTAAATTTTTAAAAAGGACACATATTTCTTAAAATAGTGAATAATATTTTAATGAAGAACAAATAACTATTTTTATGTAGTTACCGCGTCAGTCTATTCTATATAGACTGGCGTGAATACTATTTTGTTTAATTCACTATAACTTATACATAATTAAGCGTTAAATCCAAAATACTAAATTATAAACCCAAAATGCTAAATCCTAACCCAAAAACTTAATTTTTACACTTCTTAAATAAACTCAAAACCCAAAAATGATGTATTTTCTTAATTTTAAAAGAGTTAGTCCATTTTATGGTTTCTATATGAAACATATGTACGTATATATAGAAAATACGTGAGTCTAACTATTCTATATAGACTGACTTATTTTTTTACTTAGTTACATATTCATTTCGAGTAACGTTGTCCATTTTGAAAAATTCAAATCGCAGCATATTCTGAAAAAAATACAGAATTTTTTTACTAGGATTGCAAGAGTAAATAAGTTTGTGTAAAAAGATTGATAGCAAATAATATGAGAGGGAAAGGGAAAATATTTCAACAAAAAAGAGAGAGAAAGAAAGAAAAAAAAAGAAGAACAATGAATGGACGTGAATACTTGAGAATAGAATAGGTAATTTTGTAGATTGTTTACCTCATATCATAAATATCCTCTGATATGGTTACTCAGCTAAGTAATAAAAAATATTGGGCTATTGAGCCAAATTTTCCTAGTTTTCTAACATTATTTGAAAAAAAAAATAGCAAACCAAATACAAGTAGAAAATTATACATATTTAGTTTTTAAACTAAATATTTCATTTGATTTTACGGTTTTTAATCAAACCAAACTATAACGTTTTTTTTTTTGAAAATGGCTAGCATTAGTATGTTTTAAAGTTTATTAACTACCTAATTTAAGTTTGATTCAAGTGTTTTTTCCACCCTTATTTATAAATAATATCTTAATTATTAATTACTGATAGAATCTAAGATTTAATAAAACCATATACGTGCATATTTTAAGAATCAAACTTAACTCAAACATTTACAAAAGAAAGTTAAGTAACTATCACTTTCTTCTCGTTATTATAATGGTGTTCTAGTTCCTAAAAATGTATATCATGTACTTTAAGTATCTACCGAAAGTAGTATTACCAGAGATGTCGATGAAGAGGAATAAGAATACGTAGACGAAAGAGATAAAAGAAGATGAGAATAAGTATGAAAGTAAGAAAAAGAAGAAGGAAAAGAATGATACAAATACAAAAAGAATGATGAAAAAAAAAAATTAATACGAAGAGGAAAAAGAAAACGATAAAGATGTTAAATGAGGAAAACAAAAGACGATGAGGATGAAAAAGGCGAAGAATATGACATAAAAAAAATCATATTGCACACCAAAAACCAAGAACAACAATATGAAAAGAAAAAAAAAAACACGAAGAGAAAACATATTACAAGATTTCAAACAAGAAACATTGTACCACCATTTGGAATAGCATAGTTGCTTTTTTTTATGTTTTCATAAAACTGGCCAAGCCAAAAACTAGAAAATACAAAAATAAATTAAATTGTAAATTGGATTTCACTTATAAATGGAGCTGTCAATTAGGGCGTAAGTCCGCGCACTGCAACTCGATCCGTCTTGTAATAAAGCAGTTTAAGACTTGAATTTTTATATTCGTGGTCTAGCGGGCTGAGCCCACCGCAGTCTCGATTTTTGGTGGGCTATTTGTTGCAGTTTGCGAGCTTGACCGCGGGCCCATTACATACCCAATTAATGTATGATTAAACTATATAAACTTTTGAGACGGTTCCACTTTTAGGTTTGCGGGCTTGTAGTCTGATTTTCTCTCTTGCGAGTTTAGCCTAGGAAGTCTGCCGCCGTTGCTGATTTGTGATTGGCCGTTGTATGGTGGCTTCCTCAGCACCAACGTCGGTCCGTTTGTTTCTCTTTCCCCTTTAGATTCCCGTGTTTTGATTTTGTCGGCTGAGAAAATTGAGGCTCGGGAGGATGATTTTGTTTGGAGGAAAAATCGATTTGCCCAGCCTTCTCCGGAGTCCACTATTGCCGTTTGGTGGTGCCGGTACCTAGTGGTCGACTGAGTGGTCTCCGCTAACACCTCTTCATGTTGGCCAGTCTGACCTAATCTCCATCTTCATATATGGGTTTCTTCTCGGTTCGGTGTGGTGATTTGGTTCATCGGTATTTTTGGGCTTCAATCGATTGTCTCTAGGTTTGTTTCGGCAATGTGGCTCGCTTCTCTGATATGTCCTTCCTTGGTGGTAACTCTGGAGGCATCGTTCATGTTATCTCCATCAAATCCGGTTTCGTCTTCACAAGGTATGCTCTCATTGCTTTAGATTGAGACTTGTCGAGTACTGGGTTTTGGCTTTGGCGAATCCAAGTTGTTTGTTTTCTTTATCCTGCCATCATTTGCTTTCTATGCTTTGTTTGGAGTTCCCTTAGGTGTGTCACCGGTTTCGGTCGAATGACTGTCTCAGTTTGCCGAGTTATGTCTCTACTGGGTGTGATAAGTTACGCTCCCTGCCCCTACGTCACAGATTTGTCCGAAATATTGGTTTCTATTGAGGCATCATTTGGTTGCATAACCCATCATCAATTTAAGAGATCGTCCACTAGGCCCATTGTCTATAACCTGTCCCTTACCCTTATAAACTGATGGTTTTGGGATAGTCATGTAATTGTTGTACGTCGAACTCGAAGTACTGCTCCACATACATATCAGTTGAACCAATCATGTTTGCTACTCAAACACAACCAGGAAAATACCTAATATATTAGCCGATAAAATTATTGTTATTTATATACACAATACATTAATATATTAGTCGTCTTGCTCATCTGTCAGCATTATAATGCTGTCGGCCGGTCTAGACACGTCAACATCTATTAGACTCAAGTCACCAGATGACATAGTGGAATATCTACCCTCATCTTCGGCGTCAACTGGATTGGTCGGCCTACCTTGCGTTAGCGCCATATGAACCTTCTCAATAACCACCATTTCTTGCTCATAAAATACTTTTTCTAGCACTCTCTGGCTAGCCAATATACAACCATCCGCCAAGAGCTCTTCCCTAAGAGCCATTCCGACGTCACCACCACCGCAAGTGTTATCCATATTTCTATTTATGTTACCGTTATCAGAAATCTTACGCGATAATTTATTTATTGTCCACCCAACTCCATTCCTGCATTGCCAAATACATGTGAGTTTCCATCAACATCAAAATTAGCTCCTCTCTGAAATCGATACCGCTCCACCTCATATGCGCCAACGGTTACAAAAATTGACAGTTCGTCACAGTCCATGCATACCATCATGAAAGCCTCCACAATACCATTGCCAAATACATGTGTTACCAACATGCATTAATCGGAGAACTGGTAGGTCAACATCACCATTGTATTCACTTTAATGAGGTATCTTCCCCTCACCATATCTATGAGAGTGGCGTAGCTCTCATTTTCTTGCACCATAACTCCCATAGCTAATCTCATCCGGCTTGATTATGAAATTCCAGTCTCCATCATCTCCCTTTTTCCCACACACCGCGAACTAGCCTCATAAGCCTCCCCATTCAATAAATTCACAGTGAATTTTTTTTAATGTATTAGTTTCCAACCTGAAGAAAATAACAACTTTTATTCAACATGTTACAACTTTTACTAAGCGCTAACAAAATAAATAGAGTGGAAACTTATACATTACAACATTAAATATGATGCGGAAAACCCAAGGAAGTTTTTCTCTAAGGAGGTAGAAAGGATAATCCTCGACTTCAGTGGACTCACGAAGCACAAACCTAAGATATATTAAACCTTAGACCCAATACTCAACTTAAAACGCTCCAAAGAAACAAGGCGGTGGAAACCTTAGAATAAAGAACTCGCGAAGCATGAACCATGGGTATATTAAACCCAAGACCCAATGCTCACTTAGAACGATTCTACAATCTTTGATCAGTGCATAGCGCCACAAACAATGATGAGAATTGTTTGATAATCCGGTTGATCACTTGGATATTACACACCAAAGATCGAAAAGTTCACAAAGAACAAAATGAGAATCACTCTCACAAAAGAAGAAATCTGATTTCTTGATCTGAATATTTCTGTATTTGCTGTATTTTTCTGTGTCTTTACAATCAGAACAAACTGAGCTTATATAGGCTAAATAAAGCTATACTAACGTTCTAATACTTTAAACAAAGAAATAAATGAGTCAAAAAGATGGTGCCACAATTTTCAACACAATTTCAAGAATGGTGGTTCCTTTAACTTCACAAGTAAAATATGGCTGTTGGTGCATTGAATCTTTATCCAGTGGCTAGGAATGAATCTTGAGACGTGTTTAGGAGTCTCTAGATGTATTAGAAACTCTCTTGGACGCCAAACATATGATTGAAGTCTCTCAAACCCGGAATGTTCCAAATAAAGCCAATCTAGAATCTTCTGGTTTAGAAAATTAATAACTTTCAATTGTAAACCGGTATTGGCCTGATTCTAATTCTTCGTGGTTCTCTGATGGATCAAGATTACATAACAAGTCAGTTCGTAACTTAATTCCATCTGGTTTGGTCGCAATCCTCCAATCAGTGCGCGTAGGTTCAAATCGCGTAAGTTTGGAGTCACCCGATTTTTGAATTGAATAACTCCTTCTTCTAAAATCGTATTGGTATGATTCCACTTCGTGGCGTAGTCTAGGTGAGTTGAGAATATTTTCCAAGTGGTCTCATGCTCTGAATCTTCGTGGTTGAGCCGTAATGCGTCGAACAATAGCCATAGGTCTGCACTGGCTTTACTATCCGGGTACGTAGTATGGAATCACCCGTTTTGTAAATTCGATTGTGGTATGGTCCGAGCTTCTATTGACCCAATTCTTCTTCTCTGTGAATCTCTGATGAGTTCAGTTTTTTGGAACAAGCTTGTTTGTTGCTTAACTCCTTCTGGTTAGTTCTGTAAGCTCCATGAAAGGCACATGTGTCCTTCTCGAATCCTATATATCTTGAGTTGCACTTTTGATGGAGCTCCTTTTCAGCTACTGGTTTGATGACCATATCAAAATATAAGAACGTCACATTCACAGTAAAAACTGAGTACGAGGACACCATTAATGCTGTCATTAAAAGTTCAAGGTCAAATATACCCGTTGCAATACATTAACTACGAACTAAAGCCAAAAATGACTACCACTATACCTTGAGCTTAATCCAAACAGGTGATCGTCGAGTTTCTGAAAAGAGATAAAAGAGACAAAGCTAACAATTTTTCACTCTTTCATAGCACATTTTTTGTTCTTTGTCTAACAATTGTGTTTCCGTTGCCCATGCTCTATAGAATAATAAACAAATATAATAACATATATTTACACATACATATATAAAACATTTGTATTGCCAAGGAAATCTTGCCGTGTCATCTATTATATAAAGGTTGAGTTTCCTCTCACAAGAGGTTGATACATAAACATCCCCTATTTTGACACGTCAGCACTCCTCTTTATGCCACATCAACTTTAAAAATATCTCAAAATTCAATTAATCCATCGTCTCATATTCTCATTGGAAACATGTACTTCTCACTCCTCAGAATTAACGAATCGTTAAATTATTGGAGTCGCAAAGCATTTCCCATGCTGTTATCGTATCTTCCCCAATTCATCTTCTACAATAGGGTTTATTTAAGGAGTCTGGAAGATCTCTTAGAGGACGACAAAATATTCTAAACAATCATCCAAACGACAAAGATGATCATCGCAATCTGCGACTCCCTCAATTCTAATCGATGGTAATTGTTTTCAGTTCACAGTCCGATCAAAGGTTTAGATTTCGTCTGGATGTTTTTTCTTTTATTGATATGTACGTATTTTGATGCGATGAAAAGGTGAAACCCATAAAATGTTAAAATATGGCTATGAATTTCAATATTCTTTGATTTGCACAAGCTTTTTTTCAGACCCAAATTTTTGGTATGTGTTGAAATTTGGCAGGCAATGCAAAGATACAATCAAAAGTGTGAAGAGGAGATTACAGCACAAAAGAGCTTTAAAGTGCAATTACTCACTTTAACGATAAGCTTTTAGTCTGACCCGGAATATTGCATTTCATAGTTGCAAAACTGTGGGGACTTTGTGCATTCTCATATTGCTCTGAGGACAGCACGTTAAAGACGGCGGCTAATCTTACTGCCCCAAGCTGCTGAGACCCATACACATTTATTGGTTGAGGTAATTCATGACGAGTTATATTGGTACATGATTTGTATCGATCGAGTACTCTTGTCTTCATCGCAAGTTAAGTACAAGAATGATTTCTTTCACAAAGTTCATACTATTTGGATAAAACTAACTCTCTCGGTTTGATGTTCCCTCTTTTCTTTGCCAAATTCCTTGATTTCCATAATGTTTATCTCAAGTCATGTTGTTCTATTCCACCGTTTGTAATCTCAATTTCACTTTATGAATATCTGATTTGCTATCCTTTTGATTTAGTTTTTACCTTAACAAGAGCTTTTATGGGAACCTTCCAAGGATATATCCTTTTATTTATTGTGGCAGAACGTAGTATCAGGATAAAAATACAAGTATGCTATATTAAAAATAAACAACCACACCTTTGTTGTTTCCAACCATATATTGACAATTATGCCTTACTCTCTCTCGCATGATCATGATAATTGAATATTGCATGTTGTTTATCGCATATAAAGATTATATGAAACACAAGTATGCTATATTAAAAATAAACAACCACACCTTTGTTGTTTCCAACCATATATTGACAATTATGCCTTATTCTCTCTCGCATGATCATGATAATTGAATATTGCATGTTGTTTTATCGCATATAAAGATTATATGAACATGATCTTTGCCGACATTATTTCCAAACTTGAAACTAAGTACTGAGTGTGTACCATTACCATCCCAAACTCTCCTAAACAAATTTAATATCCTTCATGCTCTTTTAATACTCATTATTTTTTATTTGTAAAATACTCTATTAGCTGGTTAAGTGATAATGCTAATAAGTATCATAAATAATTAACTATGAATATTATACAGTTTGAAACTGTTTTATATTGTTAAACGCCATGATTTAGTTGCTAAAAAATCAGCTCAGATTCTAATGATAAACACGTTTTTTGTTATCTTCATTTTTTTTAACTTTAAATTCCTTAATTACCACCACTACATTGAAATTTCTGGGTAAATGCACGTAACGATGGTTCTGTGAAGCTATAATTGTTCATGAGGTTCTGAGCATGGGTGATACTTTTTTCTTGGACAAAATGTTCTAAGAAATTTGGAGCACTACACACCATAACCCAGATGTAAGTGGTGTCGTCTGGTTTGTTTCATGTTTAATTTATGGATTGTCTTTCTAGATTGATCCCCTTTCATGGTCTCACACGAATGCACCATGTCCTGTGTTTGAATCTCAATATTTTGTAGTTTAAAAAAAAAACATTTAAAAATAGGCCCTCTTTAAAATATTTCAAACGAAAAGCTTTAATTTAATCACCAATATTTATACATTTTAAAATAATTTTGTAACATTTATATACACTTTTATTTATAAGTTATGAATTATGAGCATCTAATATATATCTCTCCCTCTATATATATATATATATATAACTATAAAAGTCTTAATCTTTACAATCATATGTTCTTGGGTATCTTTATGTCTATGATTTTGAGTGTTGTATGTTTCTCCGAGTTCGTATTCCGACAGTGAAGTTTTTGGAATGGAAGGCTTTGACTTTGTTATCTTTGGCGCTAGTGAGTATAAATTCGGTGATAACATTGATTCAGCCACCAAGCAATCTATCTCCAGTGATAGTGAAAAAACGGTTTTCATATACAATATTACAATCCAATCAAACCAGTAGCTTTAATGCAGTAAAAAGCAAGTATCAGTTTTGTTTAGTGAGTACCAAGGTAAGCTTTCTCTGTTATAAACCCAACTACACGTCTTCTTATACCTTATTTGCTTACTTTTGTAGCTTTTTAGGGATTTAGCATTTTTTAGATATACGTTCTACAGAGAAGAATTGTACATATTTATCTGTAAAAGATCCAAAAATTGGAATACATTTGTTTTTTGTTGGTCTCTCTTCTCTTTTTAATAAGTTCGCTAGCCTTTTCATCTAGCATATCAATTTCTTTGTTAGTTTATCGATAGAGTTTCAAGAAGATAGTTTAGCAGACCATAAACATACAAGAACATGTTTCTCAACTTCTGTCTGGTAACTTACCGGGATACTCATCGAGATATGAAGGTCTCATTTGCTTCGTTTCATAAGTAAGTTCTCTTCCATAATTGATTTATGTAATCAATGAAAGGTTTATGGAAAAAATTTGGACATGTCACATACCAGTTAGACTCTACATACACACATACAGTATATAGACGAGAATCAATATTGTTTCCATGAAAACAAACAAAAAGAAAGGGTGAAAAACTATGAACATATGAAATGACAATTATTTGCTATAAAATAGGGTAATTTAAAACTCACTAAATAACAGATAAGTTATAACACTCCAGAGATTTTGCAAATAGGTTTGAAAATTAAAATTTATTTATATAAAAGTTAGTGATTTTTGTTAAAAATATTATACTTCAAAATCGTTATCCTTTTATATATTTAAAATTTGATACCTAAAAATTTGAGATCTATGAAACGAAGAAACCTAAATGCCAACAAACTTTTCAATGAAGAGAAAACAACAATGGATTTGCAATAATTAATATATCGAAACATGACTGTAAACGACTAAAACTACCAAAAATGACAAAAATCCTTATAAATTGATGATATAAAAAATATATGAAAAATGTATACCAAAAACCCGCGACGTATGCGCAGAGCCATACCAATACTAATAGCATACATAAGCAATTAAAAATAAAATGCCGTCATTCATTAAAAAAAGATGTTTTACAATAATAAATATTATTGTCATTTAGCAGAAAAAATTTAACAAACTAAATAATAGTTCTAAAACATAATTTTTATTTCTTTCGTTTCTACAAAATCATTGACCAGACTTTCAAAATCAATATTCCTCTCTTTCGATGGATAAAATAGCCAAATCGTTCAATTTTTTTGGTGACATAGTCGAGTGAAGATAAAATTTTATCAATTTCAGCTTTGAAAAAATCATTTCAACAGATGCAAACAAAACTGGAATCGTCAACTATATTCGATAAGCGATCCACAAATTTGGATAAAAATCTTGAACACTTTTCAAAAGGTTTAACACTTCAATAGGTTCTTAACGTCAACAATTTTTTTTTTTTTAAATTTTTTAAAAATCTTTTTAATTTAATTACTTAACTATTAATTATGGATTAATAAACTTCTTTCCTCATTGTAGATAGTCCATATTGAACTTACTAATATTACTACATAATTTCAAATGTAGGCCTATGTAAATATATTCTATTACTTTAAGATTAATAGTTAATAAAATATATATTATTAAATTATTTTCTTTCAAATTGCTGCCCTAAGCGAATGTTTTTTTTTCTATAACTGAAGTACGAATAATCATCTAGTTACATTTAATCTAGTTACATTTAACATTCGCTGCTTGACAACAAAAATATGTGGCTGGAAATCATTTAACTTTTCCTATTGCCACCAACAATACCCTAAATATCTTCCATAATCTATCTTAAATTTGGTTTAGATTTTATAATCTTCTGAGTTGGCATTTTAGGCAGATTATTTTTGTAAACTCTATCACAAATCTGAAATACGATTTTTTCCTTCAGTCAACCTTTTGTCACTCACCTAATTGCACTTCAATCTTCGTTATCTACCTAATTTACTCAAAATTATATCTATTTTTAAATGGATGCACATATTTTTTCATATATATATATATATATATATATAGTAAAAACTACATAAATTACTATTAAAAAAAAAAACTACATAAATTGTTTTTTTTGTAATTATTTTACCAAACATTTTTTTCTCTCAATTACAAAGCATGTTTAAAACATTACCATAAAATCCATGATAGTTGTTATTTGCCTTTCGATGGAAATTAACGGGGAATAGTTTTAAATGAAAATTTCTTTTATAGTAGGTTTGTGTTTTTGAATTTTTTTTTTCTTGTGACACTTATCTGACACTTTTTAAAACAAATCTAGCATATCTTGAATACGATAATTCAAAAAATTAATGCAAAAATCATCTATATAAATAGAGAGCTCTAAAATATTGGAGTATATGTTTTAATAATAGTCTTAAGTTTTATAAATTTATATATATTATCTTAGTTGCGCAACATATTATATACATATTTTATAAAATATACGATCAATAAACAAAACTAAGTTTGATTGATTTTATTCACAATTTTACTTTATGAAAAGAACTAATATTTTATTTCGTATCAAATCACAATTCGTAATTTAAAACTTGATAATTTCAAATATTGTCCAATATAAAAAACACGATGTATATTAATTTCTAAGGAAAATTAGCACGATACTAAGTTTAACTTCTTAGAACGAGCTAAATAAACTAAATTTATAGATATTTTCAAATGCATGCATATTTTATTCATACAAAATAAATTAAAGATTTAACAAAAATAAAATCTTAGGATATTTAAAATTAAATATTTTATTAATATTTCATGCTAGTGAACGGGGTATCCAAAAAAGGTTACTGACTAAATTAAAAAATAACTTTATTAGAATTAATAATTAATTTTTTTAATTATTATCCAAACATTTGTGTCTATCATGCATAATAAATCAAAACAAATAAAAACATAACCTTACTAAATTATCGTATCAAAAATTTTTCATAAATTTTTCATGCTCGCACACGCCATAGATAAGTTATCTAATTCAAATTATTAAAATGAATTAATAATCAATTGGATTAGATTAAAATTGAATCTTTACTAATAATTAATGCGGAATAGTTTTAAATGAAATTTTCTTTTGAGTAGGTTGGTGTTTTTAATATTTTTATGTGATAGTTACCTAACACTTTTTGAAGAAAAGAAAAAAAAATCCCACAACCAAATATAAGAAGAAAATGATTTATAGTTCATTTTTAAATTGAAAATTTCATTCGATTTGACGGTTTTTAACCAAACCAAACTATAACTACAAAATTTCTTAAAATGGTAATCCCACAAACCAAATAAATGTTTTAAAGCTTAATCCAAACCTAAACACAAGGATAGATTTAATAAAAGCATAAATATGTTTGGATGTTTGAAGAATCAAACTTAACTCAAACTTCTACAGAAGAAAGTTAAGAAACTCCTCGATCAAATCTTCATGATAATAGAGAAGATCAACGACCTATACAAGATATTATAGTAAACAAATCAAACCAAGAAAAAAACACAAGTGTAAGTGCGACAAAATAATAGCCCACCAAGAACCTTCCCTCCTCTTGCACCTCCTTTTGCGACTTCTTTCGATCTTTATACATTTTCAGTTCCGAGAGAACTGACATATACACATGAGTATCAACGGTCTTAAATCTTGTCTGCACATCAATGAATTCGTTATATAAGTACAAAATTTAGCAAAGAATGTGGTAATATTGAAAACGGTATTTTCTTCGGATCAGTTTTACCATTTTATCATTTTATACCTTAACATTGTTCAAAAAGTTATGTGCATAAGACTCAAGAAGTTCTCTTTCGGTTTGCTCAGCCTCGGGAGGGATGGTTGTCTTAGCCTCTAAGAAGACACTTAAACCAAGAAGTAGCTTCGGATGCCCTTCCATGAGTTGAGTCATCCTTGCAATGGCACTAGCTTCATTGGCTCTACAAAATAGAATCATCAATTCACATTGAGTTTTGTTATGTAGATTAATGGGAGTTGAAATTAAAAGCAAACCAGGGAGAGGATAATATTCATACCCATTAGCGGTAGCAACCCTTGCGAGCTTCAAAAACTCTTCAAATTTTTCAGGTTGATCGTGAAATGCTTCATATACATAAGCGGCATATAAAAGTTTATCATCCATAGTTGACTTCGGTTTGAAATTGGCCTAAACCTTTGTTAATTATCCAAATAAAAACAAAATTCGTTCATTCAAACAGATCAAATCATCATTCGATCCCTCTAGATCTTAATTACTACTTCTTATATAAAAGAGATGACTTTTGAAAGAGAAACCCTAGAGTAAAAAAATATTTATCTCATTATTCCTCACGAAACCACACTTGCATTGAACATGAAAAATCAAGATTACAATATTCTATAAAACTAATCAAAAACCAGCCATTGGATTCGACACCTCAATGTCATTCTCAACAATAAACAACTCATAAGGCTTCTTCTCGAGTATATCGTCGTATTAACGATTCATGTAAAAATTCATATTCTAGACTAAAAATTCGTAAAACTTTCATCAATTATAAGCATCTTTAGAACCCCCCCGAAATCAATCACTATATAGAGAAATAAACAACAAAGAAGGCTGAGCAGGAAACTAGAAAATAATCAAAGGAGATATCCACATATAAAATTGAGAGCAACAAACCATAAAACTCTATCTTTAACCTAATCCTCAATGATGATTTCACATTTCACATGAACAAAAAAGGATAAAACTGAAGAAGAAGAAGAGAAGATACCTCTTCGCAGAGCAAAAAAGACTTCAAGATTTCCAGAAAAAATTATCGATCAGACACAAACTTTTCCCTCACTTCACTCATTACTTTGATTTATATGGATATTTTCATATAGAAGAATTTGGTCAAATATGTGAAACTGGAATTTAACAGCTTTCTATATACTAAATCAAAGATGAGAAGAATTCTGTGCCAAATCAAGAAATATATGTTACAACAATTTTTACTACCAACTAATTGAAATGACGTAATAATTAGTTGGATTAGATTGTTTTCATTAGGTATTTTGGTGTATTAGAAATTTAGAATATTGAGTCCAATAGCCTATATTAATTCGATTATTGGGTATTAAATTAATCTTCATTCCTAAATAAATACACCATTTATTACATGTAACTCCTCTTCATTCTTTTTTCTAGGAGGAGAAATTATAGAATAAAATTATCCCCATCAATTTGAGGAAGAACGAAAGGAATATATATATATATAAAATAAAAAGCAAAAATAAATTTATTTAAATAAATATGTTTTTCATAATTTGAATAAAATGAATTTAAATCCAATAGAATATTATATTTTAAATTAATATATGGTAAAATATTGAACCAAAAAGATCTAATAATTGTTGTACGTCGAACTCGAAGTACTGCTCCGCATACATATCAGCTAAACTAATCATATCTGCTATTCAAACACAACCATGCAAATACGTAATATATTAGTCGATAAAATTATTGTTATTTATATACACGATACATTAATATATTAGTCGGCTTGGTCATCTGTCAGCCTTATAATGCTGCCGGCCAGTCTAGACACGTTAACAAGTATTAGACTCAAGTCACCATATGACATAGTTGAATATCTACCCTCATTTTTGGCATCAACTGGATTGGTCTGTCTACCTTACGTTAGAGCCATATGAACCTTCTCAATAACCACCATTTCTTGCTCATAAAATACTTTTTCCAGCACTCTCTGACTAGCCAATATACAACCATCCGCCAAGAGCTCTTCCCTAAGAACCATTCCGTCGTCACCAGCACCGCAGGTATTATCCACATTTGTGTTTATGTTACCGTTATCATAAATATTACCGCGATAATTTATTTGTTGTCCACCTAACTCCATTCCTGCATTGCCAAGTACATAAGAATTTCCACCAACATCAAATTAGCTCCTCTCTGAAATCGATTCCGCTCCACCTCATATGCACAAACGGTGACACAAATTGACAGTTCGTTACAGTCCATGCATACTGCCATTAAAGCCTCCACAATACCATTGCTAAATACATGTGGTACCAACATGGATTCGGGGAACTGGTAGGTCAACGTCACCATTGTATTCACTTCAATGAGGTATCTTGCCCTCACAATATCTATGAGAGTGGCGTAGCTCTGATTTTCTTGCACCGTAACTCCCATAGGTAATCTATTCATGCATTGCCAAATACATGTGAGTTTCCACCAACATCAAAATTAGCTCCTCTCTGAAATTGATACCGCTCCACCTCATATGCGCCAATGGTTACACTAACTGACAGTTCGTCACAGTCCATGCATACCGCCATGAAAGCCTCCACAATACCATTGTTAAATACATGTGGTACCAACATGCATTCGGGGAATGGTAGGTCAACGTCACCATTGTATTCACTTTAATGAGGTATCTTGCCCTCACCATATCTATGAGAGTGGCGTAGCTAATTTTCTTTCACCATAACTCCCACAGCTAATCTAATCCGGCTTGATTATGAAATTCCAGTCTATCATCTCCCTTTTCACACACACCGTAAACTAGCCTCATAAGCCTCGCCATTTAATAAATTCACTGTGATTTTTTTTTAAATGTATTAGTTTCCAACCTAGAGAAAATAACAATTTTTATTCAACATGTTACAACTTTTACCAAGCGCTAACATAATAAATAGATTAGAAATTTATACATTACAACATTAGATATAAGAACGTCACATTCACAGTAAAAACTGAGTACGAGAACACCATTAATGCTGTTATTAAAATTTCAAAGGTCAAATTTATCAGTTGCAATACATTAACTACAAACTAAAGCAAAAAAATGACTACAACTATACCTTGAGCTTAATCCAAACAAGTGACCATCGAATTTCTGAAAGAGATAAAAAGCTAAAAAAATTTCACTCTTTCGTAGCACATTTTTTCTTCTTTGTCTAACAATGGTGTTTCCGTAGCCCATGATCTATAGAATAATAAACAAATCTAATAACCTGTACTTACACATACATATATAAAATATTTGTACTGCCAAAGAAATCTAGCCGTATCACTACATTTAATACTCGCCGCTTGACAACAAAAATATGTTGCTGGAAATCATTTAACTTTTCCTCTTGCCATCAACAATACCCTATAAATATCTTCCATAATCTATCTTAAATTTGGTTTAGATTTTATAATCTCCTGAATTGGCATCTTAAGCGGGTTATTTTTGTTAACTCTATCACAAATCTGAATACCACTTTTCCTTCCAGTCAACGTTTTGTCGCTCTCCTAATTTGCACTTCAATCTTTGTTATCTACATAATTTACACAAATCTTTCATATATATATTTAGTAAAAAAAGCATATAAATTTCTTATTTTTTGTGACTATTTTACTAAACATTTTTTTGCTCGATTACAAAGCATGTTTAAAACAATACCATAAAATCCTTGACATTTGTGATTTGTCTTTCGGTGGAATTTAACGGGGAATAGTTTTAAACGAAATTTTATTTTATAGTAGGTTTGGGTTTTTGATTTTTTAATACGATAATTCAAAAACTTCAATGCGAAAATCATCTATATAAATATATAAATAGAGAGCTCTAAAATCTTTAATATGATAATTCAAAAATTTTAATGCGAAAATCATCTATATAAATAGAGAGCTATAAAATATTGGAGTACATCATTTTAAGATTATAATCTTAAGTTTTATAATTTTAGATATATACTATCTTAGTTGCACAACATGTTAAATACACATTTTAATACGATGAATAAAAAGAACTAAGTTTGATTGATTTTATTAAAAAATTTACTTCATGAAAAAAAATATATTTTATTTCATACCGAGTTACAATTCGTAATATAAAACTTTTATAAGAAACACGATGCCTATTAAATTTTAAAGAAAAATAGCACGATACTAAGTTTAACTTCTTAGGACGAGCTAAATAAACTAAATTTATAGATATTGTCGAATGCATGTTTTATTCATACAAAATAAATTATTAGATAAACAAAAATAACATCGTAGTATATTTAAAATTTAATATTTTACTAATATTTCATGCTAGTGAACGGCATATCCAAAAAAGTTTACTCACTAAATTAAAAATAACGTTATTAGAATTAATAATTAAAAATTTTAAATTATTATCTAAACGCTGTGTCTATATATCAGGCATAATAAATCAATATAAATAAAAACATAAGCGCACTAAATTATCGTATCAAAAAATTTTCATAAATTTTTCATGCTCGCGCACGGCATAGACGAGTCATCTAATTCAAATTATTGAAATGAATTAATAATCAATTGGATTAGATTAAAATTGAATCTTTACTAATAATAAAGGGGGATAGTTTTAAATGAAATTTTCATTTGAGTAGGTTGGTGTTTTTGGTATTTTTATGTGATAGTTATTTAAAACTTTTTGAAGAAAAGAAAAAGAAATCCCACAACCAAATATAAGCTGAAAATTATTTATAGTTCATTTTTAAATAGAAAATTTCATTTGATTTGACTGTGTTTAACCAAACCAAACTATAACTACAAAATTTCTTAAAATGGTAATCCCACAAACCAAATAAATGTTTCAAAGCTTAATCCAAACCTAAACACAAGGATAGATTTAATAAAAGCATAAGTATGTTTGGACGTTTGAAGAATCAAACTTAACTCAAACTTCTACCGAAGAAAGTTAAGAAACTCCTCGATCAAATCTTCATGATAGTAGAGCAGATCAACGACCTATACAAGATATATAGTAAGCAAATCAAACCAAGAAAAAAACACAAGTGTAAGTGCGACAAAATAATAGCCCACCAAGAACCTTACCTCCTCTTGCACCTCCTTTTGCGACTTCTTTCGATCTTTATACATTTTCAGTTCCGAGAGAACTGACATATACACATGAGTATCAACGGTCTTAAATCTTGTCTGCACATCGATAAATTCGTTATATAAGTCACAAATTTAGCAAAGAAGGTGGTAATATTGAAAACGGTATTTCCTTCGGATCAGTTTTACCATTTTATCATTTTATACCTTAACATTGTTCAAAAAGTTATGTGCATAAGACTCAAGAAGTTCTCTTTCGGTTTGCTCAGCCTCGGGAGGGATGGTTCTCTTATCCTCTAAGAAGACACTTAAACCAAGAAGTAGCTTCGGATGCCCTTCCATGAGTTGAGTCATCCTTGCAATGGCACTAGCTTCATTGGTTCTACAAAATAGAATCATCAATTCACATTGAGTTTTGTTATGTAGATTAATGGGAGTTGAAATTAAAAGCAAACCAGGGAGAGGATAATATTCATACCCATTAGCGGTAGCAACCCTCGCGAGCTTCAAAAACTCTTCAAATTTTTCAGGTTGACCGTGAAATGCTTCATATACAGAAGCGACATATAAAAGTTTATCATCCATAGTTTGACTTCGGTTTGAAATTGGCCTAAACCTTTGTTAATTATCCAAATAAAAACAAAATTCGTTTATTCAAACAGATCAAATCATCATTCGATCCCTCTAGATCTTAATTACTACTTCTTATATAAAAGAGATGACTTTTGAAAGAGAAACCCTAGAGTAAAAAAATATTTATCTCATTATTCCTCACGAAACCACACTTGCATTGAACATGAAAAATCAAGATTACAATATTCTATAAAACTAATCAAAAACCAGCCATTGGATTCGACACCTCAATGTCATTCTCAACAATAAACAACTCATAAGGCTTCTTCTCGAGTATATCGTCGTATTAACGATTCATGTAAAAATTCATATTCTAGACTAAAAATTCGTAAAACTTTCATCAATTATAAGCATCTTTAGAACCCCCCCGAAATCAATCACTATATAGAGAAATAAACAACAAAGAAGGCTGAGCAGGAAACTAGAAAATAATCAAAGGAGATATCCACATATAAAATTGAGAGCAACAAACCATAAAACTCTATCTTTAACCTAATCCTCAATGATGATTTCACATTTCACATGAACAAAAAAGGATAAAACTGAAAAAGAAGAAGAGAAGATACCTCTTCGCAGAGCAAAAAGGACTTCAAGATTTCCAGAAAAAAATTATCGATAAGACACAAACTTTTCCCTCACTTCACTCATCACTTTGATTTAGGATATTTTCATATAGAAGAATTTGGTCAAATATGTGAAACTGGAATTTAACAACTTTCTATATACTAAATCAAAGATGAGAAGAATTCTGTGTCAAATAAAGAAATATATTTTACAACAATTTTTACTGCCAACTAATTGAAATGATTTAATAATTAGTTGGATTAGATTGTTTTAGTTAGGTATTTTGGTGTATTAGAAATTTCTAATATTGAGTCCAATAGCCTATATTCATTAGATTCTTGGGTATTAAATTAAATTCTAAACTCATAAATTCTAACATGTATCTATATATATATATATATATATATATATATATATATATATATATATTATTTTAGTTGCACAACATGTTAAATACATATTTTATAAAATATATGATTAATAAACAAAACTAATTTTGATTGATTTCATTAACAATTTTACTTCATGAGAAAATTAATAATTTATTTCATACCGAGTCACAATTTATAATTTAAAACTTGATCATTTCAAATATTGTCCAATATAAGAAACACGATGCATATTAAATTCTAAAGAAAAATAGCACGATACTAAGTTTAACTTCTTAGGATGAGCTAAATAAACTAAAATTATAGATATTGTCGAATGCATATTTTATTCGTACAAAATCAATTAAATTAAGATTAACAAAAATAACATCATAGTATATTTAAAATTTAACATTTTACTAATATTTCATGCTAGTGAACGATGTATGCAAGCAATTTTACTGACTAAATTTTAAAATAACATTATTAAAATTAATAATTAATTTTTTTAGATTATTATCTAAACGTTTGTGTCTGTCATGCATAATAAATCAAAACAGATAATTACATAGCCTTACTAAATTATCGTATCAAAATTTTTTCATAAATTTTTCATGCTCACGCACGGCATAGACGAGTCATCTAATTCAAATTATTGAAATGAATTAATAATCAATTGGATTAGATTAAAATTGAATCTTTACTAATAATTAATGGGGAATAGTTTTAAATGAAACTTTCTTTTGAGTAGGTTGGTGTTTTTGATATTTTTATGTGATACTTATCTAACACTTTTTGAAGAAAATAAAAAGACACAACCAGATATAAGAACAAAATTATTTATAGTTCCTTTTTAAATCGAAAATTTCATTCGATTTAACGATTTTTAACCAAACCAAACTATAACTACAAAATTTCTTAAAATGGTAATCCCACAAACCAAATAAATGTTTCAAAGCTTAATCCAAACCTAAACCCAAGGATAGATTTAATAAAAGCATAAATATGTTTGGATGTTTGAAGAATCGAACTTAACTAAAACTTCTACCAAAGAAAGTTAAGAAACTCCTCGATCAAATCTTCATGATAGTAGAGAAGATCAACGACCTATACAAGATATATAGTAAAAACATCAAACCAAGAAAAAATCACAAGTGTAAGTGCGACAAAAAAAATAGCCCACCAAGAACTTTACCTCCTCTTGCAACTCCTTTTGCGACTTCTTTCGATCTTTATACATTTTCAGTTCCGAAAGAACTGACATATACACATGAGTATCAACGGTCTTAAATCTTGTCTGCAAATCGATGAATTCGTAGTATAAGTCACAAATTTAGCAAAGAAGGTGATAATATTGAAAACGGTATTTCCTTGGCATCACTTTTACCATTTTTTCATTTTATACTTTAACATTGTTCAAAAAGTTATGTGCATAAGACTCAAGAAGTTCTCTTTCGGTTTGCTCAGCCTCGGGAGGGATGGTTCTCTTAGCCTCTAAGAAGACATTTAAACCAAGAAGTAGCTTCGGATGCCCTTCCATGAGTTGAGTCATCCTTGCAATGGCACTAGCTTCATTGGTTCTACAAGATAGAATCATTAATTGACATTGAGTTTTGTTATATATGAAGATTAATGGGAGTTGAAAGTAAAAACAAACCAGGGAGAGGATAATATTCATACCCATTAGCGGTAGCAACCCTCGCGAGCTTCAAAAACTCTTCAAATTTTTCAGGTTGACCGTGAAATGCTTCATATACAGAAGCGGCGTATAAAAGTTTATCATCCATAGTTGACTTCGGTTTGAAATTGGCCTAAAACTTTGTTAATTATCCAAATAAAAACAAAATTCGTTCATTCAAACAGATCAAATCATCATTCGATCCCTCTAGATCTTAATTACCACTTCTTATCTAAAAGAGATGACTTTTGAAAGAGAAACCCTAAGAGTAAAGAAATATTTACCTCATTATTCCTCACGAACCACATGAAAATTCAAGATTACAATATTCTATACAACTAATCAAAAACCAGCCATTGGATTCGACACCTCAATGTCATTCTCAGCAATAAACAACTCATTCATGTAAATATTTCATCTTCTAGACTAAAATTTGTATAAATTTCATCAATTATAAGCATCTTTAGAACCCCCCCCCCGAAATCAATCACTATAGAGAGAAATAAACAACAAAGAAGGCTGAGCAAGAAACTAGAAAATAATCAAAGGAGACATCGAGAAGGAGTTGAGAGCAACCAACCAGAAAACTCGATCTTTAAGCTAATCGTCAGATAATATTTAACGAAAAAGGATAAAAATGAAGAAGATGGTCGTATAGTTAAAGAACGAGCAAGAAACTTCCTCTTCGCAGAGTAAAATAGCAAGAAGATGGACTTCAAGATTTTCAGAAACAAACCTACAGAGACTGATTTGTGTTTTTTGAAAGAAATATTTTTTTATCGATCAGACAGTTTTAGGCACAAGCTTTTCCCTCACTCACTGCAATCATTATTTTGGTCAAACCTGTGAAACTCGAATTTAACAGCTTTCTATATACTAATCAAAGATGACGAGAGAAATATTTTGTCCAATAAAGAAATATATTTTACATCAATTTTTAGTACGAACTAACTGAGAAAAATTAATGTACTTATTTTTGTTTAGTAAACAAATTCGAAATATTTAAATTTTAGTAACTAATTTTCAAAAATATATTTAAATGATATATTTGACACATTTTCATTAAAATCTGTTACTTTTGTATCTCAAAATTAATATGTTCCGTAGCGATCAGTTTTCTATTTAGGCTTTTAAAATAAAAATTTAGTAATTGAAATGAATTAATAATTAGTTGGATTATATTGTAAAAATTAGGTATTTTGGTGTATTAGAAATTTAGAATATTGAGTCCAATAGCATATTTTAGTTAAATTATTGGGTATTAAATTAAATTCTAAACTCAGAAATTCTAACATTTATCTCTATATCATAAATTAGACCTCCACAAAAAATTAGGGTTTTGAATGGTGACCAACAAACAAGAAAATAATGATGGAGAGCATTGACTTCCTTTTTATTCCTAAAATATCACACCATTTAAAAATAATTTTTGTTACATATAATTTCCCATCAAATTTGAGGAAGAACAAAGAGGAACATGCACATATATATGTAAAAATAATAAAAGCAAAAACAAAATTTATAAAATATTTTTTCAATAACAATTTTAAATTTATTTTATAAAAAATTGCAATAAAAAAAAATATTCAAAATAGTATGATATGTTGAGGATGATTTTTATTTTCAAAATAGTTTTTTCTTAAATTACATATAAAAATAATAAGTTGTGATGGTTACCATTCACTCTAACCGTTTACTCCGTTCCTCATTACTCATTTGCATTTTATTCCTCTTCGTTCCTTCAATATTTTTCCATTTCATTTTTTTAATTTTTTTTTTCTCATCATTCATATTGTTCCTTATCACCAATCGAAGCCTAGATATACACGTAAAATAATAGCATGTAATGGAAAAAATAGTCGACCCGTAACAATTAAGTAAAAGGTAAAATCGTACAAAAAGTATTTAAATCACATTATTACCATTTTTAAAATTTCCATCTTATTTATGGACATGGAGTGCAAATACTCTATTCAATAACTAAACTTCTGCAAAAATATTAACAACGCTAGCATAATTGCAATATACTACTAGATTTTGAACCGAGCGCATGATTAAATGATTAAATAGGTTGACTAATCGATGTTAACATATATAAATTTTTAATATTTAAACGTGTATGACAAAATATATGAATTCTAACATCTATAAACGTATAAAATGATATGTATTATGCATAAATGTAATAAAGTTGAATACTTTTGATCAAGCATCTGTTTTAATATTTTATGTGTAAAATTGATCAAAACATATGTAAATATTATTTATTTTAATATCTTTTAAGTGTAAAATTGATCTTCATTATTCGTGTAAATTATAGAGTATACGATAAATCAGATAAATTTTAGATTTATATGAATTTGTGGGACATAACAAACGAAAAAAAAAATGTTTTCCAATAACGAATTGTATAAATATTTGCAAGTGTGATTAAATATGTATAATAGACTACATCATAATAAAAATATTTGTAGTATACTAATCTAAATACATATATACACAATAGATAATATTGTTATAAATATAATAATAAAAAGTTTGTTAATATATCAGAAAATTTTAAAAATAGATGATATGGTAAGTCTAAAATATTACATTTAGTTGAGTTTAAATTTATAAAACATGTATTAATAGACTTATGTTATCAAATTAATGATAATATGTAGAAATTTCCACCATGGCATATATTTTTAATTGAAATGTTGTGATTGATTAAAATTAAATGATGTGTTCTTTAATTTACTTATTGCTTGATACCTAAATTTTTTTTCTTTGAATGTCTCTTCTATTGATATATATAGATAGGATAGGATGTATAAATTGACTAAAACTTCAAAAAGTAAAAAAAAAAAAAAAAAAAAAAAACACTGAAAACATAATTTGGAAGATCGGTACTTCCAATGTTGACTTTACAGAACAATAAAAAACAAAGACTTGCAGTTAAATATAGCTTCAAATTTGATTAGTGGCTTGGCAAAACGAGTTTAAAGGAGGTAATTGAGATGGGTGTTCGTGGTCCTTTCAATCGTGAGGCGTTTGAAGATCTAGCCCGAAAATGGAAGTTTCCACACGCAATCTCAATCTAGAAGAAAGGAACCTCCACAAACTCAAAAAGCTAATTGTAGAATTGCAAACTCGTATGAATGCAGCTTCAGAGAATGATAACATTACCACTGAAGAACTTGTGGCGATAAAATGGAAACTATGTGATACTAATTGAAAAGAAGAGTTATTTTGGAAATAAATGAACAGAGCAAACTGATTAAGAGTAGATGACAAGAATACAAAATTTTTCTATGCTACGAAAAAGGAGAGCAAGGAATAATATCATTAGTCTTGAGGACCAAGTTGGTGACTAGGTTGATAACGAAGATGTCATTAAGATTATAGTTGTACAATATTTTGATAGAATCTTTACTTCCTCGAATTCGAATGACTTTTTAGTTTTCACAAGCACTCCACGATGTTCCATGATGATCTCATGTGATAAAAAAAGACCCTTACAAGAGAGATTTTGAGGCGGAAGTCAAATGTGTTTTTTTCAAACGAACCCGGAGAAAGCCCTAGGGCCAAACGGTATAACGACATTGTTTTATCGACGGTTTTGGCCCACCATAGGCCCATATCTAGTGAAGACAATAAAATGATTCTTTAACTCCAGAAGTTTCGTTGGAAAGCTAAATGAGGCTAATAAGTAATAGCTGCTTGATTATGCAGAAAGACAGACCTCATGCTGAGTTCAGATCGATCACCTTTTGCAATGTCAGCTACAAGGTGAGGTTCTAAGTCTCCGCCTCAACAAATTCTCCCGAGCTTGATCTCAGAGACAAAAATGGCTTTCGTAGGTGAACGGTTCATCATTAATGATATCTTAATAGCTCAAGACAATTTCCAAGTCCTTAGATACAATTTTGTATATAAAAAAAAGTATATATCGATAAAAACTGGCATGAGTAAGGCTTATGATCGATTGAAATAAAAAATTTTACACCTTTGATGGAGACATTTGGCTTTGCCCCACGTTGGGTAAGATGGATTATGCATTTTATATCGCCAGTCTTGTACCAAACCCTCCTTCATGGAGAGGCTAGAGGTCTCATCCTGCCTAACTAGAGGACTTCGACCAAGAGACCTCTTTCCCATGCCTTTTTATCATCAGCGTGAAAGTTCTTGTTGCACAAATATGGAACACAAAAAGGTATAACCGGATCCAAGGTCTTCATATTGCACTGATGCATTCATATTTTAACATGTTAGCATACATTTTTCTTAGCTTTTATAGTCATTGGACTTGCATTTTGCATATTTCTCCTCATTTTAAAACTCATATAGAATATGTTAAGTTCTAGAGTCATAGGCTTCATATTATGCATTTGCATTGCATTTTTAATCTTTTCAGGTACAATGAAAGCTAAAGAGTTGGAGGAACCAAATGAAGTTGGAAGAACATGAAGGAGAGTGAAGAAAACACAAGAATGCAAAAACATGCAGATATAGTCCGAATCGGCTCAAAGTCATGTCTGTTGAAGGCCTTCCCGTGATCGGATTAATCTAAAATTTGGTGGAGCGATAGAAAATTGAATTAGCTTTCCAATAGAAGTTGTTTCAATTCATTCGGAGCCATATCGCGAAAGTTATCATCGATTTACTGGACACGGATCACCAGAACGATTGATCTGTTTCGGATGATCGATCCAAAATATCTCGCTAATTTGGATCGATCGATCTGATGCTCGATCTGCACTATTTTTTGTTGACTTTATGTTGACTTTGACTATTTAGCCTTTAGTTTTACCTAGATATTTTTCTTAGTATAAATACTCTCTTAAACATTGTAAAAATCTAAATTTTCTTCTCTATAGAGTTGGATTTTGATCCAAAATCTTTTCTTGTTGTTTTGGATTGATCTTTATCATCTCATGCCACTCAAGTGAAGGATTCTTCATCTCTATCTCTTATGTTATGTTTATCTCTTTTCTTTTGCTTTTCTTTATGTTTAGGAACTAGTTTTCTCATGGATTATGGACTAGGTAGATTAGGTTTATTTATGGTTGATTGATGATGCTTAGAGTTAGTTTCATGTGATTTCTAAGGTTTAGGATGTGTTTAATGCTAGTTTAGATTTAGCTAATCAAAATCTTGATCATGATCATTTCATGCCCGGAAGGTGTTCGATGAAATGTCTAGGAGAATTCTAAACTTGTTTTTCATACGTAACCAATGAGAATTGATGTTTAAGGTGATTAGTTGATATTGTGGACTTGAACTTAATGATTATTGATCACTAAATTGCAATTGGAAGATTAGCTTAATTATGTGATTAATAAATGGATTAATGTCATGAGAGTGAATTAGTCTATTGTGAGTGATCATTGTCATGGAATTGAGCATGCTTGTTTGTTCTAGCATCATTAATTAGTCATTAGCCATTCCAAATCAATTACCTTTTCCCATGATCCATGTTTTCTCTTTTGCTGAACCATGAGTTGTGCTAGATTATGATGTTTTGATAGTTAGATGATGAGTATTATGGTTGATCCATGTTAGATCTTTCACCTAGGTTGTTCTTAATGCTAGTTTTGACTTGATCACTCAAAATCTAGATCGATAGACATTTTCACACCCGAGAGGTGTTTGTGGAAATGTTTGAACCAAACCTTTTGTGAGCTTGAGTCACATAGCTATTTGACCGTGGTTCTATGAACTCTTGTGACGAAAATGGAAGTATATCAATGCTTGTCTAATCATTGAGATGGAATGCCTAACCGCAGATCTTGAATGTGATTAGAGAAAGGGGGTTTTACCATTGGTGTGGATTAACCTAAAGAATGAATATTCCGTTGTCTAAGATAGTGCTTAATTAAACATTTTGCATCATTGTTTGATTGTTAATCCACTCATGATAGTTTAGCTCAAGGTCCAATCCTTTTTCTTTGTTTTACTTATTGCATTTTAGTTTCTTGTATTTTTTTTATTTTAAACCAAACAAAACACCAAATTTTTTTGCTATAGATTAGTTTGTTTCTCGCATCTCTAGTGTGCAAGGTTTAGTCCCTTGGGATCGACCCTTAAATACTACCTCGGTGTACCATGCATTTGTAGTTTTGTTTAAGGCTTTATAAATGTAAAGTTTAAGCGTCTAGTTAGATCTTCGCTACATAGTGAAGGTAAAATTATCCGCATCATGCACGGGCAAGCCGCCAACCTCTCATCTCATCTTTGTTGACGATGGTCTCTTTTTCTGTAAACGGGATACTCAACACAACTTGGAAATTGTAAACATTGTATGTTCTAATAGCGAGGTGTTTGGACATAAAATTAACCTCTCTAACTCCTCTATAATATTTGGGAATGATGCGGCACCTTGAGAATTCATCAAGAATGTGACATTGGTACTGGTATGAATCATATTTTACCGATTTTAAGCATGGTGTTTTTAGTGTTTTTAAATATTTTAGATTCTTTACAGAAAATGTGGGAAAGTTGGACAAAAAGGATGCAAAACGAGTACTTTGGAGGTTGGATAGTTTTCAAGCGTCATAAGTATTGCATCAGATGAAGGAATTCTCACCGTTGGATCATACTCAATTTTGGCCACAAGATAGATGGGGATGTTACCTTTCATTTCCAAGTGGTTTAAAGAAAATCAAATGGTTGGATCTCAAGGTATGTCCATATTCCTGAAGACTTGTAAATCTAGCTACGGGATAAAGCAAGTAGAGGAAGAAGGCCCTGATCAACCAATCCAGGCAGGGATCGATCAATAATGGGGCCATCATAAGTCTCTATCCCGATTTCTATTGCCAATCGATCGATAATGCCTCCCCTGATCAATCAATTTCTCCTGCGAATTTTTTTTTATCTTTATCGAAAATCTTCCTAAATCTTTTGGGAAAAACCCTAACCGACTTTGACACCTATATAAGAACCATCACAGCTACAAAATAGCAAAAATTCTCTTAGTTTCTTATGGTTATTTTACGCTCTATTGGATAATGAGAGAAGAAATCTCACTTCTTTGTATCTCATATATAAATTTTCTGAACCCTTTTGATTATTCTCCTAATGAATATGACTTATTCTTTGTTTTTGCTTTGGTTTGTTTAATCATATCCAAGTAATTTTCTTCTTGGGACTGAGAGTATTCAAAGACGATTCCATGGCTCGATAAACAAGTTTAGGAAATAGAGTTGCGCTTTCGATGAGATTAGTTCTTCATCTAATTGTGTTCGTTAATGCATATTGCTTCTTTGATCACTTACCAATTGATTCTAAGCAGTCTTTGCTTGAACATAACTTTGAGATGATTGTCTCTATGAATTTTACCTGAATAGATCGGTCCATGAACCCCTGAGAACTCCCTGAATGTCCAACGTTTTTATCTAATTTCTTTACATCATTTTTAATTATTGTTTTTCATTACTTTGTCGTGACGAAATCATCTTATTTTACTTTCTTAGCTTTTATCTTAGTTTACGATTACTATTATGTACTCTTGTTTCCTTGGATTCAATTTTAGAGTACTATAATTGATCGATGTTCACTTGCACCTAAGCCATTGTGTTCTTGGATAAAATCTGACACACGTCATGTAACTACTTAGGAATCCCTGAAAAGATTCATGGTTCAAATACATAGATTTTTTTTGCTTTTGTCAAGAACATACTCTAAGGTAGAATCAACTCATTCTGCGAAATTCCTCTAAAAAGGGAGAAAAGAGGTACTCATTAAATTTGTGGCCCAAACCCTTCTGATATATATGATGTCGTGATTTCTTCTTCCAAAGAGTGTTTGCTCAAGACTGAGTAGCGCAATTTGTAACAGTAGAGCTCCGAAGAGAATACTAAAGGTATTCACTAGATTGCTTGAGACAAGTTGTGCACACAACTTTCTTCAAGTGAACTGTGTTTTAGATATCTCAAAGAGTTCAATTTGGCTCTTCTCGCAAAATAACTCAAGACTTCTTTTGAGGTTTCCTAATTCTCTACAAAGTTGAGTCCTCAGAGGTAAATATTTCAAATACTATAATCCCCTATAGGTTCAATCGTCAACCGACGATCATATGGTTGAAGATGCATCATGGCAGCAAAGCCTTTGTTGATCTCGAGACTCAATGGACTATTGTAGTGGGTATGGAGCGAGCCATGGATACCTAAAATTCCGGCATGTCCGCCTAAGAGCTTAAGTGCTGAGTTAAATCTCTTTCTTTTCGTCAATGACTTATGATATATTTGAGACCAAACCGTGGAATTTAGATCGACTTCGTGCACTGTTTGTTCCGGAAAACATTCCCTTTATCTTAGGGATTTGACCAATTCGTTTTTTTAGAAAAAATTATAGTTTTCTTACACCAAATGGATATTGGATCGCGAAAGACCTCCCTCGCCTTGATTACGACCGCCATGTTCAAGGACCTAGTGTCACGACACTATTGGCACAGACTTGGAAATTCAAAACTTTAAGAAAGTTAAAACACTTTGTGGCAAACCATTTCGTGGATGCTTTTTGTGAATTCATAGAGCTCATATTGGTCGATAGCCTTTTATATCTTTCATTATCCTTATACCTAACTATAAATTTTTTGAATATAAGGTATTAAGATATGTGTAACAATTTCTAATCACATGATCCACAGTTTCTCAAATTTTATCAACGCGAAGTGAATGTTATTTAGTTACAAAATTCAATGTTAGTGCTCCAAGAGGAAAACAAAACACAAATACCACATATATTTCAACTACTTTACCAAGATGAGGAAAATTCCTTCTATAACTGATAAGAATTTTCTCGAATTAACATCTTTAAAAAAAACATTAATCGTGATTGTTGGTTAGTTTATTCCAATGATGGTTTAAGTATTTTAATAAGTTTTACTTATATTTGGATTTTACTAATTTGCTAATTCTGTATTTTCTTAATTTTTTCGTTTGCTTAGTCGATTTATTTGGAGCACTTGTTAAAATGGGTGAAATTAGAAGTTTTGAAGATAAATAAAGTGATGAATGATTGGCCGTCAACAATAGATACCTTCAATTCAAATTTAGAGACATTGAGTATTTGAACAAAAATTCAGAATTACTCTGTTACAATATATACCATACTACTAATTAAATCTAACACTAATAAGTTTGTATTAATCTTTCTAAGGGATTTTAGCTTAACTGCATTGCAACTGGTGAATACGTTAACAATTTCATTACAAAGTTTAAAATTTTTGGTGATCACCTCTTATTTGTGTCCTGGAGTTTTGGCGAGTTAATGTTTTCGGAGGTAATGATTTTAATATCAATTTCTTATGGCAATTGTGATACACAAAACCGGAAACATCTTAATCAAATATAATGACATTTATGTTTCCTCTATTCTAAGTGACATACATGTTTATAATAGAATCGGACGTTCAGAATTATTGGTTGATCCTCAAATGGAAGAATTTGATGAATTGAAGCTCATGTAAGATTATCATTTCTGTATTTTGTTTCATAAATTTAACATAACTTACACAAAACCGTTTACTAATATTTCATTACTAATAAAATTAAGAAATGCATATAACAGAGGAAAGTTCTCTGATAACTGTAGGATAAAAGAGGACGATAATGAAGATTCTTTTAGATTTCAAATGTAATCGTGGTATTCTACTTACCATTGGTTCTGATTAAGTAACCTATCTATCTTGGTTACTTTCTTAAATTTATATTTGTTTTCTTTATCTTCCAATTGGTTAGTTTTGAATTATATATACTATTTTATAAATTGACAACAATCAACAATTGGAAAAAAATTACGTTTTTTATCCGGTCACTAAATTTTTTGGAATAAATATAAACAATTAAAACATAATACATAATCATTAGGAAAATTTGCCAAATTAAGACAAATTAACTCATTTATTGTCCCAATAAATTTTTCTATACATAATTTTGTCCCATTATGACTTAATTAAAAAGAAATTCGTTTTTACCCTTGAATATTGTTAAAAAAATGTTTTTTTTGTTAATTTTAAAAATTATTTTAAAAAAATTAATAGAAATTGTTTTTACCCATAATATTTTAAATAATTTTTTATAAAATTATTAAAGGTTTCATCTATTGCCCGAAGCCCTTCTCGGTCCTCTTTTCCTCGTCTTGATCTCCGCCGAAGTCATCGCCGTCGTCTCGTCCTCTCCGGCGAGTGAGATCTAGCCGGCATTTTCATCGTCCTCTCTGTTACCCTTCTCTTCTTCTTCCTTATCAGAAATCTAGCCGGCGAGTGAGGTCATCCTTTTGGCCAGATTTTAGCCTACATCAGAGATCTCTTCTTCAAATGAGCTTCTATGTTGCATATTTGAGTTTCCAATTAAACAAGGTAACAATCGCTACTCTTTCTTTGCTTTTTTGGTTATTGTGTTGTTATGTGTTAGAATTTTGGATCTGTCTTCGATTTTGTGTCATTGTTAATCGACGATGTTGTTCCTAAACAACAGCTTTTGAATCTGAATTTCGCATCTCTGATCCAATCTTTATGGCTACGATCTGCTTTGATAATGACTGATTTAATTTGATCTTCCTATATCGTAGATTTTTGCTTGGATTTGACGAGCGATTGCTCTTCTGTCTATTTTTTTTGTTTGTTTTTCATTCTTCCTGGCGCACGAATTGATCGATTGTTAGGAAGTGAAAGTATGTTTCATCTTTCAATGAGCTTTAAAATGTTATGTTTCAGTTCTCTAGTCGAGTTTCTTTGAGAGGTAGTTGCAATTCCTTATTGTAATAAACTGAAAGTTTGTTCTGGATCCATTTGACCACCATTGCTGTGAAAGTAATTTTAGCTTCTTAGGTTGAGATCCTATATGAACGATTTTTATAGCTAGTTTTGTGCCTCACCTCCTATTCTTTTGAGATTCATCTTTCATTTTATGTATTTCTGTGTATTGATTGTCATATAATGATCTTAATACGAAGCTTTGTTTTTATATATTTTGTGTTGCATAGGCGGATACTGTGAGTGAATTTTGCTGATGGGATTAATATGGGATTCTGTTACTTAATATTCAGATTCATAGAGACGATCATACTATATTTGATTTGAAAACAATTTTGCTTCTAATTACAAGCTTTGATTTGATTTGAAAAATGCATGATAAATGAATGATAATGTCTAAGAATTATGTTGTTTTTATTTTTTGTAGGTATGGATTTAGAGCTGCCAAAACGATTTTTTAGGGAAGGAAATGAACCGCAAGTGGAAAAGATCAACAACTGCTGCTGCAAAATGACGCTTCTGAAGACATTGAAGAATGTGCTGCCAGATGAATACGACGAAGTGAAGAGAGACCCGATCATCGCTCAGATTCTGGCAATTCATAAAAAATGTCTCGAATACTCGGGGAAATTGATACGCAGCTTCTTGTGTAAGCAGCTTGATACCTCCAAACTGCATGAACTATGGTTTGTGTTTGCTAGGAGGCCTCTACGATTTTATTTGCAAGAATTTTATGAATTTACTGGGCTCAAGTACGAAAAAGATGATAACTTCGATTTTGAGAAATGGGTAGATGATATGAATTTTCTGGAATAAGTTGCTAAAGAGACGCGGTAATATTTGCATAAAGACAATAAAGTAGGTGCACATAAAAAGTGTTAACAAGTGGAAGCGTGTGGACAGGTTGCGGTTGGTGTATTTGTGTGTTATTGCGGGTTTGTTAATGGCCAAGGATGAGAAGGTTAATATCTCACACACCTACATCAAATTGGTGATGGATATTGGTAAGCTACCGACTTATCCATGGAGTCTTCACGGATTTGATGTTCTAGTGCAGTCGATCAAGAAAAGTAGGGAGAAATTGACGTATAAGAAGAGCTACATTTTGGATGGCAGATTTGGATTATGGAAGCTATTATGGACTTTGGGGTTATGTTGGGCCGAAATCTCAATGAGGATTTCATAGTAGGTCCTAGATGTTCTAACTGGACTGAATCAACAACCCCGAATGCAATTGGACACAAATTAGAGTTACCATCTAATTCTGTAGCAACAAGTAGAACTCCTTTGTATTTACTCTTCAAAAACGTACCATCAACAACACCGACTCTCCAAATGGCTTTGTAGAACCCTTTTACAGATTGACCGAAAAAATAAAAGAATCTACCATCGCAATCGGTTTCGTAATGAGAATACGTACCCGGATTTGCTGCTTTTAGCATGTGCAAAATTTTTGGTATTTTACCATAATTTTTCTCTGGTATACCTCTAACCGCGTTAACTGCATACTCACGTGCATCCCATGCTAAAGAATAATTTAGCTCGCATCCATGCTCCGTACGCATAATTTGGATCACATCATTCGGTTTAGACCCTTCCTTGACACTCTCATATTTATGCATAATCAACATGCCGATTGTTTTTGCTGAAGCTGTCCTACCAAATTTGTTTTTGCTTAAAGGAGCACATGTATGTTCAGCAACATACTTGTTGATAATGAAATATTTAGACCCCGCCAAACACTCTGCACGAACACTCCAATTGCATGTGTTATCTGCACAGCGTATATTCCACCATCTTGTATCAGATTTTACAACTCGGTAGTCGAAGTTGTACTTCATTGCACATATTTCCATAGTCGACTTCAAAATGTTTTTGCTTCTGAAATGTTGATCCTTCTTTACAGCATTCTCTAAAGAAAACCGAACCATCTATTCACTGTATTCTTTTGCGTTTTCAGACATTACGCCATCATCACCATGTACCTGAACGTCATGGATATTGCATTTGAAGTGATCATTCTGCTTAGCCGGAGTCACTATTTCTTCTGATTTTTCGGGCATAATACCATCATCTTCTCCATTTGTTGAATAAGATGGCTCCTTATTCAAATCAATGTTGACTCTATTCTTTTGATTGTCAACTATAGCTGTAATTGTCACACACAATTGTATCGACGCATTCTTCCTTACATACTCAACGAAATTTTTGACTTGACGATCATTTGAGATAATAACTGGGAGAGATCCTAACTTATTGATCAAATCGCCAGGTTAAAAACTGCATTTGACATTAACAACGCTATGTTCAATTCCATAGTCCTCTGAAACCATAGTCTTTAGCTCCTCAAGAGTAGTAGTTGATTCCAAAGCAAGTAATCTACCTCGTTTTTTTTTCATCAACAACAAATCTCCACCCATTTTTGGCCCACGATATCCATTCACCACATGTAACATAGATATGCAGCATATTAACCGAGAAGAAGAAGAGAGAGAGAGAACCAGAGACAAGAATAAACGGAGAAGAGAAACGAAGAACAAAGCAAACAAAGAAGAAGAAAAAAACAAACGAAGAAGACAAAATATCGTAAACAATATTCACTTCTTTACGTTTTTGGAATAAAGATATGAGAAGATATGAGGAATATTCACTAACTTTATATCCTAGATTTGGGGAAATATTCTAAACTAACTTCGCAGAAAACAGCTTTTACATCCGTAGAAGATAGATAAAATGGTAGAATTTTTATTGAGAACGTGATAGAAGATAGAGAGAATGGTAGCATGTATATTCAGGATTTGGTAGTATCCATAGCAAAGTGTAAAACACGTATTCTACCAGATAGTAGAACACAGAGCAAGCATTAGAATTCAAATTCTACCCTTGGTAGATATATATCAAAAAGCAGAACAAATATTCTTCTAACTCGTAGAAGTAGAATGTGAATTCTGGAGGCCGTACGTAGAACAAATAAACAAAATATTTTTTTAACTTTGATTTTTCCGAAAACGATATTTTCAAACATTCACATGGATTGTTAATTCCGTTTTTTATATTTACCGATTTATTTAAGATTTAAAAATCATTTATTTTTAATTATTTACATTTGATTAAGGGTAGTTTAGAAAATAAATGGAAAAATGAAGAAAGGTTTATTAGGACAATATGTGAGTTAATTTGTCATTTTTTACCAAATTTCCCTAATCATTACACTTAATTTTGAATATTTACACAACAAATATTTCATTGTAAAAAGCCAAATAGTTAAATTATAAATCATAGAAACAAATAAACGTGAGATATTGATGGTGAGTCAGATTTTACCCTAAGACTAATAATCCAAAGCTGCAAGTGCACATCAAATCTATTGTAGTACTTGAGGAATCGATCCCACATATACTTTGAATGCATAATGGAAATAATAAATAAGAATTACACTAAGTGAAAGCAGACGTTATGGAGATTTTGAATGCAAGTAAATAAAAACAATTAATTAAAATCGATTTAAGCAATAAGAGAAAAGCGTTGGATTTCAGGGATTCACAATTCGAATTATTCAGGACTAACTCCTGGAGGCAATTGACATCGTTTTTCTTTCTCCTAAATTCAAATCACTATTATAAGATTAACTCATTCTCGTGGCGATAACCATCTATGTCTAAAATATGCTATTAATCAACTCTTGCAGTCAATAACATAGATAAACATGCAATTATTATCAAGTTCGATTGTTCATCTAACTTAGTAACTCAACTCTCGCAGGTTAAAGCGCTAGACTCATCAAACATCAGATCAAAACAATAACTCAAGTGATGTGCAAGCCGAAATCGTTCTATAATAAATTCCTAAATGATCAGTAAAGGAATATGCAATAAAATTAGATCTAAATGAAGGAGTACGCTAATTTATCAAGAGCGCCACTCTAATTGTTAAACCCTATCTATCGAACCATGAGATTCTCCTTGAAAATCTCTTATTCCCAACAATAAAACCATTCATATATGATTATGTAAACCAAAGCAAAAGCAGTAGAAAACATATTCATCCGTAGAGGTACAAGATGTGAGATCTTCTCCATTATCGAACAAAAGCAAAGAAAGAACAAAAGAAACTAAAAGACTTTGGTGATGAAGAGAAATTTATCAATCTCCAAAAATAATGATGAAGACTTGGTATTTTCGTGGTTGTTGTAGTGTTTATATAGGGTATGAGTCGAATCTACGTTTATTCCTTTATGGTTTAGGAGATAAAATCGATAAAAGGAAAATTTCCTTTTTTCATGGGCAGCGATCGCATAGGCCGATTGATCGATTGCCTATTAAAACTCGTTCTCCAGTCAAAGTTGCGGATATGCAATCCATCGAACGTAGGAGGCCGATCGATCGTGCTTTATATCCTCGGCTTGCTTCTCTTCGAACCTTGATTGAAAAGTCTCCAGGAAATCGATCTAATATGGAAATCGAAGCTAACACTCCCAGCTATCTTGTGGTAAAAATTGAGCTTGATCCAACGGTGGGAAGGTCTTCATCTGATGCTCATGATCTGTCACATCTTCAAATTGCTTGTTTTGCATCTTTTTTAATCCAATTTGCTCTAATATTTCGTAAATATTCTAAGATCCACAAATACACTAAAAACAGCCATAAAATACCAAAACCAAATAGTTTGTTAATTAAAAACATAATAAAAAAAGGTATATCAGATACGCAAACACCGGAAATAACAAATTTTAAATACTAGCGACGATCATATGGTTGTAGATGCGTCATGGCGGCAAAGCCTTTGTTGATCTCGCGATTCAAAGAATTATTGGAGTGGGTTTTGATACCTGAAATTCTGGCACGCCCGCCTAAGAGCTTAAGTGCCGAGTTAAATTCTCTTCTTTTTGTCGATAACTTAGGATATAACTCAGCACTTTGGATCGAATTCATGCACTGTTTGTTCGGAAATCTCCATTTATCTTAGGGATTTGACTAATTTGTTTTTTGTTTTTTCTCTGAGAAACGGTTATAGTTTGTCTTACACCAGTTCTGTCAAATGGATACTGGGCCGCGAGAGACCCCAGACGCAAGATGAAGGAAGAGACTATTAACCATCTACTATTTGAATGTTTTACAGCTTTGCCATTATATATGGTCCTTATCCACCATCATTGCCGAGCATTTTTCCCTCATGTTCAGCAATTTCGATTATCTTTCTTGGCGGGACAAGGAGGTAGGTGTTGCTGATGACCTTATGTTTTCTTTCCCTTAGATCATGTGATTTGTTTGGGAGGCACGAAATCAAAAAGTCTTGATACTGTGAGTAAATTTTCGTCAGATATATTTTGTCATGATATGCAAAAGACCGAGTCATGGCGGATGGCTAATGCTAGAGTGGAAGTCTGAGAGGATGCTGCCAATCCCAAATTAGTAAATATTTAAGTGCCAAATTGATGGATGGCATTAGTCTGATCCTATAAGTTGTCATGGTTGGATAGTCGCTTTGATTAATTTGTTGGAAAAACAAACAAAAAAAAGCAGCTTTATCTCGTTCTGTAATACTTCGATTTTTAATCACCGAGCCTGAATCTAATTGACACGACTGAACTGAATTGGTAAAAAGACGAGATGTGATAAAAGAACAAATGTGCATCTCAGAAACAATCAAATTGATCTCAAACCTCTATAAAAGAAACTATACAGTCTATTCTCGCTGTTGCTAAACTGTACATTCTCTTCTAATATTAGTAGAGATGTTGTTTGCTATAGGATCATTCTTTTGATAACAATCTGGAAAAGTCCTCGATTAAATCTTCATGATAATAGAGAAGATCAACGACCTACAAGATATATAAATAACCAAATCAAACCAAGAAAGAAACAGAAGCACAAGTGCCAACACAAAATTATCCAACCAAGAACCTACCTCCTCTCGCACTTCCTTTTCCGACATCTTTCCCTTTTGAAACTTTATCATTATCTCTTGAAATGACTCAACCACATGAGTGTCAATGCTCTGGAACCTTGTCTGCAGATCGATGAATTAGTTATTTAAATCACAAGTTCGCAAAAGAGGAAATACCTATTTGTCATTTCAGCATTTCTATACCTTGAGCTTTTTCATAAAATTCGCTCCATCAGCCTCAGCACGCTTTCTTTTGTTATAACTAGACTCAGCACCATGATGCACAACAGCCTCGGGAGGGATGGTTATCTTAGCCTCAGGAGGGGTGGTTGTCTTAGCCTCGGGAGCGATGGTTCTGTTTGTCTCTGGAGGGATTGTTATCTTAGCCCCAGCTGGAAGGAAGACATTGAAACCAAGAAACAGCTTCCGGTGATCTTTCATGAGTTCCTCCACCCTTGCAATGGTACTAGCAGCATCGACTCTACAAAAAGATACAAGTAACATCAGAATTGTTTGTTGTGTAGATTAGGAATTGAAATTAAGAGCAACCTGAACATAACTGGGACAAAACAATTCATACCTATAAGTGCTATAATCATTCAACAGCTTGATAAACTCGTCATATTTTGCAGGTTCATCATCAAATGCTTTCTGCACAGAGGCGACGTATGAAAACGAATCGTTAAAAGTTACCTCCGGTGGTACTCTTCTTCCAACCATGGTGTGAAATTGGCCTAACCCACTGTTGTTATCCAAAGAAAGAGGTTTAAAACAGATCAGATCACAATCCCTCTATTATCTCAAAGCTATTACCACTTTTTCTTTTAAAAAGTAATGACTTTAGAATCCTTGGAGAAACTAATTTAAACATCATTTTAGGACCATATGGAACAGAAACTACACGTGTGAAGCAGTCAATTGAAACAGAGGAAACCAACCAAACACTGGATTATAAGTCTTAATCTCATTCGTCTGATAGGATTTAGAGACTTCACTTGGAAACAAAACAACATCATCTCTAGTTTTGAGGGTTCAAGTTAATTAAACTTCATCTCTCGGATTTGATGATTCAGGTAAATTTCATCACAGATACAAAAAAAAAGAAGAAGCCAATTCGAAATCATGATTGGAGATGATGTTGTGAAATTCGCACAAATCAAAACAAGAAAAAAGAAGAAGAAGATCGTATAGTTACCGAATTTGGGAGAAGGCTTCGAGAAGAAGCTTCTCACTTCACCCGACGATCACGAAGCAGGAGATCTCTCTACGGTTTTGTTTCCGACACTTGGTTAGATTTTGTTTTTGTTTTTGTGCTAACGACACTTGGTTAGATTCGTTTATGTACACAATGAGAAGTCGGTTACGATGGGCCAAAAAAGGACAACCTTTTTAAAAATAAATAATTTTTTTAACGAGGAAAAATAAATAATAAATAATTTACTCTTTTTTTATTATTATTCAACGGATAGGACCAATTTCTAACCTTTTGTAGAGAGATGGAATCGAATTCCAAAAAAATACTATAAAAATAGTTTTTAACTATTTGATTAAATACATTTATTTAATAAATAAATTATTGTTGAAAAATTTAATAAAATTTTTACTAAATTTTAGGAGGTGATTTTTTAATCGAAAAAAATAAAAAATAAATAATTTACTTTAGTTTTTTTCTATTCAACGGATACGACCAATTTCTAACCTTCTGTAGAAAGATAGAATCAAATACCGAGGAAGAATACCATAAAAATAGATTTTAATCATTTGACTAAATACATTTATTCAATAAATAAACCAAACTTATACATTATCATTTTGTAATGGGAAGTTTACTCAAACAACCTTACAAAGTTTTTTTTTTTACCGAAGTGATTCTCATCTTTCATAATTACTCAAATAACCTCCTCTACCCATTTTATCCTTATTTCCTTTGAAGACAAAAAACGTATTTACGAAACTGTCATTAATTAAGTCTACCGTCCTCGTGATGGTAGATATATTTAATGGTCGATAGATTTATAAAGGGTTTGGTAGACTTAATTCAAGTCCGTAAACTTACTCCATGAATGGTAGACTTAATATTCAAATGGTAGACTTATTCTATAAACTTATTTTTATTTGGTGGTAGAGATGTTTGTGAGTGGTAGACTTATATTATGAGTGGTAGAGTTAACGCCAACGGTGGTAGATTTGTTTTCGAGTGGTAGACTTAGTAGTTGAATGGTAGATTTATCTCGTAGATTTATTATTGAGTGGTAGATTTATTTTGTTTGACGGTAAACTAAATATTTGTGGTAGAATTAAATTCATGGGAGGTAGACATACACGTGTTTTGGATCGTAAACTTATTTATAGTGGTGGCAGATTTATAATATGTCGTAGACTTATTATTGACGCGGTAGAGTTATTCAATATTTCGCGTTTACTAAAACAACCTTCAGTTGGTAGATTTATTAGTTACTACGGCGGTAGATTTAATATGGTAGATTTGTATGCTTACATACAATGATGGTAGACTTGTATGTATACATACAATGATGGTAGATTTGTATACTGACATACAATGATGGTAGACTTGTATGTTTACTTACAATGATGGTAGACTTGTATGTTAACTTTTATTTAAATACAATGATTTTCTAATGCAAACGCCAGTCGCAAACGCCGTTCGATATACAAGTCTACCATCATTTAGAAAACAAGTCTACCATGATTTCAAACGCAAACACAAGCGTCAATCGCAAACGCATAACAAAAACGCCAGTCGCAAACGCTGATTACAAACGCCAGTCGCACACGCCAATCGCAAACGCTAATTAAAAACGCCAATCGCAAACGCTAATCGTCAATCGCAAACGCCATTTACAAATAGTGTTTTCTTATCATTTTTTTTTAAATTAAGTTTTTATTAAAATTTTATTTTTATTATTATTTTAATATATATATATATATATATTTTTTTTTTTTAAATGCCAATGGCATTTTCGTTATTAAAAAAAAAAAGAGGTTTAAAGTTCTTTTACCAATTTTGTAAGATTGTTAGAGCGCAAAGTTATTTACCCATATAATACGTTTTAGTAAACCCATTTTTTTCCAAAGTTTTTTTAGTAATTATAGAACTTTCCAAGGTTGTTTGAGTTATTATCTCTTATTTAATCGCCATAAAACTTAATTTCTCCAACATATTGAATTTATATCGACGTTTAAAAATCATTAGAAATAATAAAATCTCATGACTAGAACATTGAAAAATACAGTTATATTAATCGATTTTATTGTTATATTACATATGAACTAAATCTAATATATAAGAGAATATCTTCATAAATATTTTTTGGTATTGAGCTATTCGAAAGGGTATTTTTTTGTCCATTCGAAAGGATATTTATTTGAATGATTTAACTACATCATATATATATATATAATATTATTATTTTTTGGAAAATTATTGTTTGAAGAAATTTTTGTATTTTATTATATTTTTTTCTCTTCCATACTTTTTTAATAAAAAGAAAGTAAACAATTTATTTACTCAAAATTGTGGAACTTTTGTCGAAATATATATATATTTTTTGGTCAAAATATATATCCATTTTTTCCAGAATTAATAGTAAGATATAATATTAGAATTTTTGAGATAATGTTTTCTTGTAAGTTTTAGGTAAGTAAATAACTTAAATTACTCAAAATTGTGGGATTTTGTCGAAATATATATTCATTTTTTTCAAAATATATATTCATTTTTTTCATTAATGGTAAGATATAATATTAGAATTTTGAAATAACTGTTTTTGGTAAATTTAGGAATATTCAAATTAGTCGTTTCTCTTTTTTGGGCTCTGAACTCTCTTCTCCAAAAAGAGTCTTTCACTTTTTCTGAAGATAGGGTTTAAGGTAGGAAAACACTTTCCCTTTTACTCTATCAAAGTTTTTTACCCTAATTTCACATGGTTATTGTCTAAATCTCGTTAAACACTTTAGGGCTTGTTCGTTTCAGCATCTGGATGTAGTTATGAGATGTTGTTCGTTTTTGTCAAATTAAGAAGTGCATCTAGATACAAAAATTGGATGCAAAATGAAACTCATCCAATATTTTGAATGAGTTTTAAAGTAGAGTTTGGATACACTAAAGTGCGTCCAGAATTACAAAAGTCCAAAATACCCTCATTTATAAACATAACATTAAATTATTTATATCTTATATAAATTTATTATTTCTTCAAAACCCCTAAAATAGTGCAGTCAAAACAACAATTCTTACAAAAATTGCAAAATACTTGTTTTTTTACCAAATACATCATAATAAAATTTTCTGCCAAAACCGCAAATAGCGATTTTGTCAAAACCGTAAAATCGAGGTTATCCCGCCAGACCAAAATTTTATGGTTTTTTGCCAAAATCGCAAGATCGTGTTTTTCTCACCAAAATCATGCTTTTGTTCCGACAAAACCGCAAAAATTGTGTTTTTCCACCAAAATCGCAAAATCAAAATTTCCTGCCAAAACCGCAAACTTATATTTTCCCGCCAAACCTGCAAAATCGCATTTTCCCGCCAAAACCGCAAAATTGTATTTTTTCGCCAAAACTGCAAAATCGCATTTTCTCACCAAAACCGCAAAATTGCATTTTTCCGCTAAAACCGCAAAATTGCATTTTCCGCCAAAACCGCAAAAATCGCATTTTTCCGCCAAAACCGCAAAATTACGTTTTTCTTCCCAAACCGCAAAATCGCATTTTCCCGCCTAAACCAAAAATTACATTTTTCCGCCAAACTCGCAAAATCGCATTTTCCCACCAAAACCGCAAAATCACGTTTCCCGCAAAAACCGCAAAAATCGTGTTTCCCGCCAAAATCACGTTTCCCGCCGAATCCGCAAAATCGCATTTCTCACCAAAACCGGAAAATCGTGTTTCCCGCCAAAACCGCAAATTTCGTTTTTCAGCCAAAACCGCAAATTCGTGTTTTTTGCCAAAACCGCAAAATTGCATTTTTCATTAAAATCGCCAAATTATGTTTTTCCACCAAAACTGCAAAATTATATTTTCTACCAATACCGCAAAATTGTATTTTTCCAACCAAAACTGTAAATTTACGTTTTAAAAAAAAAGTATTGAAATAAAATTGTTTGATATTTAAAATTTTTAATAATTATTTAGTTAAATATAATTTACAAAATGATATGATTGAAATAAAGTTATGTCATTTTTAGTCATTTGTTATTAGATGCATTTAGATATTATTGCAAACTCACAAACAAAACTGCATCTAAATACAATATCTAGATACAATATCTAGATGTAAAAGTAATTATTTAGTTATAAATATAATTTAAATCATAAATAATAGTATTTACACAAATATGGGGTTTTTGGTTAGTTTACATTAAATGCGTCCATATACAAATACAAAAACACCAAACGAGCATAACTGCATCCAGATACAATTTCTGGACACATGAACCGAAAACACAAACGAACATCATCTGGATGTTGCGTCTAGATAATGCATCCAGATGCTGCATCAAGATACTGCATCCTGAAACCCAAATGAACAGCACCTTAGTTTCTTTCTTCAGTTCATCCTTCCGAGAGGTTCTCTCAAGATTGAATCCAATCGAAATCAGAGTTTCTAGGGTTTCATTTCGCCTCGCATCTGATATCGTCCACCATAGATGAAGCGATGATGAACATGAGTTTGGAAGAGGAAGATGAGCCTTTAGACATGCCGTGCCGCAGTACTCATCGAGTGAGGATAATTTCTTAAGCCTAATCGGAAGAGTGCTCAATCCAAAAGCTCAAAAATTGGCGAATCTGGTCCTCAATATGCCTCGAAAATGGCAAAAGTATGAAAGGGTAAGAGGTGTATCCCTTTCACAAGAGAGGTTCCAATTCATTTTTAAGTATGAGCATGATCTAGTAGCGATTTTGGAGAAAGGAGTTCACACCTACAACTAGGGATGTCAAACGGGCCGACGACCCGCGGGCCATGCCCAACTAGGTCCGTCATGGGGCGGGCTTGGACACATTTTCATTTGTCCATGAAATAGCGGGCCTCGCGGATTGCGGTTCGCGGGTTAAACGGATTGATCCGTAGCGGGTTCGCGGGTTTGCGGGTTGACCCGCGAAACACACAAATTTTTTTTGTTAATTTTTTTGTCTGTTGGCTTTGGTTATATGACAGGTATGAGAACATGATAATTTTAGAATTTTGCTTACTGTCTTTATAATACAAATGGAGACACCATGCATTTGACCAAATGCTACCATTGCTAGTTTTAATAATCAGCTAATGAACATGCTTGGAGTGATACATGTAGCAGACACATGACTTTGTGAAAGACAATTCTAAGTTTTTTTATATATAATTTTGTATTTAGTAACTCTTTGATCATATTGATTTATTGATTAATCATAGAAAACTGTATAGTCTTGATCTAAGGATTAGTTCAATAGTTTGCAACCTTAAAACAACCTTCATTAAGATTGTTGAAGTCATATCCCCGGTAAGTTGTAAAACCATTTTATCTACATAACTTCAATTTCTTTGCAAACTGGAGGATTTGAAAAATCTATTTTGTCGGAATTTTGTTTTATCCCTTTTTGGGAGTGCTTTCAAACTTTCTTTATTGCAAAACTCTACCAAATCTAGAATAGCATATTTTTTTAACCTTGACCCGCGGGCCAGCTCGTTAACCCGCTGGACTTAACGGGGCGGGCCTGGACATAGGTTCACGGATCGCGATCCTAACGGCCGGCCCGTTGCGGTCTAAAAAATATATCTGTCCACCGCGGGACGGGCCAGATGGACGCGGATTGGCCCGTTTGACATCTCTACCTACAACGAATGGTCTCTAGCTTTAGAGCGATGGGTGGAAAATCCTCATGGAGATTTTCTTCAATTCATCCTTATTTGGTTCCAAATCAGGAACATACCGGTTAATCACTACACGGTGGTAGCAATTACAGCGCTACGAGAATTAATTGGTCAATTCAAAGAATTAGCTTTCGATCCTACGAAGACTCAAAACAAGGGTTACGTTAGAGTGAAAGTAAGGTTTAACGTCCCCAAACCACTACGGAGATCGAAAGTGGTAAATCTACCTTCTGGGGAGCAAACGGTGGTGCTTTTTACGAGAAAGTGCAGAAGAGATGCTATACGTGCCAAAGATTGACTCTTGAGCAAGACTTCTGTCCTCTTTTCATTCAACAGCAAAAAGAGATGCACACATAAAGGACTCAGCTAAAAATTCAATGAAAAGAAGAAAGTTGAGAAGGTCCTAAAAGAATTTGATCCTTTATTTGGAGTGCTTAATGAGGAAGAGGTTAGAGTTAATCCCTTAACAGGAAGACCAAAAATTGCTGAAAAAACCCTCAATGAAACAAGGAACTATCTACTAGTGCATAATGGAGATGACCTAAGAATCAAAGAAGCAAGAGTTAAAGCTACAGTCAAAGAAGTGGAAAAAGATCCTCTGGCGCAGAAAACCATCCTAAGATTGGAACTGGTCCCTTTCATATCGCATAATACTGACAAAAGAAAGAGGTTGTTCTCTGATTATGGTGACTCCTTCCCCTCTAAGCCAAAGGACCTTAAGCTGATCAATGAACAAAAGCTTCTATCTTCGGCCATTTAGTCAGGAAATGCCATGAGGTTGAACTCAAACTCTGACTTGAGGCAAGTGGAAAGTGCAGTTGCCAATTTCTTTGGTAAAGCTTCTCCATTTCAGGATTGTCCAACGGTTTATGGAGCTGGTATTTCTGATATTGATTCTTGGACTAATCAGAAAAGGGGAAGGCCTAGGAAGAGGCCAGTAAAGAGCAAGAGAAGGCCTAAAGGATATGAGCTCACTCTTGCGTAGCTCCTTCTGAGAAACAAAAAGGCATCATGGTAGGATTGCTTCCAAAGAGGAAAGCTATAGCAGCTCCACAAGGGTCAGTAAAAAGTGCTAAAAGATCAAACCTTAAGGTGATCCCACATGAGGGATCGCCCAGTTAAGTATGAGTTTTATGAGTTGGAATTGCTAAGGCTTGGGCCAGGTTCAAGACTTGGTGATTCCATGTCTCAAGGAGATGCAGCAAAAATATTTCTCTGAGGTTTTATTCTTAATGGAAACTATGCATAGTAGAATTACGCTAGTAGATCTCCAGGAATGGTTGGGGTACGATATGGTATATACGGTGGATCCTATAGGTATGAGTGGTGGTTTAGCTCTCTTCTGGAAGAAATCAGTAAATATTGACTTTCTGTTTGTAGATAAAAATATGTTGGACTGCTTTGTATAGTTTGGTACAGTCTCTACTTTTTTTCTTGTATTTATGGCCACCCTACTATCAAGATGAGACCAGCTGTTTGGGAAAGATTAACCAGAATTGGTAACAATAGGAAGGAAAAATGGTGTATGCTAGGAGATTTCAACGATATCTTACATAATGGGGAGAAGTTTGGAGGACCTACTAGAAGTGAGGAAAGTTTTAGGCCTTTTACATACATAATAAGATATTGTGGTATGACTGAGTTAAACAGTTTGGGAAATGCTTTTACGTGGGGAGGTATGAGGTACAAGCTGTGGATTCAATGTAGATTGGACATGTGCTTTGGAAACAAGGAATGGTTCTCTCACTTTCCTGCTTCAAACCAAATTTTTCCGGAAAGGAGATCTAGGTTCTGACCATAGACCAGTCTTGGTGAGTCTTATGTCATCTCAAGAAGTGTATAAGGGTCACTTCAGGTTTGATAAGAGATTGTTCAATAAGCCAAATGTCAAAGAAGCTATCCAGCAAGCCTGGAACTCTCATCAACCTGATAGTGAAGATTCAGTCACCAACATATTGCACATATGTAGAAGAGCTCTTAGTAAATGGAAGAAGGAGAATCCGTTGAATTCAAGGGACCAGATTATACAGTTGCAGTCAACTTTGAATGATGAACAGTCAGAGAATTATCCTTGTTTTCAGGTCATTAATCAAGTTAAAAAGGATATGATTGAGTCATACAAAGAGAAAGAGACTTTTTGGAGTCACCCAAAGGTGGCACCTTCGATTTCGCAAGAGAGAACAAATTGCCCGGATCTTGTAGTTTCTGCAATCCTTTGTTTTGAAGTATGCTACTGCACTCTTGTGTAGTGAACATGACACCTTATTCTAAGTTATGTTACTGTTTAGGATGCCCTTCATATACTTTCTCAAAGATGGAATGATTATACAAGCATCAACAAAAGAAAGTCTTGCGGTAAGTTACGGTAAATTGACTTACAAGTTCCCTTAACTTAGCTTGATTTTTTCTCATTCTTTGCCTTCTTCAAGGCACTAGGAAAGGGTACCTTTGGCTTCTAGACACGTGATATAAGAGGTGGAATCACGTCTTCTTCAAGTGTTTCTTTGGCAGCCACAACATTAGCTTCATCGTCATCTTCAATCACTTCTACGATATCTTCTTTTTTGGTTCATTTTGGCATTTGTACTTTGTCCAGCTCCTTACCACTTCTTAGGGTGATATCATTGACATACTCTCTCCTTGGATTTAGTTCAACTTTCTAGGAAGAAACCCAACTGGTTTTCCAATAGATCCTGTGATATAAGCTACCTGAAGATCGAGTTGTTTCACATGAAATGAAATTGATTCGAACTTGTTGTTGATATCACGGCTCATGGAGTCTATCTTGGCTTGAATCTCCTTGTTACTTTTCTCCAGCTCGTGGAAAAATCCATTAATCATAGATACGATTTTTCCTTCTAGAGTTTCCTTTGTTGTAACGCCTTGAAAATCCTGTGTAAATGTGGACTGATTTTTTGGTTGATAGAAACCCTTTTGAAAAATCTTGAACATATTGTTGTTTACGCTGGAAATAGGTCCCTTGAGGCAATTTTTGTTGAGTGTAAAAACGTCCTTGAGGCCTGTAACTTGGATTGAAGTTTGTAGACAAAATATCAAAGGTCCCCGACAAAGGTACCAAAAACTTGATGTAGTGAGTTTTAAACCCAATTAAACTAACTACAAGTGCACAACAATCACAATAGTATAAAAGGAATCAAATCCACATGGACCTCGTGTTGTACTACAAATCTATAAGAATCATATCTAGCTAAAACAAATATTTTTGGTTTTTAGTTTTTATAAAAGAAAGGCATGAAAATAACTAAGTCAAAAGACTAAAATTCAATAAGAGAAGACGTTAGACAATATGTTCATCGCAGAAATTCATAAATCATAAATTACCTATCGAATTTGAGAGATTTTAGAGAAACCGTTATAGAACTCAAATCACTAAGGTATAATCTTTCCACTGTCGTGGCTCTGATCACTATGTTTTAACAACCTAATAGGTTCAACTATCGTGGGTTATTACAAGTTGAAAACATGCATTAGTTCGTTCAGGATTCAATTGTTCACAATACTCCATAACTCAACTTTCGACTTGTTATGACGCATTGCTCATCAAATACTAATTCATGCAATATAACAAGTTTTTGGAGAGTATATTAACCCAATATTTGATGCTAGTTGATCAGAAAAGCATGCAGCTATATGAGCAATTAAAGATGAAGAAACCTTTAGGTTATCCCTAATTCATTCGATAAAAACTTTATAATTCATGAAATCATTGATTACCTATAACCTAACTATAAAACTACTCAGAGATCATAATGAATAGCAAACAAAGAGATAAATAAGTATTCATATTCATAAAAATGAATTGAAACTGATGCACTCTTATTTTAGCATCTTTAGCACACATTTTACTTAGCTTTAATAGATATTAAACTTGCATTTTACGTCTTTTTCTTCATTATAGGTTTCATTTAATTTAGATTGAGTCTTATAGTCATAGACTTCATTTCTTTCATTTACATAGCATATTTGGTCTTTTATAGGTTCAATGGAAGCCTAGGAGCAAGGGGGAACCAATGGAGGAGAAGAATCACCAAGTAGAAGGAAGAAAAGCCAAGGATCCATCTGATGCAGACTACATCGACCGGACCACCTAGAACCGGTCGATGGCGCACGTAGGCAGCAGCTCTGATGCAAGCTGCATCAACCGGGCACTCTCTTTTTGGTCGATGGGGCTGGTCGATGGCAGACGCATATCCGGGTTTGACCCGGGTAAATTTAACATTTCCTATATAATATTTTGAACACATTAAAAAACCCTAAGTTCTCTTTTTCTAAGTTTTTCTCTATAAGTTTTAGTTTAAGATTGGTTCTTCCTCTTATTTTGATTTACTTGTCTCTCTTGTTCAAAGTTTGAATCTTTTATGGTTTATTGAAGTTTTCTTAATCATATCACATCTCTAATTATGTTTATTGCATCACTAGTCTTAGTTTTGGTGATTAGCATTTCCATGTGTAAGTAGTGATCTTATGGATTGTGGGTTGGGTAGATTAGAGTGATTAGAAGTTGGGTTATGGTGTATTAGGCTTAAACTATAGAGAATCCTTCATATAAGATGGAATCAAATTCAAATTCTAGAACATGGTCTTTTTACGCCCGGAAGGTGTTTGTAGAAATGTCTAGAAGAATTTCATACGAGCAAATCACATCTTAGCAAATTGACACTTGATGTTTAAGGTGATTTGTGGGTTTAGGGACTTATAAGTATTGCTTTTAGATTTGTTAATCGCAAGACAGAAGTTGATGCTAATTAAGGGATTTAGAAAGAGATTAGTACCATAGAAGTTGATTAGTCTTAAATTAGTGATCCTTGTCCTAGGAATGGACTTGATTCGAGCCTAGAACCATTGCCCAATAGATAATTCACTCGAATATTACCTTATCCCATAATCCATATCTCTCTTAATTGATTTCATCTTCGTTTAGACTTGTTCAGTGTTTGAATTTGCTTATTGCTTTGAGATTATCACTACAAGAAATATGGGTATTAATAGCAGCCGAAAATCGCTATCTAACGATACCATAGCATTGTAGAAATCACTATGTCTGCTCCTGTCATAATAGGTCCGGCACTTTCGATGGCGGTTTTCAGCATTGCTATTTTGATATCAGTTAATATAACGTTCTTTTATATGCAATATTTAATTAGACAATAACAGTATTAAAATAATAATAAATATTTTATTTTATTTATATTAATATTTTGTCAAATATAATATAATTATAAAAATTTATAAAATTAATAGAAACGAAAATAAATTATTAAAAACTGAATATTAATTTATAAATCTTAAAGCTCAATGGGTAATAAACACACATTTAATCAAGTATAAACAAACTTACAATTATGTCTTAAACAAGTAAAAAAACACAAGAGTTCCTAACCAAAATTCCTATTATGACAGAGACAAGAAGGAACAAAAGTTCTGAATTAAATTCAATAGTAGTGACACCTTTCTGAAACCTTGAATCCACGACTCTTCCTCCTTCCTCCGGCCTTCTCAAATTTCCTCCCACTAGACCAAGCAAATTATGACTCAAAACCTCTAAAGTACCCGGAGATACTAGCATCAGACAACAAATGTTAGAACCTCTAAATTGATAGAACTGTACCACTAGCCTTGAGCTGTGTCTTTTCTACAACATCATTTGCTTTCTCAACACGTACCGGGACTTCCTTTGTTGGAGAAGTCGCTACAAAACCAGAGCATGACTCAAACCATGATTAACAATTGTTGGGGTCAATTTCCACCCCATCGAGATTGACCACCGAAAATGGCTAAGTAAAGATCTTGGACCTAACCGACTTCGGTGGTACGAGACAGCCAACATGCAGGCGAACCTACAAATGGTGACGAGCCAACATGCTGGCGAACCAACAAATGGTGACGAGCCAACATGCTAGCGAACCAACAAACGGTGACGAGCCAACATGCTGGCGAACCAACAAACAATGACGAGCCAACATGTTGGCAAACCGACAAAGGTGACGACCCAACATGCTGGCGAACCGACAAACGGTGACGAGCCAACATGCTGGCGAACCAACAAACGGTGACAAGCCAACATGCTGGCAAACCAACAAACGGTGACGAGGCAACATGCTGGCGAACCAACAAACAGTGATGAGCCAACATGCTGGCGAACCAACAAACGGTGACGAGCCAACATGCTGGCGAAACAACAAACGGTGACGAACCAATATGATGGCGAACCAACAAACGGTGACGAGCCAAACAGCTCAGCGGTACGTCAAACAGTTTGGTGTTACACCAAACAGCTCGACGGTATGCCCAACAGCTCGGCGGTACGCCAAACAGCTCAGCGGTATGCCAAACAGCTCGTCGGTATGCCAAACAGCTCGGCGATATGTCGAATGCCTCGGCAACAAGGCATGCCGTAATGGCTCGGCAACATGCCAAACTAACAATGGTTCGGTAGTACAAAGCTGGCTCGGCAGTTAGACAACCCAGACAACACGGCAACGTCGGCTGCCCAGACAATTCTACAATAATGCCGAACCAAAGATGGCTCGACAGTCAGACAATCCAGACAGCACGGCAACGTCGGCTGCCAAGACAATTCTACAAACGATGCCGAACCAAAGACGGCTCGGCAGTCAGACAACCCAGACAGCACAACAATGTCGGCTACCAAGAGAATTCGATAATAATACCAAACCAAGGATGGCTCGGTAGCAGGACAGCCTGAACTACTCACTGATATGACGAGCCAAAATGGCTCGGTAACACAAGTGAGAAGATGGCTCGGCAACATGGCAGCCTAAAGTGACATCACGAGCCAAAACAGCTCGGTAACATAAGTGAGAAGATGGCTCGGCAACATGGCAGCCTAAAGTAACATCACAAGCCAAAACAGCTCGGTAACACAAGTGAGAAGATGGCTCGGCAGTATATCACAATAAGTTAGCTCAGCGACATGACACGCCAGTGTTGGCTCAGTGACATGACACGCTAGTGTTGGCTCGATAACAAACGTCTCGGCAAGTATTCCCACCAAAGTGGTTTGGAAACATAAGGAAAGTCTCGGATGCCAATCTCAGAGATGACCAACTTTCACCTCGTCATCATCATAACTGACTCTGATGAGCTGGGAGGGCTAACTCTTGGGGTCAATTTCCACCCCATCGAGATTGACCACCGAAAATGGCTAAGTAAAGATCTTGGGCCTAACCGACTTCGGTGGTACAAGATAGCCAACATGCTGGCGAACCAACAAACGATGCCGAGCCAACATGCTGGCGAACCAACAAACGGTGATGAGCCCACATGCTGGCGAACCAACAAACGATGACGAGCCAACATGCTAGCGAACCAACAAACGGTGATGAGCCAACATGCTGGCGAACTAACAAATGGTGACGAGCCAACAAACGGTGACGAGCTAACATGCTGGCAAACCAACAAACGGTGACGAGCCAACATGTTGTCAAACCAACAAATGGTGACGAGCCAACATGCTGGCAAACCAACGAACGGTGACGAGCCAACATGCTGGCGAACAAACAAATGGTGATGAGCCAACATAATGGCAAACCAACAAACGGTGACGAGCCAACATGCTGGCGAACCAACAAATGGTGACTAGCCAACATGATGGCTAACCAATAAACGGTGACGAGCCAACATGCTGGCGAACCACAAACGGTGATGAGCCTACATGCTGGCGAACCAACAAACGGTGATGAGCCAACATGATGGCGAACCAACAAACAGTGATGAGCCAACATGCTGGCGAACCAACAAACGGTGATGAGCCAACATACTGGCGAACCAACAAATGGTGACGAGCTAACATGTTGGCGAACCAGCAAACGGTGATGAGCCAAAGTATGGTTGACGAGCCAAACATTTTGGTGGCGAACCAATATTTTGGCAAAAGCCAAATTGCTGACAACACTCCGAGCCAATGAGCTTAGCACCAAGCCATGGAGCTCGGGCCGGTGACACACCGAGCCATGGAGCTCGGGTTGGTAATACACCAAGCCATGAAGCTCGGATCGGCAATACACAAAATCATGAATGGACTCGTCGTAACCGAGCCGAAGCTCATCATCGAAGATAAAGCCAAGCTCGGACAGGAAGTTGGACCGAGCTAAGAAAATGAACGTATGGGCCGAGACGACAAGCCCATAACAAAGATGTGAATATCAAGCCCCCAGCTAAAGCCGAGGCAACGAGCCACAACAAGTCGGTGGGCTAAATTAGCAAGTCGAAGTAAGAATCCCACACCCAAATCGACTTAGACAAACTAGAGAGGAAAAGAAATCCCGAAGAATAAGAAAGTTTTCTTTTATCGTTTAGGAAGAGGTTTAGCCGACTTATTGGTGTATAAATAGACATGTACCCCTTTGAAAAAGGGATCCGCGATCTGACCTAGAAAAACACTTGTTACTTTCTCCGCAAACAGCTTTCTAAACAGTTTGAATAAAATCACCATCTTTGGATCTCTGTACTTGGTTTCTTTTCATAGAATTTTTTCGAATCCCTAAATTTCCTTACAAAATTTAGTTGTGCGAGTTTCGACTGCCACAATTTAGCGCCATCTGTGGGGAGTCTAAAACTTTCTGACACCTAAGAACCACCGAGTACGAGATCTAAAACAATGACCACCAAAGGAGAATGAAGCGGCGAAGATGCAAGCAACTCTGGCGCCGACCTTCCTGGAACCAGAACCAATCCGCCGCCAGCGAACACGGAAGGCACTTCATAAACGCTGGACGAAATCCAAGCCCCCTTGGATCGTGCCACTGCTGAGATGAAAGCCGTCCGATCACAGGTTCACAAGGCAACCAGTAAAGTCCCGGAGATCGACCGCGTACTAGAAGAGGCACATAACACGTCGTATACAGCTCGGATTACCGAGGCAAGGGTTTCCGATCCTGAAAGATTAAAGTTCCAGTTTACGAAGGGATTACCGACCCAAAAGAGCATATAACGGCGTTCATCATAGCAATGGGCCAAGCCAATTTCAGGGAAAAGGAAAGAGACGCCGGTTTTTGCCTCCTATTTGTGGAGCATTTAAAGGGTACAACCCTCCAATGGTTTTCCAGACTTTAGCGAAACTCCGTTGACGATTTCCAGCAGCTATCTGCCGCCTTCATGAAGCATTACTCCACGTTTATGTATCGAGGAGCCTCTGATGCCGATCTCTGGACATTAACTTAAGGGCCTACGGAGACACTACGAAGTTCATGGGAAGATTCAAAGCAGTGATGTTAAAGGTCGAGGGCATAAGCTATAAGGCCGCCGTGCTTGCATTAAAAAGGTCACTGTGGTACGAGAATGGCAATTTCCCCAAGCGAGGAAGGTGAGATGACGAGGTGACACAGTCAGATTCTCGAAGAAGAATAAACATGATAATGGGAGGATCACAATACTGTTCAGACACGATGTCTTCAATCAAAGCATTCCAACGGCAAGCTGATGCCAGTGTCAACTGGTCAACACCTTCCAAACTTCCCAATGATGTAATCTCGTTCGAAGAAAGGGAAACCACAGATATTGACCGATCACATAATGATCCCCTCGTGATAGAATTAATCGTGGATGATTGCGACGTCGCCCGAGTTCTAATAGACACGGGAAGCTCCGTAGACGTGATCATCCGGGAAACTCTCAGAAAGATGAACATAGACCTGTCCAAAGTCACGGCCGTGCCGAAGACTTTAACTAGATTCTCAGGAGAAACAACCATGACCCTTGCAACAATAAAGCTTCATGTCCGAACTGAAGAAGTAACCAAGATAGTGGAATTTTTGGTTGCAGATCATTCTGCGATCTATAATGTGATTATGGGCACCCCCTGGATAAACTCCATGCGAGCCGTACCATCGACCTACCACCTCTGCATCAAATTTCCGACCCCCGGAGGAGTCAAAATAATTTGGGGAAACCAAAAAGAATCCCGCATTTGTTTCCTAGCTGAACACAAACTCAGGAATCCCGTCACAGACACCACTACCAAGTGAAAGAAGATGAAGACTAACAGAGAACCCGAGAAGGAGTTGGCAAAACCCTTATAGCAATTATATATCGCAGAGAATCGTGAGAGGAAGATCAAACCCACTTGCAACCCCGTTGTTTCAGTGAACATTGGCAGCAATCACCCAGAGCGCTGCGTTGAGATAGGGGCCGAGCTGACCAACCCAACAAAGGGAGAGCTGATTTCATTCCTTAAGAAGAATGTAAACACTTTCGCATGGAAAGCAGAAGACATGCCCGGTATCAGCATCGATGTGATATGCTACGAGCTAAACATGGACCCGACCTTCAAACCAGTAAAACAGAAAAGAAGAAAACTTGGACCAGAAAGAGCACAGGCGGTGAATGACAAAGTGGAAAGGTTACTACGCGTCGGATCAATAGTCGAAGCAAAATACCCAGACTGGCTTGCTAATCCTGTAGTGGTAAAGAAGAAGAATGGAAAGTGGCATGTGTACGTGGATTTCACCGACCTAAACAAGGCTTGCCCAAAGGATAGCTTCCCGCTTCCGCATATCGATCGATTGGTAGAAGCCACATCGGGCAACAAACTCTTTTCATTTATGGATGATTTTTCTAGATACAACCAGATCCTAATGAACCCAGACGATCAAGAGAAGACATCGTTCATCATGGACCGTGGGATATACTGCTACAAAGTGATGCTATTCAGCCTCAAAAATGCCGGAGCAACTTACCAGCGATTGGTGAACAGAATGTTCGCCGACCAACTCGAAAAGACAATGGAAGTTTACATAGATGACATGCTGGTGAAGTCTTTCGAAGAAAAATATCACGTAGCTCATTTGGAAGAATGTTTCGAGCAACTGAATCTGCATAACATGAAGCTCAACCCGACTGAATCTGCATAACTGAATATGCAGATTCGCGGTGACATCCGGAGAATTCTTTGGATATCTGGTCACTCACCGTGGAATTGAAGCCAACCCGAAGCAGATTGATGCGCTTATACAAATGGCATCACCGAAAACAAAGCATTAAGTCTAAAGGTTGACAGGACGGGTCGCCGCACTGAATCGGTTCATCTCTCCGTCAACCGATAAGTGTTTGCCTTTCTACGATACACTGCGTGGGAACAAGAAGTTTGAATTGACAAAGAAATGCGAACAGGGGTTTCAACAGCTGAAAGAATACCTAGCCAGTCCTCAAGTACTTACAAAACCAGTGGAAGGCGAACCATTATACCTTTACACGACCATTTCCGCAACAGCAGTAAGTGGAGTGCTCATCCGAGAAGAGCATGGTGAGCAGAAACCCATTTTCTACATCAGCCAAACTCTCACCGACGCTAAAACCCGATATCCGCAGATGGAGAAGCTGGCATGGTTTGTCATAATGTCCGCCCGAAAGCTGAGACCATACTTCCAGTTGCATTCAATTGTACTTTTAACTACTTTCCCTCTGCGATCCATACTGCATAGTCCTAGCCAGTCTGGAAAATTGGCGAAGTGGGCAATAGAGCTGAGCGAGTATGATATCGAGTATCGGAGCCGAACTTGTTCGAAATCTCAGGTCCTTGCGGATTTCTTGATAGAACTCCTAGAAGAAGAAGTCGAAGAATTAGCTGCAAGCCTAGTGTGGAAGCTACACGCAGATGGATCATCATCAAAACAAGGATCTGGGGTAGGAATACGCTTAACCTCTCCAACAGGCGAAATCCTCGAACAGTCATTCCGCTTGGATTTTCACGCATCCAATAACGAAGCAGAGTACGAAGCCTTGATCGCAGGAATGAGACTCACTCGTGGACTCAAAGTTTCACATATCCAGGCCTACTGCGATTCGCAGCTGGTGGTCAACCAAGTCAGCGGTGAGTATACAGCCAGAGACGATCGAATGAAAGCTTATCTAAAGATCTTCAAGGAACTAGCTGCACAGTTCAAAGAGTTCACATTGACGCGGATACCACGCAGGGAAAACACTTCGGCAGACGCGCTAGCAGCACTCGCATCCACCTTCGATCCAGACCTGAAAAGGATTATCCCAGTCGAATTCATCGAACATCCAAGCATCAACCTCTCTTCCATTGTGAACGCGATCACACGCTCCCAAATGGCAAGTCAGGCCGAAGATACACCCGGGAGAATTATCACAGAAGAAGGCGTCGCCGACACCACCACTATGGAAGAAAACCAAAACATGAGGCCTTCGGCTGAAGATGCGACAATCGAAGTATAAGAAGAGCCCAAGACAGACCATCCATCCGAAGATGAAGTAGTGGAGATGGAGGACGATTCGCAACCAACAAAAATGGATTACGGATGTGAAAAAGAGTGGATGGGAGCAATCCGCGTATACATCATGGACGGCGAGGTACCATCAGATAAGTGGGTTGCTCGAAAACTCAGAGCTCAAGCTGCTCAATACGTTCTATTAGACGGAAACGTCTTCAAGTGGAGATTCTCAGGATCGCTGATGGCCTGTGTCGAAGGCACTGATGGCCTGTGTCGAAGGCATCGAAGCTAGAAAAATTATGGAAGAAGTCCACAGCGGATCGTGTGGCAACCACTCTAGCGGGAGAGCCTTGGCAATCAATATCAAGCGTCACGGTTACTATTGGCCGACTATGGTGAAAAACTACGAAAATTTCTCTGCTAGGTGCGAAAGATGCCAGCGACATACCCCGATGATTCACCAACCAACCGAGCTGCTGTCGTTAATCTCGGCGCCTTATCCTTTCATGCGCTGGTCAATGGATATTGTCGGACGTCTACATAAATCTAAGCAAAAGAGATTTCTGGTAGTCTTGACGGATTACTTCTCCAAATGGGTCGAGGCAGATTCTTACGCCAACATAAAGGACGTCCAAGTCGAGCATTTCGTTTGGAAAAATATTTTATGCCGACATGGAGTTCCATACGAAATCGTCACTGATAACGGCTCCCAGTTTATCTCTACAAGATTCGAAGCTTTCTGCGAGAAGTGGAAGATTCGGCTCAGCAAGTCTACGCCACGCTACCCATAAGGAAACGGACAAGCTGAAGCAGCAAACAAGACCATCCTTGATGGTCTAAAGAAGCGCCTGGACGCCAAAAAATAACATTGGGCGGATGAACTTAAAGGAGTGCTATGGTCACACGGGACAACTCCGCGACGAGCAACCGGAGAAACACCTTTTGCCCTTGTCTACGGTGAGGAATGTGTCATTCTAGCTGAAGTGGAATTTCCCGGAGTCCGCCGCAGACTTCTTTCGGGGCAAGAGGGGCTGAATCATCTCATGTTACTCGACGAATTGGATTTGGTCAACGAACAATGAGACCAAGCACTGGTTCGGATTCAAAATTACCAGCAGGCGACGGCTAAATATTACAACACAAACGTCAGAAGTCAAAAGTTCAAAGAAGGCGATTTGGTTCTCCGAAAAAAATTTCAGAACACAGCTGAAGCAAACGCTGGCAAGCTAGGAGCCAACTGGGAAGGACCTTACAAAATCACCAAGACAGTCCGACCAGGAGTGTACGAGCTCGCGAACATGTCTGACGTTCCGATACCAAGATCTTGGAATGCAATGCACCTAAAGAAGTACTATCACTAAGATACTTCGCATGAACTACGGGACGGCTTGATCCCTGCAAAGAGTACGTAGGCAGCTCATCTTCGGATGGGTTCAGCTGTCCCCCTCCTTTTTTAAGGGGGGAGTGGGTACGTATACATCTATATTCACATGTCTCAAAAATGCGATCTTTCGCATTACACTTCTAAAAAACAGCAATGTTTCGACACAAACTCGTGTCACTTGATCTACGCAAATCACGACTTTACATCCTTCGCGGATATTCCACCATCTCACCTGTTGCTGGCCACAACAGAAGAACAACTACATCCTTTACGGGTTGTAACCGTTATTTATATATGGAATCAGATTCTTCAACACCCTCTCACGGGTATAAAAGAGCGCTATATAAATTCAGACTGGGTATATCCTGGTCTAATATCCAAAAGATATATCCTGAACGATATTCTTACAAGTTTACTTTCGAGAGGGACCGGTAAGTCAAAAACTCGCAAGTCTTAACACTCGAAGTAAACTCTTAAACCCAGTAAACACCTCTTGGTACACTGGCCATCGACATCTCAGAAGCATAATACTAAACCACTAGTTAGTATGAGATTTTAAACATGTTTCATCATAAAAACGGGAATGTAAGTCGGAACACCACAAGCCCTAAAACTGACAAAGCGCTCAAAACCCAGCAACCGATCGCTGGTCACAACATGTCAAAAGCATAGTACTAGATGTATATCGTCTAGTATGAGATACATAAATATGTTTGGTCTAAATCCAGCAATCACATGTTTCTTAACACGCTGATCTTCAACATCTCAAAAACATAGTTATAAATGTATATCGTTTGCTCCATAGCACGATAGTCTGTAGCATCTTAAAACCTAGTATACAACGCTTCATAGCACACTCGTACTTGGACACATAGCAACGAGACAGTTTTGGTGCGTGTCGCCTCATCATGATAATATTGGTGTTACACCGAACAGCTCGACGGTATGCCAAACAGCTCGGCGGTAAGCCAAACAGCTTGGCGGTATGTCAAATGCCTCGGAAACAAGGCACGCCGTAATGGCTCGGCAACGTGCCAAACTAACAATGGTTCGGCAGTACAAAGCTGGCTCGGCAGTCAGATAACCCAGACAGCCCGGCAACGTCGGCTGCCCAGACAATTCTACAATAATGCCAAACCAAAGATGGCTCGGCAGTTAGACAACCCAGACAGCACGGAAACGTCGGCTGCCAAGACAATTCTACAAACGATGTCGAACCAAAGACGGCTCGACAGTCAGACAACCCAAACAGCACGGCAACTTTGGCTGCCAAGATAATTCGATAATAATGCCAAACCAAGGATGGCTCGACAGCAGTGCAGCCTGAACTACTCACTGATATGACGAGCCAAAACGGCTCGGTAACACAAGTGAGAAGATGGCTCGGCAACATGGCAGCCTAAAATGACATTACGAGCCAAAACAGCTCGGTAACACAAGTGAGAAGATGGCTCAACAACATGGCAGCCTAAAGTGACATCACGAGTCAAAACAGCTCGGTAACACAAGTGAGAAGATGGCTCGGCAGCATCTCAAAATAAGTTGGCTAGACGACATGACACGCCAATGTTGGCTCGATAACAAACGCCTCGGCAAGTATTCCCACCAAAGTGGTTCGGCAACATAAGGAAAGTCTCGGATGCCAATTTTGGAGATGACCAACTTTCACCTCGTCATCATCATCACTGACTCTGACGAGCTGGGGGCTAACTGTTAGGGTCAATTTCCACCCCATCGAGATTGACCACCAAAAACCAATAAATGGTGACGAGCCAACATGATGGCGAACCAAAAAATGTCGATGAGCCAATATGCTGGCGAACCAACAAACGGTGACGAGCCAACATGTTGGCGAACCAACAAACGGTGATGAGCCAACATACTGGCAAACCAAAAAATGGTGACGAGCCAACATGTTGGCGAACCAACGAATGATGACGAGTCAACATACTGGCGAACCAACAAATGGTGACGAGCCAACATGATGGCGAACCAACAAACGGTGACGAGCCAACATGTTGGCGAACCAACAAACGGTGACGAGCCAACATGTTGGCGAACCAACAAACGGTGACGAACCAACATGCTGGCGAACCAACAAACGGTGACGAGCCAACATGCTGGCGAACCAACAAACGGTGACGAGCTAATATGATTGCGAACCAACAAACGGTGACGAGCCAACATGCTGGCGAATCAACAAATGGTGATGAGCTAACATGTTGGCGAACCAACAAACGGAGACGAGCCAAACATTTTGGTGGCGAACCAATATTTCGGCAACAAGCCAAACTGCTGACAGCACTCCAAGCCAATGAGCTTAGTACCGAGCCATGGAGCTCGGGTCGGTAACACACGAAGCCATGGAGCTCGGATCGGCAACACACCAATTACGGACTCGTCGTAACCAAGCCGAAGCTCATCATCAAAGATAAAGCGAAGCTCGGACAGGAAGTTGGGCCGAGCTAAGAAAATGAAGGTATGGGCCGAGACGACAAGCCCATAACAAAGATGTGAATATCAAAGCCCCTAGCTAAAGCCGAGGCAACGAGCCACAACAGGTCGGTGGGCTAAATTAGCAAGTCGAAGTAAAAAGCCCACACCCAAATGGACTTAGACAAACTAGAGAGGAAAAGAAATCCCGAAGAATAAGGAAGTTTTCTTTTATCATTTAGGAAGAGGTCTAGCCGACTTATTTGTGTATAAATAGACATGTACCCCTTTGAAAAAGGGATCCGCGATCTGACCTAGAAAAACACTTGTTACTTTCTCCGCAAACAGCTTTCTAAACAGCTTGAATAAAATCACCATCTTTGGATCTCTGTTCTTGGTTTCTTTTCATAGAATTTTTTCGAATCCCTAAATTTCCTTACAAAATTTAGTTGTGCGAGTTTCGACTCCCACAACAATCACAAATGCAAAATCAAACAAAGGAAAACTAATCAAGAAACAATCAAAATGAATAAAAGCAGTAGCTAGGCTTTTCCTCAGTTGAAGGAGGCTTAACACATGGAGTCTCTGCATCATTGGTCATTGTACATATTTAGAACCACATCAACATAAACCTAAATTGAACTAACGTGTTCATCTCAACAAAGACTGTTTATTATTATCTCTTCTCAGTTTGAAACAGATCATCATATAACTAAAAAATCCTTAGGTCATCTAAAGAACAAACACTCAAGTCGCTTCATATTTAGGATCAGCAGCAACGTAATGATAAGCAATTACCAATGCGAAGATGAAGATGCCAAGGAAATTGACTATAAACCCTTGATCATCAACCCCAAGTCTTGATCATCAACCTCCATTCGTAATAGCCAAACAAAACAACAAGAGCCAAACAAAACTCAGAATCGTCTATTTTGTACAAGTTTCCTTGGAAGTCCTTATCATAGCATCTTACATCTGACCTCCACACCAATAGTACCTGCAATAAAAACAAAACAAAAACTCAACATCAAAATCAGTTTAGAGACTTGGAAAATATAAATTGGGAATTCAGGCGATGCAAACAAATTGTGTAAAAGAAAACTCAACATATTTTTTCGAATCCAGTCGATGCAAACACAATTCAGTTTCATTACCGAAAACTTCTTTTTCTGTTGTTTAAGAAATCTTGTTGAACCGTTAGTTCGATATTTATAAGAGGGGAGTTCGGGGATTCTCGTTATATTCGATTTAGATCGGAAATACAGAACGGAGAAAACAGTATGGCAGAAAACAGTGGGATATATAAAAGCGATATGAAACATTGCTCAGTTCGCAGATCGGTTGGGTCGAGATCTTCTCTGTCGAGCTGGTGATATGAATTTAGATGTCTTATCGAGTTTCGTTTGAATGATTTACTGGTCGGGCCGTGCTCTCTTTTCCGGAGTCAGAGACCTAAACTCAGCGTTTTGGGTCCCTTGTGCTCTGATTAGAAGAGTTAAGTCCTCTCAAACTATAGGGTTCACCCCCTATTTATAGTCAAATATCGGTGGGAAACTATGGTTTGATGCTAACTATAGTTCTCCATCTGATTAGTCCATATAGTTAGGTTTAGGCTTCTGATTGGGCCTCTGAATGAATGGGCCGAAAATAATGTCTGGGCCTGGCCCATCATGGTGGATGAAACTCATATCCAACAGTTAGTCCCCCCTCAGAACGTCGAATATTTGGTGGGTCGAAATTCGTTGTTGGGCTTTTCGATGGGCTTGGCCCAAATCTCCTGAGGCCATTTTTAACAATGTTTCTGATTGGTGGGTAGAGGGTGGTTGTGCGTATATCGAGGCGTGATGCTTCAACTTCCGCACTACGTCTATATAAGGCGCCCTTCTCCCTTCATTTCTCTCATCTTTCTGAACTTGAAGGTAGATCTCTCTTTTCTTCCTCTCCTTTGCTTTATTTTCCCGTTTTGCTTTCCGTTTAGCTCCGCCATTCTTTGCTTACTTCTCCGACGATCGTTCGAATCATTCCGACGACTCTTCATATCTCCTAGACGATGTCTTTTAGCGATCCCAGTTCTCCAGCTTGTCTTGATTCTAGCAACTCGTGTTCCTTTTGACATCGTCGATGAAGTAGAACGTCGATTCGATGTTAGCTGTCAGGATGACGCGTTTGCGAGTTCTTCCCAGCTGCCTAATTTTGATATTCCCGAGCTAGACGACCGGGATGTCTCTGAATCTTCCGGGGAGAACGGAGGCTCCGGTGATCAAGAAAATCTTCATGAGATAGAGGACGAGAGCGAACCGGCGGCTCCTTCTCCCGCTGATCGGGTGGACTTAGAGAATTATTTTGGTCCAGGTCTAGGTCGCCATATCCTTCTAGTGAGGACGGACGACCAACCATCCCGCACGTCTGAGAATTTGATGTATGACGCGGTGAGGCTTCAGGGTCCGGTCAGCGGCTTATCTTTTCGTATCCCGAGTTCGTCTGACCGACCTTGGAATCCTCCGGAGGGATTCATGTGTTTATACGAATCGTATTTTACTGAGTCCGGTCTTTTCTTTCCAATCCCGAGGCTCCTGGTCGAATACTGCTTTCGTCGTAAAATCGCGGTCTCGCAGCTAACTCACGCCGCGATTCGTAATATGGTTGCAATTTTGACCCTTCCTGCTGAGGCCGGTGGAGACGTCAACTGTGATTCTTTTGAAGAGATGTCTCGAATAAAGAGGAACCCGAATAGATCCGAAAGATTCTACGTCTCCATGAAATTACAGTATAATTTACTGACCGGAGTCAGATCTAAAGCGTCGGATTGGGAAACGCGCTATTTTTTCGTGCAAATAGACGAAAAATCTGTTTGCGATCCGATCCAGAAGTTCTGTGCTGGATGGAACGTTTGCATTGGTAGCCTTTTAGCTCGTCTTTGTGTAGATTCCCATTTATGCTAACTCCTAATTTTTCTCTCTCTGTTTCAGAACCGCACCATTTTGCTAAGGCTTTCCCAGAGAACTTTAGTGGTCTTATTCAAGAGCTGCAAAGATTAGGTCGTCAAAGGTGGCTAGATCTTCTTGAAGAACGGATCCGTAGAAGTTTGGCAAGGATTAAATCAGGTCGGTTCGGACGTATCTGTCTTTGTGCACATCATTTGCTCGCTACTTTTGATTTGTAATGATTTTTTGTTTCTGGTTTTAGGTCGTTACGATATTTCTCTTCCCCCTTTGCAATTAAGACCTCGTCCGCAGAAGCAGAAGAAAGCGAAGGCTCCTCATCAACCAAAGCAACCCAAAGTAAAAATGGTGAAGTCGACGTTGAAGCTCCCGAACTACACTTATGAACTGAGGAAGGTTCCTAATACTGCGTCCGATCAGGACAAAGGGGGCGATCCTGCAGCCCCAACTGCTACTGCACAGGCTCATGCCGATCCAGGAAAATTTAGAGAACCGAGCAAGCGACATGGGAGAGCTGCTTATGGAAATGCGGCTGGGGGTCGCGTAGATGAGACTTCCCTTGTTTTAAATAACAGTGCGGTTGCACAGCCTCCGGTGAAGAGGCGTCGGACAGATGGTGATGCGGATGTCTCGGGGTGCGAGAAGTCGAGGACGGAGGAGGTGGCCGCTGCTGATGGAGGTCGGGAGGACGAGGTCGGGGATGCCTATGACTTCGATTTTTCCTACAAGGGAAAGGGCGAACACATAATGGAGGACGCCGCCTCTTGTGTTGAATACCTCAGCAAGATCAGGGGGTCTGAACGTTTCACTCTCCCTTCGGTCGACAAGCTCGTAGAATCTGACGCGTACTTGAATTTTGCGTCGTTGTCCATGCAGGTATTCCCTTTTGATTGGTTCTTCTTTATTTTTCCCTATCTGCTTGCTGACATGATATTCCCATTGTTGCCAGATGATTGCCGCAGCGAACCACATTGTTCAGCGGTACGATCGCAAACTGAGGAGGGCGGCCATCATCTGCAATGAGACAGCTGATGCCAAGAAGGGTTTGGCCGAGCAATCCCTGGCCCGTGCTGAGGAGAACCTGGCGCTTGCTACTGGCGAGAAGCTGTCGCTGGAGGTGGAGAAAAAGCGCCAGATGAAAAGGCTGCGGGAGTCTAGGATGGAGATGGTTCTGAAGGAGCCGAAGCACCTGACGGACAAGTACACAGGTCGGCTCGCAAAGATTCGTCGTCACTGCGAGGATACGGCAAAGACGCACGAAATCGCACTGATGATAAGTCAGATCTCTGCGACTATCGGGAGTCTCAAGGTCATGAGGGACGAGAAGGGTGTGGCCGTCCCTGATGAGGAGTTTGCACGTCTGAAAACCGACCTCTCGATATGGACTTCTAAGTTCGATGAGCTGGATGTTACGGAGGTCGCCGAGCTGACTTCTGTGTTATACCGGAAAGGGGGCGTGTAATGCCGAACTCCGTTCCTGCCTGGGCTCCTCCAGTGGAGCTTACTCCTAGAATGGTTCAGTTTGTGTCCAATGTGGGAGTAGTTAGTGCGGCCGAGGCGTGTGCTCTTCGTACTCTTGGAGGGTCGCTGGCCAGTGGTGGAGACGATCTTGCCAGCGAGCCTACTCAGGATCCTGCCGCCGCTCTCTGAACAATAGCTCTTGTTTTTATATTATTTTTTTTATGTTTAAAGGGGCCGTGTGTGGTCGTTCTCTTCTTTCCTTCTATTTCTCTTTTTTTTTTTTTGGTATGTACTGGGCGTTGGTGCCTGATTGATTTATAATGAATTAATTTTCTTGTTTGTTTAGCCTTCTGTGTTTTGCGTTTATACTTGGGGCTTTGCGCGGGCTGTTTAGTGCGGCTATTGTTGTTTCTAGCAGGAAATTATTAAGTGGTTTAGGTTGAGTGCGGGTTTAGGCCCGGCTTTTCAGGTCGTCCATAAGCGCGCGATATAAGTTGGTTTATTTTGCTTAGGCGTCTCCTGATTGTATTTTTGTGGATCTAGGCCCGGCTTTTCAGGTCGTCTTTGAGTATGCGAGATAGGTCGGCTTACTTTTCTTAGGCGTCTTCTGATTGTGTTTTTGCTGATCTAGGCCCGGCTTTTCAGGTCGTCTTTGAGTATGCGAGATAGGTCGGCTTACTTTTCTTAGGCGTATCCTGATTGTGTTTTTGCGGATCTAGGCCCGGCTTTTCAGGTCGTCTTTGAGTATGCGAGATAAGTCTGCTTACTTTTCTTAGGCGTCTCCTGATTGTTATTTTGCTGGTCTGGGCCCGACTTTTTAGGCTGTCTAGCGGAGTTTGTTAGGCTTTCATTCTAGAGACATGGTTTATTTCACCACTGCATTCATGAGGAACGCAACGATCGATCGGATACCTTGCCAGGGTGCCGCTGTGTTTTGAGCTCGGAGCTGTCTGTTTTGGAAAATATATTATTATTTTATAGTTTTTTTTTTTAATTATTATAGATGTGCCTTTTTACGGGCTGCCTACGTACCCGTTAAATAGGGATCAAGCCATTCGTAGTTCGTTTACATCGGTATATGAGCTCGGCGCTTTAGTAGTAGAACTTCATTAAGCTCATGGAGTTCCATGATCGAGCGATAGGTTCGCCTGTCATTGTCATAAGTCGGTAGACTCCTGGTCTGACGACTTCGGTTACCTGGTATGGTCATTCCCAATTGGCGCCCAGCTTTCCAACTTTCCATTCCGCAGTGTTTTCGTAGACTTTTCGAAGTACGACGGTTCTGGACTCGTTTATTGTAGTATCGGGCAGCCAATTGTTGGTAGTTTTGTATGCGTAGTAGGGCCTGATCCCTTTCTTTTTCGATCGTATCCAGGTTGTCGAGGACTGTTCGATTGTTTAGGTAGGGCTCTTGAATCATCATTGTTCGGCGGGTGCCATTGCTTCCAGCCCGTAAGTTAAGGAGAACGGTGATCGGCCAGTCGAATGTCGGAGGGTAGTTCGGTAAGACCATAATACCCCATCTAGCTCGTCAGCCCATGCCCCCTTCTTATCGTCGAGGCATTTCTTTAGGCCGTCGATGATGGTTTTGTTCGTCGCCTCGGCTTGTCCGTTTCCTTGTGGGTACCTCGGGGTAAATTTGTTGAGTCTGATTTTCCACTTTGCGCAGAACTGTTCGAACTCATCGGAAATGAATTGGGATCCGTTGTCGGGGATGATTTCGTAGGGGAGGCCGTGGCGACATATGATGAACTTCTAGACAAATTTTTTTACGTCGGTGGCCTGTATCCTTGCGAATGATTCGGCTTCGACCCACTTAGTGAAGTAGTCCATTACGACCAGGATGATTTTTTTTTGCCGAGATCGGGGAAATGGTCCGATGATATCCATCGCCCAACGCATGAACGGGTAGGGAGCAGTTGTTGTGGTCAGTGGCTCGGTAGGTGTTAGGATCATAGGTCCATTCCTCTGGCATTTTTCACAGCTTTTTGCGTACTTGACGCAATCTTTGACCAACGTCAGCCAACAGAAGCCGAGCTTGCAAATTTTTATAGCAAGTGCTAGTCCGCCTGAGTGATTACCGCCTGTGCCTTCATGCGTTTTGGCTATTACGCGCTGGGTTTCGTCTCCGGCGATGCAGTTGAGCAGGGCTCATGTCGCCTTTCATCGGAAAAGGCCGTCCTTGATGAGGGTGTAATATACGCTGCGAGCTCTAAGTCTCCGGGCAGCCCATTTATCGCTTGGGAGGTCTCCATCGACGAGGTACATTTTGATCTCTTGTCTCCAGTCGGTTGAGTTGGGTCGTTCTGATGAGTACAATGCGTATTGCTCGGGCTTGCATGTGTCTTCATCATTGAATTCAGCGATATGGCATATCCCCCACGGTAATTCGATGCTCGGGTATTATGCACCGGAGGTCGGTGTCGGATGCGGATGCTAGGATGGCAAGTGCATCGGCTGCAGTGTTATCATTGTGGGGTATCTTCGTAATATGAATGCTTTCAAATTCTTTGGCGAGTATCTGAACGAGGTCGAGGTATGCCTCCATTCGTTCGTTCTTCGCGCTATACTCACGGTGAAATTGGTTCGTTACGAGTTGTGAATCGCAGTACGCGTGAATCTTTTTGACGCCGATCTCTTTGGGGAGTCTCAGTCCGGCTACGAGTGCTTCATATTCTGCTTTGTTATTTGAGGCTTTGAATTCTAACCGGAATGATTGTTCCAAAATTTCTTCGATCGGGGATTCCAATCGGATTCTGACTCCGGATCCTTGACGGGATGAGGAGCCGTCTACGTGTAAGATCCACTCCTTTGTAATGGGGTTGCTCCGCGTGAGTTTGGCTAGGAGCTCGACGATGAAGTCCGCCAGGACTTGGGATTTGGCGCATGTACGGTTTCTGAATTCTATGTCGTACTCGCTGAGTTAAACTGCCCATTTCATCATTCGTCCGGACTGACTAGGACTATGAAGGACTGTTCGTAGTGGTTGGGTCGTCATTACCGCGATGGTATGGGACTGGAAGTATGGTCGGAGTTTCCGGGCAGACATGACAACCGCGAGTGCGAGTTTTTCGATAGTTGGGTACCTACCTTCTGCTCCGTCGAGAGATTTGCTTACGTAGAAGACGGGCTTTTGATCTCCTCGTTCTTCGCAGACCAACACCCCGCTGACCGCCGCGCTGGAAACCGAGACATAAAGGTAGAGTGTTTCTCCATTTTCTGGTTTTGACAAGATTGGCGGGGTGGTCAAGTATTCTTTTAGTTGTTGGAACGCATCTTCGCATCTATCGTCCCATTCAAACTTCCTGTTACCACGGAGTAGTTGGTAGAACGGCAGGCACTTATCGGTTGATCGTGAGATGAAGCGATTGAGGGCGGCAATTCGTCCGGTCAGCCTTTGTACTTCACTTTTGTTTTTTTGGTGAGGGGAGATTGGCAATGGCAGCGATCTGCTTAGGATTTGCTTCAATTCCGCATTGGGTGACTATGTATCCCCAGAATTCTCCAGACGTAACTGCAAAGGTGCATTTCGTCGAGTTCAGCTTCATTCCGTACTGGTTTAAAATCTCAAAGCAAGTTTTGAGGTGGTTTATGTGATCCTCGGCCTTCAGTGATTTGACTAGCATATCGTCGATGTATACCTCCATCGTGTCGCCGAGCTGTTCTGCAAACATCTTGTTGACCAAACATTGGTAGGTTGCTCCGGCCTTCTTGAGTCCGAACGGCATCACTTTATAACAGTAGGTCCCCGATCTGTTATGAACGCCGTCTTCTCTCGGTCGTTGGGGTGCATCATAATTTGGTTGTAGCCGGAGAATGCGTCCATAAAATAGAGGAGCTCATTTCCCGCAGTGGCTTCGACGAGTCGGTCGATATGGGGAAGAGGGTAGCTATCTTTTGGGCATGCTTTGTTGAGATCGGTGAAATCTACACATATCCTCCATTTTCCGTTCTTCTTTTTCACGACCACAGGATTGGCCAACCATTCGGGGTACTGAACTTCGGATATTGACCCTGCCTCAAGGAGTTTAGCGACCTCTTCATTTACGGCCTGAGCTCACTCTGGGCCGAGCTTCCTTCTTTTTGCTTGATCGGTTTGTAAGTCTGGTCTACGTTTAACTCGTGACAAGTTATCTGGGGGCTGATGCCCTTCATGTCGTCCATTGACCACGCAAAAGTGGATACGTTCTTCTGCAAGAATCGGACGAGCTCAGTTTTGAAGGCTTCATCCAGCTCAGTTCCGATGCCGACGCACTTATTTGGTTTATCACTGTCGAGGCTCACCATGGTTATTGATCTTCTGCTCGGTTCCGACATTGCGTCTTCGCTTGGTTGGCTGATGTGGAGGTTCATCTTTCGTAACCTCTGCTCGGTAATAAAACAAGTTCGGGCCATTCTTTGATTCCCTTAGATTGTGAATACTCCGGTTGCCGTTGGGAACTTGACGCACTGATGGTATGTCGAAGGTACTGCTCGGAGAGAGTAGAGCCAAGGGGTCCCGATGATGATATTGTACATGGCCGGTTTATCTATTACGACGAATTTCACGAGCTTGCTTATTCCTCCGGCGTGTACTGTCAGTTTTATTGTCTCGACGGTCATTGTGGTCTGTCCGTCGAAGCCCGTAAGAGGTTTTGCGTTCAACTTGATATTTTCGTCGGTTATTTCCATTTTTCTTAGGGTTTCGAGAAAAATTAGGTCGACCGAACTCCCAGTGTCGATCAAGACTAGCGTTACGTCGCAGTCTTCGACTTTTATCTCCACTACTAGCGGATCGTTATGTGGTACGGCTACGTTCTTTGTGTCGGCCTCTCCAAATATGATAGGCATGTCAATTTCTGCTCTTTCCAGACATCTTTGACTGGTGGCGACCTGTTTCTCATATTGTTTTATAGACCGTACAAAGTCTCCTCCGGTCAGAAAACCTCCCATTATCATGTTAATTCATCTTCGCGATGCTGCCAGGGTATTAGGACTAGGTCATTTATCATGCGAGCGCTTAGGAGGGGTCGGTGTCGTTTCCACCTTGCCCGGGTCTTTGCTCGTAGTTATAGTTGTTTCCGAGCTGATGTTTCTCGTCCTCCTTTTGGCCTGGTCCTTCGATCTTTACCTCCCGCTCTGATATTTGGCTAGCAGGTGGTCCTTTAGTTGTCGGCATTGGGCGGTGGAGTGGCCTGATCATTGGTGGTAGTCGCAGAACGACTTGGTATCCTTTGTGTCTTTGGCGTCGTCACCTCGAATATAGGTATACTTAGATATTTGAGCGGATTGGGCGTTGCCAACGTAATGTGTGGAGGCCTTCTTGCTCCGGTCTTCCTTGTAATCTTTGTCGTAATGTTGATGTGGCTCGTGATAATCGTCCTTCGACTTTTCCTTTGGCGTTGGCGGTTTCGCCGGGGAGTGCTTCTTTAGGTTGACTGCTCGGTCCTCCTCCAGTACATTGTACCGGGTCGCTCGATGCATTGCATCTTCTAGATTTGAGGCTTCGTTGATTAGTAGATCGTCCCTGAATTTCGAATCATGCCATAGACCATTTCTTAGTGTGGCTAGGGCTGATCCATCAGGGATGGCGTCTTTTGAGAGTATCGCCTTGAACCGGTCCATATAAGTTCGGAGGGATTCTCTGGGTCCTTGTGCTAGAGCCCATAGGTCGGCGTCTGACGCCCCCCCCCCCTTCTGCATATACATCGAATAGTGCTTGAGGAATGCCGTGGACAGTTGTTGAAAGCTATCTATGGAGCTCGGCTCGAGGCGCGAGAACCAGTTAAGTGCCGAACCGTCCAAGTTTTCTACGAACAGCTGGCAATACCCGGCGTCTCTTTCTTCAGGGGTGAACTGGGTTCGACCCATGGCTATGGTAAACGCGGTCATGTGTTGCCTAGGATCTTTCCCGCCTTCGTAAGTTGGTATTTTCAGCTTTCCGGTATTCCTGATCGGAACCGAGGTTATCCGTGTAGTGAATAGAGTTTGTTGTGTTTCTTCGAGTACGCGGTCGATTTCAGGGGTGGAGCTCAGGGCTCGATGGACTTTGGATTTCATATCCTTGAGCTTGGCCTTCATGCCTTCGATCTCGGTATCCCGCAGAGAGGTCGGTGCCGGGTATTGTTGAGTTGAAGCCCGAGCTACTCGGAGGCTTATCGGGCTGCCTGTTGACCCGGTCGCGGCCAATTTTGTCGTCCTGTTTGGGTTGACCGGCTGATTTGGCCTTTCGATGGCAAAGAGGGAGGGGCTCCTGAGTTACGGTGATTCGTTGGTCGGCCTGAGATTCACGGAATCCAACTGTTCCCGGCAAATAGCCTGAGCCGTGGCTAGCGCTTCTAGTCTTTCGTTCGTTTTTTTGGTCAGTTCGTCTTGTCGGTCGAAACGCTGTAGTAATTTATCCAGCATGGTCGCGAAATTGACCTGATCATTGGTGATTAGAACATTTTCGTGCCCGGCTTGTCTGGTTCGGTCTGCAGTGGTGGCCTCCACATTGGTTTCTTCTCGGCCGAGTTCTGAGCTAGGCTCTTGTGTTATGATCGTAGCTTCTTGGGTAACCGTCTCGTTGGTCGGCCGATCGTTCTCCATTTTCGAGCTCAAATCTTTAGCGTGAGAGAATCCGCTACTCCCCTACCTGGCGCGCCAATTGTTGAACCGTTAGTTCGATATTTATAAGAGGGGAGTTCGGGGATTCTCGTTATATTCGATTTATATCGGAAATACTGAACAGAGAAAACAGTGCGATATATAAAAGCGATATGAAACGTTGCTCAATTCGCAGATCAGTTGGGTCGAGATCTTCTTTGCCGAGCTGGTGGTACGAATTTAGATGTCTTATCGAGTTTCATTTGAATGATTTACTGGTCGGGTCGTGCTCTCTTTTCCGGAGTCAGAGACCTAAACTCAGCATTTTGGGTCTCTTGTGCTCTGATTAGAAGAGTTAAGTCCTCTTAAACTATAGGGTTCACCCCCTATTTATAGTCAAATGTCGGTGGAAAACTATGGTTTGATGCTAACTATAGTTCTCCATCTGATTACTCCATATAGTTAGGTTTAGGCTTTTGATTGGGCCTCTGAAGGAATGGGTCGAAAACAATGTCTGGGCCTGGCCCATCATGATGGGTGAAACCCATATCCAACAAATCTCATGAGATCTGAGAGCGAATTGAAGTTAGACCCCATCGATGCTTGGATCCAAATCGTCGCCATGAGAACCGTCCATCTTTGCCGCCACGAGAACCGTCCATCTTTGCCTTCTTCGTCGTTGAAAGAGCTCGATTTGGACGGAGTTTGTCTGAGGCATCAAACCTAACCAAAATAGCCTTATCGTCGCCTTTGAGAGTCTCCAAATCAGGACGGCTCTTTACTACCGATGTCATATTTGAAGAAGACGAAGAAGAGAAGTGAGATCGACGAGATCCATGTGAGGAAGACGAAACAGAGAGAAACAAGAGAAATGCTAGAGGCTTATTGGCTAGAGACGAAACGTTAGAAGCAAAATAATCTAACGGACGGAAACAAAAGCGAGGAAAGAAGATTCGTAGAGACAAGAGAGTGAGATTTGGCCACGTCAGCGATCCCAGTGATGTCTTTCCATTGGCTCTCCACTTCTAAATACTTATGTGTTTTATATTTTTTAATGGATAATGTTTTATATTTTTGAGTTGATGAGTTTTTTATTTTTCGACTAATTTTAAATTTTGTACTGTAAATTTTTTTTGGGATTTATAATGATAGATTTTTTATTTATTGTATAAATAACCAACTTCATTTGCAAAATAGTTATATTTTGGTTTTATACTTTTTATTTAATTTTTATATTTTAGTATAAAGTGTAAGGGTTAGAGTTCATAATTTAGGTTTTGGGATTTAAGTTTTAAGATTTATGATTTATGGATTAATAGTGATATATTTTTTTATTATTTAAAAAATATCTTTCAAGTATGCCACTATAAACATAAACTATAAATCATAAACCATAAATCATAAGCTTAATTTTTAAAATATCTTGAAGAAAACTAAAAAAATCATATTTTCAATATATTGACCACCGGTTAGCAAATTTATAATACATATTGACTAACGTTTAATTATAATTGTGAAACCTTAAATTCGAAATCAAATACTCATAAATCTTTTAAAAGCGAAAACTCTTTATCAAAAACTTCATATGTATTGTGCTACCCTAAACCCTAATTAAAAGACATACTAACTTCACTTTCTTAGTTTGTATTTTTGTAATATTTATGTTCTTAATATGAAACAATAATTTATTGTATTTTATTTTGTTAATTGATAAACAGAAAAATATATTTTCTAAAATGTGAATCCCTAAACCCTAAATCACACTTCATTTATCCATAAAAATCTAAAATCATATATCAAAAGTTATTCTTAGTATGAAACAATAATTTTTTTGTATTTTCTTTTTTTAATTGAGAAATTAGAAAAAATATCTTACAAGTGTGAATTCCTATACCCTAAATCAAACACTCGTTAATCCATAAAATATTAAAACTATCAAAAATTATATATTTATCAAAAAATAACTTATTTATTTCAATTATTAATAGAACTTGAAAAAATTATATTTCAAATCCTAAACCCTATACCCTGATCCTAAACCCCAAATTTTATGTACTAAACTCTAAATCAAAGATCATGGCTTTTCTTTTTTATTTTGTATGTTTAAATTTTTTTTATATAGTTTATGAAACAATAACTTTTTGTATTTTTTATATAATTTGTGAAACCCTAATGTCTACACTCATTTATCCTCAAAATTATGATACCATAAATCCTAAATCTATTGGTTTACTAAGATCAAATACAATTCCTCACAAATATATACACGAACTTCATATAATTTTGTGTTTAGATGCAAATATATTTCGAAAATTGGATTTGGTGTACCCGGTTTAATCCGGTCCGAATTCGATGTCGGTTTTAATCCTGGTTTTTAGGCTAAACCGGTTTTATTCCCTTTTTGATAAGTTTCAGAGTTAACATAGTTGCAAATTGAAAAAACTTTTGTTCTTCATAATCAAATCTAGGGCTTCGAGATTAACTCGGAACAACACAAATATTTTCCGGAGATCATGGTGAAAAGCTCGCTTCCTAGAGTAAACTTGGTCGAACCATCTTCTCCACTGGTTAAATCTTTCTGGTAAACCATCTCTAGCTCCGTCACGGCCTCCTCCATCTTTGGCCATTTAATCGCCGGAAATTTCAAACCATGATTGTTTTCGTTGAATCTCAAATCTGAAACAAAGGAAACGTTTAGATATGGTAAAGATCTAGAGAAAGTGTTGATTCAAAATCATCGACTAATTAATCGAAATTTGTTTCATAACTTATCCAATATTCAACAATCCACTAGAATCATCCGTCTCGGGCAAGATTATTCGAACAATCCACTAGAATCAAAGTTACCGGAGAGTGATTTTTACAAATCAATCGATCATCAAGTAATACCCTAGGAATTTTATGATGACGAAATTAAAGAATCAATGACTTTACCTCATCACGGAGGAATCCCAGTCGGTGGATAGGAAGTTCGCCGGAACTGGTGGACATCACACGTCGCCAACTGGTGGAGAGGAGGAGAAGTGAAGGAAGGTGAAGAATGAAGGAGGAAGAAGCAGTTGACAGCCGGCGACGTCGGGACCTACGAAGGAAAAGAACGGCGGCCGAGAAGTGGCTGTGGAGTCGCCGCGAAGGAGAAAACGGTGAAGAGGAGAAGAGATGTTCTTCGATCTAGGGTAAATGATATTGGGTGGTTGAAAAATGGCAAAATTTGTTGACTAATTTTCGACCAATAGTTATTAAAAAATCTTTTTTTACCAAGTTACGACCAAATATTTTTTTTAAATATGTAATGAAATTGATATTTACGTTTATTTTGGGAGTCGTTTTTCTTTTGTTACTTAGTAAAATTTTGGAGCCATTTTTTTCAGTGTCATCTATGTTATCATAGAACCAAAAACTAAGCGCCACTACGAAATGTTTTGGCATCCATTCTATCATAGCGTTTACCTTTTTCAAAAATGCTATGTAAAATTTCTCATAACTCAACTATAGCAGAAACATTAAAAACGCTATACTGTACTGCTATTAATACATACATTTCTGGTAGTGTTAGTTTGTCTTGTCTTGGTTCATTGCATTTATTTTTCTTAGTTTGTTACTTTACTTCTTTAGCATTTTGTAATTTCATTTCACTTAGTAACTACCACTTAGGAACTTAAAGAAAAACCCAAAAAACATTTATAGGCTCAGCTTCAAGAGTTCTTTGCATTCTCATTGTCCTTATCAATTTTCTTATGGATTCGATCCCTAAGTATTACACCGATTTCCATGAACTTGTGGTTATTTAGGATTAAAAATTAGTAGTAGTTTTCCTCCTATCAAAAACAAGAAAGGTTTAAGAATTCTTCTCTATATGAATATACAAAGGTGAGATCTCCTCCCTTGAAACTCTTGAATCAAAACTCTATGAATAATCTATAAAAATGTGGCTGATGTGTTTATGATGATGATATGTGGCTGCTAGTGATGACTTATGTCTAACAAGAAGTTAAAAACAAGGATATAGGTTTATGATCTATTAGGGTTAAGTTTAGGGTAAAAAAATGTACTTTGGTGCGTAACTGTCAAAGCTGGACCAAGGATTTGTGGCCAGTATTAAAGGGGTTGGAAATCTCGGCCAAAGTGTTGATACCGGCCTGGAGTATCGGGACGAGTCTTAGGAGATCCGTGTCCGGTACTGGCTCTTTCCTGGGCCTACTTCAGTTTCAAGCTAGACAGACATGGCTTCAGTGAAACTAGTATAACTCTTGAAACAAAGCTACAAAGGACATGAGACAAACTCCATTGGAAAGCTAACTTAAAGATCTATCTCTTCACAAAATTTCATCCAATTCTAAGTTGTTTTGAGCCTCCATCCGTTGATAAAAGCATGGTGCTTCTGTTGTGTCCAACTTAAGAAAACGCATTATTTTGTGAATATTGTGACTTGGATGATTGCTTTGACTTGCATGAATTGTTGTAGCTTGTTTAACACCTCTTTTAGTCTTATTTTCATCATTTTTGATAAACTACTCTGTAAATACTTTAAACTACAAATACGAAAAACTACTACATAAAACCTTATTAAAATCCATAGAAAATATAGTAAAAACCATACTAAAATAGGTAATGAATCATAGGATTGAGTTGGATGTCCATAACGCTTTTCAAAAGCTTGTGTAAGGTAATCAAAGCATGTTGGCCCTTTCAAAGAAGGTTTCATCATTGTTATGCACCCTATGCCTATCTCTCGCTTCGGAACCTGTTAGATATAAACCAAAAATGAAGAAAATGATAAGTGGACAAGCAAAACAAAAAGATTATTTGTTCTTCTTTCCAAAGCTATTGTTGATGAAACTGGGAAAAAGCTTGTGGATACATACCTGAATCTGCTCAATAATGAAGCGGATCCCCTATTGCAACATCATGTAGGCTACCAGACTCATCTTTAGCTTGACACATCTAAACACTTTGTATTGATAATTGGTGTTTAATATTCTTAATGTTTGAGTTTAGATCTTCATTTTCTCATCACTTAAGGTGCTCTTAATGCTAGACTTGGAGTAGTTAACCATAGTTTAGATCTTAGGTTTTCTCACACCTAGTAAGTGTTCAATGAAATTCTTGAACCAACTTTGTTGTGAGCTTGGGTCACATAACACTTAACCGTGATTCTATGAATTCTTGTGACGAAAATGGGAGTGTATTAATGCTTGTCTAATCATTAGGATGGAATACTTATCGGTTGATCTTGAATGAGATTAGAGGTATGAATTTTTACCATTAACATGGACTAATCTATTGAATAAATATTCCATTGTCTTGAGATTATGTTGATTGTTTAATTTAAATATTTTGATATCACTCACTAATCTATCCTTATCATTACATAATCCATAATCCATGATCCATGTTTATTATTGATATATCATCTCCACCTTTGTTTTAGTGCCTTGCTACTTGCTTGAATTGATAAGTGCACTTGCCTTGCTACTTTAATTTAGCTCTTAATTATCTTAGTAACAAAAACCCAAAAATATATCTTGTCTTAGCTTAGGATTGTCGTTATTTTTGGAATGTGCTAGCAATTTTTCTTTCCTTGGATTTGACCCTTACTTACCACTAATTATACATTTCATTTGAGGTGTTTTTTAGTTGTGATAGGGCTTATAAATATTAAAGTTTTTCATGATACTCAATAGAGATAATTTCCATCAAATTGATTCATTTCAAACCAATAGTTTGCTTTTAAATTAATGTGATTCATGTTAATATCTCTTTTTCATGCTTTTGTTTGATTTTGCATTAAATCAAATTGATATAATTCTCTGAGAATTATATCAAATTGGAAATTGAATAGAAATTCCAAGTTGAAGAGAAAGGGAGACAAATTACAAATTGAATAAAAACAGAGTTTGTTTTTTTTAATTTGTGGTGTACCGGTGGTCGGACAGTGTACACGATGATGGTCGCCGGACGGTGTACATGGTGGTGTACCGGATCGGATATTATATATGATGACGGTGACCGGACGTTGTACATGGTGGTATACTGGTGGTCGGATAGTGTACACGATGATGGTGAGGGGACGGTATACATGGTGGTATACCGGTGGCCGGATAGTGTACACGATGACGGTGGTCGGATGGTTTACATTGTGGTATACCGGTGGCCGAAAAGTGTACACGATGACAGTGACCGAATAGTGTATACGATGAGGGTGACCGAATAGTGTATACGATGAGGATGGCCGGATAGTGTATACGATGATAGAGTACACGATAACGATGGCCGGACGGTGTATATGGTGGTGTACTGGTGACCGGATAGTATACACGATGATGGTGGTCGGACGATGTACATGATGGTGTACCGGTGGTCGAACAGTATACACGATGACGGTGGTCGGACAGCCCATCATCGTGTACGCTGTCTGACCACTGCTACACCACCTTGTATACTGTCCGACTACGGGAACAATCTTGTACATCGCCACATCACTGTGTATACTGCATTTTACATGGTTGTGCACACATCCATGTACACCATCGTGTACAACACTCAATGTTGCCCATTTTCATATTTTCACTTAATACCCTCTATTAGAGTAACAATAAAAAATGTCAATTTCTCAAATTTGTTACAGTAAACTGCTTATTATTCATATAACTTTTTCACAATTATCTACTCTCCTAAGATACCCATTAAAAACTGATATGATATTTTGAACAACTCTTGATGGATGAAAACAATATTTTCACGTGAAAAAAAAAACAAGATTTTCATTTTATAAAGAAAATAATTTATTTATTTATTTCCAAACTTTAATGTTAACAAAAAGGTGAGGTAATTTGTCGATGACTGTAACGCCCCGACCGCCATCATTCGTGGGTCCCCACGCTTTCTCTCGGCCCATGGGCTCCACCATCGTCCGACGGCCGGTGTGTTAGTCCGGGAGGCTCGAAAGACTTGTTTACTGACCATGCAAATCACCACGTGATCTTTCTCCGTATTTTGTCCTCACTCACACAGTACTAGAAATGAATTTTCAGTAGGTCACCCATCCTGAAATTGCTCTAACTCAAACATGCTTAAGCATTGAGTTCTGTCAGGATGAGTTACATAAAAGATAAGTGCACTTTGGGGATATAGGTAGCCCAAATCAATTCTTTTAAACCTCTCTGCATGCACCACATATTTCCAAAAACCGGGGTGTTACAATGACTGAATTCAAATTCATTCGGAAGAGAAGAAATAAACTCATGGAACATATTTTTACATGTTTTTAAATACTAGAACTAATAGTACCAGATATATTATTATATTCTTGGTAAATAACTTTTATGAATAATTCTTTAAAATACCATTAATTGAAGTTTTTGTTCCAGTAATACCATCATTAGTTTTATTTTCCAAAAATACCACAAAACGTTTGTTTTCCAAAATTACCACAAACACTAAAAATGAGTTTTAAGGGTTTATAATTTGAATTTTTAGGTTTGAATTAACTATTTTAGGTTTAGGGTTTGTGGTTTAGTTTTTAGGGTTTAGGGTTTAGTTTTGAATGTTTAAAGTTTAATTTTAGTTTTATGGTATTTTTGAAAAACATAAACTTTTAGTGGTATTTTTGGAAAAGAAAACTAATTGTGGTATGTTTGGAAACAAAACTTCAAAGTGTGGTATTTTTGAGAATTGCCCTAATGGTAAAAATATAAACTTTTTATTAGTGTTAAAAGTATATATTTGCATTTAAAAAAAGGTTTAGTTACTTATCTATTAATAATATCAATCCTAAAAAATATATTCTCTTTTCCAAAAAATCGTTTTTATAGTTATTAATGTCTATTAGAGTTGTATCTTTTCGAAAAAACCGTTTTATGGTTATTAATGCATCTTAGGATTTGTCTTTTCAGAAAATTTGTTTTATATATGGTTATTAAAGTATAGGGTTGCATCTTCTCGAAAAAAATTATTTTATGGTAATTAATGCATATTAGGGTTGCATCTTTTCGAAAAAACCGTTTTATATTTATTAAAGCATCATAGGGTTGCGTCTTTTCGAAAAAACATCATAGGGTTGCGTCTATTAAAAAAATAGCAATCCTAGAAAATATATTCTAGGGTTGCGTCTTTTCGAAAAAACCGTTTTATAGTTATTAATGTTTCTTAGAGTTGCATCTTTTCGGAAAAACCGTTTTATGGTTATTAATCGAACGAACCATTTTATGGTTATTAATGTATCGTAAGGTTGGGTCTCTTTGAAAAAACCGTTTATATATGGTTATTAAAGCATAAGGTTGCATCTTCTCGAAAAAATTGTTTTACAGTAATTAATGCATATTAGGGTTGCATCTTTTTGAAAAAACCGTTTTATGGTTATTAAACCATCATAGGGTTGTGTCTTTAAAAAAAATATGATAGGATTACTTCTTTTTTTTTAAACCGTTTTATAGTTACGAATGTCTCCTAGAGTTGCGTCTTTTCGAAACAATCGTTTAATGGTTATTAATCGAAAAAACCGTTTTATGATTATTAATGCATCCTAAGGTTGTGTCTTTTCCAAAAGAACGTTTTATATATGGTTATTAAAGTATTTTAGGGTTGCATCTTCTCGAAAAAAACCGTTTTACGCTTATTAATACATCATAGGATTGCATCTTTTCGAAAAACCCGTTTTATGGTTATTAAAGCATCCTAGAATTGCGTTTTTCGAAAAAATATCCTAGGGTTGTGTCTTTTCGAAAAAAACCGTTGATAGTTATTAATCTCTCATAGAGTTGCGTCTTTTCAAAAAAACCGTTTCATGATTATTAATCGGAAAACCCATTTTGTGGTTATTAATGCATCCTAGGGTTGCATCTTTTTGAAAAAAAACTATTTTATGGTTATTAAAACATCATAGGATTACGTCTTTTTGAAGAAAAACACCCAAGGATTGCGTCTTTTCGCAAAAAAACTGTTTATAGTTATTAATCTCTCATAGAGTTGCATCTTTTCGAGAAACCGTTTTATGGTTATTAAAGCATCATAGGGTTGCGTCTTTTTGAAAAAACCGTTATATAGCTATTAATACATCATATGGTTGCGTCTTTTCGAGAAACCCCGTTTTATGGTTTTAATGAATTCTAAGATTACGTCACTTTCTCATAATTCTTTGGTGTATTTTCATTTCTAACCAACTTTTAATAAGTATTTTCATTTCTAACCAACTTTTAATAATCTTAAAAAATATTTTGCAATGCCGTCTTTACCTTTTTACTTCTACCGTAAAAACATAAAAAGATATAAAAAGATGTTAGTGTCTTTGTATTGTTACGATTTTGATAATTTTCTATTTAAATTTTAATAAATAAACATTTTCAAACGGAAAAAATGAAACACTATATTTACAGACGAAATATTAGGTATTGACAGTAAAACATTCAAAAGAAAAAAATGAAACACTATTTACAAACGAAATATTACGTAATTAACTATATAAAAAATCAAATCCACGCAACGCGTGGGACTATCCCTAGTTTGTATAATTCCAAAGGTTTAATATTAAGAGTCAAAGTGAAGACATTATCCTCTCTTATATTCCCTGGAATTCTATTTTGCTGGTCCAATCCACAATTTTTGTAAAGAGCATCTATGAAAGAAACAAAAATCTAAAGTATCTTTCGTTATTACTTTGTCGTTGTTTTACTTCTTCTCTCTATTTCGCCAAAGGGTAGTAGTGATCCATAAGACACATGTTTTAGTAGGCATTGGCTGTTCTTCATTCCTGCATCGTCATTCGGTTAAGCAGAACCGTCCCAAGAATATACTCTGGCAAGTCTGTTTCCTCCTTTCCCTGCATTTTCATTTGGTAGTTGAAGATTCAATTAATGATTGCATTCAAAAATATGTTCAACACTTTTCTTTTAAGAAATGATAAAGTCTAGCAGCAAGACGCCGAAACTAACCTCTATCAAAATTACTATATTTCGGGAAAAAAAACCAGAAGAGCAGAGTTTCCTTACCTGAACGATACTTGGAATCAGCTTAACTCTTGCGTCCCGGTAACTGTCACTCCCATTTACAAATTTTCCCAGGGACGATGACTCGATTACAGGCTGATCCGCAGCATAGTAGAGGACCAAACAATAGTTAGGCTTTGCTGGTACCTGAAAGGGTGGGGGGGGGAAACATTTTGGCTTCTTCCAGATACAAACCTGACGCATAATTATGAAAAAATTTTAGAGTTGGATAGACTTTTAAGGCAGGGAAAAATGATTGGTGATGGTAGTTTGTACTATATTAATTCCACAATACTAGAAAACGATTGGTTATATACGTGTGGCACATTGTGACTTACGAGTAAGCAAAGATGAACAAGAGGTTTAGCTCAGAAAAGAAAAATGACTATTGATATATACTGCAAACTTGTGGGAAAAGACTGACAGATATATAGAGTTTATGTTCCAGATAGTATTCACACCTGAAGATTGATGACTAGGATGAACGGCAGCTTTTTCCCGCGTTCTGACTACAAACGAGAAAACTTCAAAATCAGGCTCCTTCAACCACGGGAGAGTAGATACACAAAGTTTGTATGTTTTCTTCTTTTTCCAACACACTTTAACTACTCGTTAACTAAGAGAGTATCAGCAGTCTTAGCCACAAGGTGAAGAGGAGAAAAATGAAGAAATTACTAAATAATGAATGGGCATGGCACAATGCCTCATGCGATTAGGTTCATCATCTTTACAATTTCATAAAATTGAGGTACCTGGACAAGACATTTCGGATGGAGAGCTATGTTGTCTACAGCTTTATCAACTTTAAGCCAATCCACTGATACAACTGTCAGAAGGGGCTCCCCACCCATCACCTTACATTTTTTCATACATTTTATTTAATTTGCACGCAGTTTAACATAGAGGGAACCATCTTTGAAGGCACTTTGTCCGATAATCCGATTCAAGAGCTCAATTTTTTAGAATCAGATATCAATTTGGAAAATAGATACATGCAGTAGTAACCTAAGCTGAGAGAGATAACATCATAGAGATATATCAGAACAAGTTCAAAAACATCATAGATACATGCAGTAGTAACCTAACCTGAGCGCAGTGGCATCTACGGAACATCAACTACAGACATATTGATGAAGATGCAAGAATTTAAAGTTACCTTTGCATTATCTTTTAGGCAGGTCTTTCCCCTGATCATAAACCCCATCCCACTTGGAGAATTCCAGCAATTTGAGTCCTTATCACCATTTCCTTTGCGCAGGGATCCTTGGAACTGACTTAGATCGATATTCACATGATCAACACTAGTTTGCTTGAGATTTTAAAACAAAACAAAATAAAAAAGTTCTTTTTGAAAAAATAATGGACTAGAAAAAAACAAGTAAAGAGAGAACCTTTAGGCCGCTTCAAAGATAGGCTAGCGATTGCCCATGAAACATTCTTGAGTTTAACTCTTATCTCCTATTTTTAACATGGAAAAAACAACAGATTAATAACTTCGCATACAAGTTGCTCACCTCGTGGGCTGTACACAAATACCTTAGTAGGAACTTTAAACATTAGATTACGTGTGGTGTGAATATTTCCTGATTTAGGAAATCATTTAGAACTTCCATTTCCTTATGTCCTTGCCCTAAAGTGCTTTGCCCTTTACATATAAGTATATATGTAGGGATGAAGTCTCGGGTGTGAGACTCATCTAAGGTAGAGAATGCTTCGGAAGTATTTATCTTTTTATACTAAGCGAAACACTTTCTGCATTTTGGAAGTTTTAATGTAATCCTTCTGATTTATATAAAGAAGAGCTTTTGGGTTTTTATTTCTATTCGTGATTCTTCACTCTATAGATGTGAATATGATATTATAAATTGACGAGAAGAAAGCGAAACCAGGTTACCTTTTTGTCCTGCTCCTCGTCATCTTCATCGCTTTCCGCCTCATCAGATGATGAGTCTGTGGCATCATAAAACCGCTCGTCCATTTCCTCATCTACATATTCACCAGCTACTTGACTGAAAGTTGTAGAAGCAGAGCTCGACAATATTCACAGATACGGAGGGGCAAGTAATCACAAGCAACTAAGTAGGCACAAGGACAAAGAACCTCTGGCTATCGAAGTACTATTCAGATCAGTGTTGGAAACACTGAGAATTTACCATAACTGACATGCATCATATTGAAAAAGGTAAATGCTACAGATAGAAAAGTTATCAAACACAATTACTAGAACACAGTCTAACTTTATATTCTGAAATGAACTTTCAAGACATTTACTCTACAATTTAACTGTTTTGTTCATCCAAGTGTGCAACAAATACAGAAGAATCATAGGCCTTCCAAAACAAACTCAAGTTCATAGTGGCAAGCTTCAGTGCATAATTCCATATAAAAGATTCAGATACCAACACAAGGCGATTGCAAAGAGGGAATTTTAACTTACTTGTCCTTTTTTGTCTCGTCCAATGGGTTATAGAAACTTATTAAAGCATTCTCATTAACACAGCTAGAAAAGCATTCTTATTAAAACAAGACACAACTAGAAAGAAGAAGGTTACAGACACACAAGTAGAAAGAAGGAGGTCGCAGACAGACACAATAGGACACATGATTTTCTTCACAACAAAGACACACTAGGGCGACAGACACAAACTCCTAGGTTAAAAGAAGAAACACAGATCACCATATCTAAAGTTCTAAGGCCTAACAAGTTCAAGTTCCCTGTTTTTCAAGTACCAAAGTCCAACTAACGCAATAAAACTCGTGACCAGAGGTAGCCAAATCATATATGGATTGACAAAACTCATCAGAATAGTGATAGTAGCAAGACCGGATAATAGCGAGATCCCATCAAAAAATTTCCCATAAGTAGATCCTCTTGCCCGGAAAGACCACAGGTAAAATAACGCCCAACAGTAGCGAAAAATGCCAAAACTGGAGAAAGAAGAAAATTCAATGTTCAAGTCACTGATGGAAGTGGTATGCTGCTTAAGTCAGGTACACGATCTTCTTGTCAGTCTTGGGAACAAGTTTTCCCGTGAAGAGTCTGATCGTCTCATGGACCGCTTTACTCTTAACGATGGGTTTGTCTCTTTTGAACATACTGAAATCTTCAAAAGAGACAAACCATCGTTAAGAGTAAAGCGGTCTATGAGACGATCAGACTCTTCGCGGAAAAACTTGTTCCTAAGACTGACAAGAAGATCGTGTGCCTGGCTCCTAAGGAGCATGCCATTTCCATCAGTGACTTGAAGATTGAATTTCCTTCGAAGCTCAGAGGTACGGTATCGTTTGCGGAAACAAGATATAAAATCCAACTCTCCCAAAACACCATCTTTGTTGCTGTCAAATTTGAGCATCAATCTATTCACATCCGCTGCCGAGATCACAACCATAAAACTCCGAAAGACCCCTTTAAGGCCATCGCTGTCCACTTCACGACGGCCCGCTCTAGCTCTAGCATATCGAATGAAGGTTTCCACAAGACTCGTCCGTTCGGCGAGATCAATTGCCGCAACATCCCCCATTGCGTGCCCAAACGCCCCCTGACCCGCCATTCCCGTCGAACCAAAGGTGGTGCGGCTGATCCGAAATTAGGTCTCAAGCGTTCGTCTTTCTTTTAGGTTTTAATGGCTGTACACGTATTTTACAGTTTCTACAGTCCAATCACACTTTTAAAAATGTATTTATGTTTACTGCCCCTACGGTCAGTATTTTTTTGTTTCCTCTTCGTTGCTCCGTTCTTTTTAAAGTCCAATATATGTGACTTTGTAGTGGCTGTAAAAAATTATTAAAATAATTAATTAATTTTTATATTAAAATAAGTGACCATTTTAACTTTTAAATCATTGAGAAAATCAAGAAAATAAGTTTCAATATGCCTAAAAAATAAATAAATAAACAATTGAATTGAACTTTGTTTTTTTTTTAAATGGAGTACTTTAACTAGCACTTAAAAATTAATTTAAAAAAAAAAAAAAAACAAGCAAAAATTGATTGTTATTAATCATCTTTTATGACTAAAAATATATAAAATAAATTCGATAAGATTATTTGAATTCTCTAATATTTCTATATGTATGCCTTTTTATAAATTGGATGGTTTTACGAATTATATTTGGATCTCAATGATATTATTATTATTTTTAATATTTGTTGCAACTGACTCTTTCAACTCAATAAAAAAAAACAATTTACACATATGTATTCAAATTCGCCATAATTTATATTTTTGACAGAAAATTAATAATATATAAAATAATAATCACAGTTTTTATAATTTTTATACCAATCAGACTTTGAAAAATATTTAAAATAACAGTCACAATTTTAACAGCCAAAATCTCTACAGCCAAAAGTCTACAGTCACAGTCTACAATCACAGTCCTTACCAATCGGGGCCTAGGTTTTGGGTTGGGTTTATTAGGTTTTAAGTTGGGTTTAGATTATTTGGGTTAAGAAATATTGTACCAAACAAAATTTGGATCATGGTTTTTAGGTTTTGGATCAGGTTTAAGTTATTTGGATCATAAATAATTTGACCAAAGTAAACTTAAATCTAATTTTATTTGGATTGTTTAGGTTTTAGATAAGTTTCGGTTAATTGAATTTTTATAGAAAATGACAATAACATCTAAAATAAATTCTTAACATAAATTTAGTAAATAAAATAATTCATAAAATTCTGAAATAAAACAAAAAACATTATTCTTGATATTTTAAATTTAAAATAAAATAAACTACTTGGAAAGTCGAACAAAAAACTAATAGTTAAACTAGAATCGCTGATTTTTTTTCCGAAAATTCCAAGCAAAACCTGCAATGTTAACCAAATACGAGACGTATGGTGGAGAAATTAATTTATCTTTGAAAATGTTCTTCGTATTTCTATTGAGGATTTCTTTTATGTTAAAAATTAGTTAAATTATGATTATGGTTAGTAGTAAAATTAGATAATTTCACATATAATTAAAAAATTAATAGTAAATTACTAATTTTGATTTAGGTAATTTAACATTTATATTAAGTTATTTATTAATATAATTTATGTACGATTTGTTGGATTCTATTTGGGTTTTTTAGTTATCTAAAGACCAATCCAAATAACCCAAATTCAAAATAATATTTATTATTAGACCTAAATGGGTTTTTGTATAAATATGTATCCAAAGTATTCTAGGTTTTTTGGGTTGGATTGGATTGGAGCGGCTTCCGCTAACGTAGTTGTCTTCTGGTCGGATTGTCTCTTTCACCTAAACCAGATCTGGCTCTTCATGGGTCGTGGCTTTGGGTTAGGTCTTTGGCAAGGTAGGTTTCTCTTGGTGTTCTCTCGTTGCTTTCGGTGGTGTGGTTGTAGTCTCCGATCTGCTTTTCCTTGGTGTTGGATTTGGAGTTTTGGTTATGGCTGTCTCCGTTCGGCTCGGCCTGTTTTTCACCTGTGTTACTCTCATTGCTATGATTTCGTTCTGAGACTTGCCCTGATACGCACAATGGCTTTGGTGTTGCTGAGGTTTTGGTTTTCCATTCATGTATCATCAATTTTTCAATGTCTCGTTTGTATTATCTTTAGATGTCTTGCCGGTTTCGGTCGAGTGGTTGGCTAGGTATGCTGAGCTCGTTCCCTCACGGTTTTGACCAGACTCGGTCCTTGTTTCTACATCACGGATTTGTCCGAAATCTGAGTTTCTCAATAGGTTTTTATCGAGGCGTTCATTGGTCTTTAGTTGACTTCGTCTTATCCAAAAAAAATCTTCAACTTTTTTTAGTGGAGTATCCTTGTCGGATTATGAAGGTGGAATATTTACCCATAAAAGTAAATAAAATAGTGGAATATTTATATTGTAAAATTAATATAGTTTTAGATAAGAAAATCAATTGTAGTTATTGCAAGAATTATTATCCAAAATTCGAGATCCGTATATTCAAATTTGCGATTATTTGTTATAGAAATGTGTTTCACCAAGAGATAGAAAAAATACATGAACCGAACCGAACCAAATCAAAATTCACCAATCGAACTCGAACCGGATTATATAATTGTCTGTATGGGTACATAAATTTCTGTACTAAATTACTTGACCAAAATTTAAATTTGACGAAACCGAACCAAAGTAATTGAACTAACCAAAAAGTTACTAAAAGTTATTATGTTGTCTATGTATTTTATTATATTTTGTTAATGGATTAGGTAGTTTTTATCACGTAGTTATTTATTTATATTTATTGATTTTTCGTATTTTAATTTTTAATGTTTAATAAATTTCATAGAAATGTCTACAAAATTAACCAATATTTTTCAAGAATAAACCAAACTTATACATTATCATTCTTTAATCGCCATGAAAATTAATTTCTCCAACATATTGAATTTACGCCGACGTTTAGAAATTATTATAAATAATAAATTCTCATGATTAAAACATTGAAAAATACAGTTATATCAACCGATTTTATTGTTATAGAACATATGCACTAAATCTAATCATAAGAGAATATCTTCATAAATATTTTTTGGTATTCAGTTCTTCCAAATGGTTTTTTTTGTCGTTTCCAAAGGGTATTTATTTGAATGATTTAACTACATATATATATATATATATATTATTTTTGGAAAATTATTGTTTGAAGAAATTTTTGTATTTTATTATATTTTTTTCTCTTTCATGCTTTTTCATAAAAAAAAAGTAAATAATTTATTTACTCAAAATATTGGGACTTTTGTCGAAATATATATTCATTTTTTTGTCAAAATATATAATTATTTTTTCAGAATACGGTAAGATGTAATATTAAAATTTTTGAGATAATTTTTTCGTAAGTTTAGGTAAGTAAATAACTAAAATTACTCAAAATTATTGGATTTTGTCGAAATATATATTCATTTTTTGTCAAAATATATATACATTTTTCCAGATTTAATAGTAAGATATAATATTAGAATTTTTGAAATAATTTTTTTTGGTAAATTTAGGAATATTCAAATGAGTCTTTCCATTTTTTGGGCTCTGAACTCTCTTCTCCAAAAAGAGTATTTCACTTTTTCTGAAGATAGGGCTTAAGCTAGGAAAACACTTTCCCTTTTGCTCTATCAAAGTTTTTAACCCTAATTTCGTGTGGTTATTGTCTAAATCTCGTTAAACACTTTAGTTTCTTTCTTCAGTTCATCCTTCCGAGAAGATCGAATCCAATCGAAATCAGAGTTTTTAGGGTTTCATTTCGCCTCGCATCTGATGTCGTCCACCATAGATGAAGCGATGACGAACATGAGATTGGAAGAGGAAGATGAGCCTTTCGACATGCCATGCCGCAGTACTCATCGAGTGAGGATAATGTCTTAAGCCTAATCGGAAGAGTCCTCAAGCCAAAAGCTCAAGAATTGGCGAATCTGGTCCTCAATATGCCTCGAAAATGGCAAAAGCATGAAAGGGTAAGAGGTGTATCCCTTTCACAAGAGAGGTTCCAATTCATTTTTAAGTATAAGCATGATCTAGTAGATATTTTGGAGAAAGGAGTTCACACCTACAACGAATGGTCTCTAGCGTTAGAGCGGTGGGTGGAAAATCCTCCTGGAGATTTTCTTCAATTCATCCTTATTTGGGTCCAAATCAGGAACATACCGGCTAATCACTACACGGTGGCAGCAATTACAGCGCTACGAGAATTAATTGGTCAAGTCAAAGAAGTAGCTTTCGATCCTACGAAGACTCAAAACAAGGGTTACGTTAGAGTGAAAGTAAGGTTTGACGTCTCCAAACCACTGCAGAGATCGAAAGTGGTAAATCTACCTTCTGGGGAGGAAACGATGGTGCTCTTTGATTACGAGAAATTGCAAAAGAGCTAAGAATCAAAGAAGCAAGAGTTAAAGCTACAGTCAAACAAGTGTAAAAAGATCTTCTGGCGCAGAAGACCATCCTATGATTGGAACCGGCCCCTTTCATATCGCATAATACTGACAAAGGAAAGAGGTTGTTCTCTGATTATGGTGACTCCTTCCCCTCTAAACCAAAGGACCTTAAGTTGATCAATGAACAAAAGCTTGGAAATGCCATGAGGTGGAACTTAAACTCTGACTCGATGCAAGTGGAAAGTGCAGTTGCCAATTTCTTTAGTAAAGCTTCTCCATTTCAGGATTGTCCAACGGTTTATAGAGCTGGTATCTCTTATTTTGATTCTACTGGGACTAATCAGAAAAGGGGGAAGGCCTAGGAAGAGGCTAGTGAAGAGCAAGAGAAGGCCTAAAGGATCTGAGCTCACTCTTGCGTAGCTCCTGAGAAACAAAAAGGCATCATGGTTGGAGTGCTTCCAAAGAGAAAAGGTACAACAGCTCCACAAGGGTCAATAAAAATTGCTAAAAGATCAAACATTAAGGTGATCCCACATGAGGTATCGCCCAGTTAAGTATGAGTTTTATGAGTTGGAATTGCTAAGGCTTAGGCCATGTTCAAGACTTGGTGATTCCACGTCTCAAGGAGATGCGGCAAAAACATTTCTCTGAGGTTATATTCTTAATGGAAACTATGCATAGTAGAAATACGCTAGTAGAAATCCATGAATAGTTTGGGTACGATATGGTATGAGTGGTGGTTTAGCTCTCTTCCGGAAGAAAGCAGTAAATATTGACTTTCTGTTTGTAGATAAAAATATATTCTACTGCTTTGTACAGTTTGGTACAGTCTCTACTTTTGTTTCTTGTGTTTATGGCCACCTTACTATCAAGATGAGACCAGCTGTTTGGGAAAGATTAACCATAATTGGTAACAATAGGAAGGAAAATGGTGTATGCTAGGAGATTTCAACGATATCTTACATAATGGAGAGAAGTTTGGAGGACCTACTAGAAGTGAGGAAATTTTTAGGCCTTTTACATACATAATAAGAGATTGTGATATGACCGAGTTAAAGAGTTTGGGAAATGCTTTTACGTGGAGAGGTATGAAGTACAAGCTGTGGATTCAATGTAGATTGGACATGTGCTTTGGAAACAAGGAATGGTTCTGTGACGCCCCGACCCGAATTTCCTTACCTGTAGTAAGATCTTGGCTCGACGGCCAGGGCCGAACTCAGCCATTTACAGAGTTTCATAGCGTATAACTTCGATTCAGACTAGCACATCCCATGCATAAATGTTTACCTACAATCTAATCCACTATCTTCACTTTCTTTGCCTTAGCCTCGCGGTTCAAACATTCAGATTTCTTTTCGTACAGTTTCCTTCCCCTTGATACGGTTTAGTTCTTACATCTCTTGTCGCGCTGATCCGCTGAACACTCAGTCCTCGATCACCCAAATCCTTTTACAGTCTCGACCACTGTCTTCCACAGACTCGGCCGCAATACCCCTAAACCAATAAGGAAGCTTTCCTTTTTCCTCGCTTATTTCCTTTCTTCATGATTATCGTTTCTTTTTCCCATAAACCTTCTATGTCGGCAGAAAGTTATGGGCTTCTCATTTTGACTCGACCCATTGTATCTTGAAGTCGCCGACCTACATCGCCGATATAGATGAGGATTTCTACGACGTCGTTACCTCATCTTGGTCTTGGGCTCATCATTCCTACTCAAGGCTCGCCTTCTCCTTTCTCTTTAACGGCTTAACCAGGTCTATGCCCATACTTAACAATTTTTGCCTATATATCTTACTGAGGTGGGATCTGACCCCAACAGAGTATATGAAGAATTAGATGGTAATGGAGTAAGAGTAGAAAAATGTGCAAGAGAACAATGATAGTCGTATAAGTAACCTGGAGCCTTAGCATTCCGTTTTGGCCTAGCATTGATAAGTGAAGCCTGACTAAAACCTGTGGAAACAGTCTTTTGCATAATAGGTATGGCACTAGGGGATGCAAATGTAGATGCAGATGTACTAGATGAAGATGCATGAAGATCAGATATATGAATAATAGAATCAATATCATCAAGAGTAGGCAAAGGTAAAATCGAATCTGTAAACAAGGAATCAGGAGGAGATAAACAAGGACTGGTTTTAAAAGGAAAAACAGTCTCATGAAAAACAACATTCCTTGAGACAACAACAGTATTATTATCCAGATTCAACACTTTATATCCTTTATAACCAGATGTATAATCTAAGAAAACACAAGGTTGAGCCCTATGTGTAAACTTGTGTCTATCCTTTTGCAAAGTGGAAATATAATAGAGACAACCAAATTTTCTAAGGAATGAATATTCAGGTGTCTTTTTAACAAGTACTTCATAAGGTGAAAGCTTGTTCAAAAGAATAGAAGGAGTTCTGTTAATGAGGAAAATAGCTGTTAAAACACAGTCACTTCAATATATCAAATGCACATTAGATTGGAACATTAAAGCTCTAGCTACATTTAACAAGTGTTGGTGTTTCCGTTCTACAACTGAATTTTGTTCAGGTGTGTAAGCACAAGAGAAGTAGTGAAACATACAATGTTCTTTAAGCAGTTGTGTAAAAGCTAGTTCATGAGCATTATCACTTTTTCTTGCCTTGATCAAAGACCTATATTGAGTCTTAACATGCTTTATGAAATCTGGAAAAACTTGAGAAACATCACTTTTATTCTTGAGCATATATATTCAAGTAATCCTAGTACAATCATCCACTATAGTAAAGAAATACTTGTATTCTTCTACTTATTCAACAGAAAAAGGATCCTAAATATTTAAGTGGACTAAATCAAATGGAGACTTGGACAATTTATTATGAGAGACAAAAGGAAGATGTTTTTGCTTAGCTAATGGACAAACTGAACAAGGACTCTCAGACTGTGATTTAGATATAGGTAAAGCACCATATAAATGCTATAACTTGGCAGCAGATAGATGTCTGAGGCGTTGGTGCCAAAGATGTCCATCAACCAGAAAGGATCCACACAGATTCGTAGAAGGAGGCATAGAATTAATTTCTAAAATGTATGATTGTGGATAATTATACATCTACCAATCGTCAATCCTTGAATATGCTCCTGAATTAAACAAGATTCAGGATAAAAATGAGCTGCATACTGATTGGACTTCAACAAACTACTAACACTCATCAAGTTGAACTTAAAAGAAGGAACATGTAAAACATCATGAAGAATGGGAGCTGCAGATATATGCCCAGTTCCTATATGTGTGATAGGAAGTCTAGTGCCATTTGAAAGAGAGACTGTAACCCCAGATACTAATGTGGTTTCACTAAACAATGCCAAGTCAGAACATACATGGCCTGTAGCTCCACTATCAATTATCCAACTACCAAAAGGGATAGTGGAAGAAAGAGAAGAGAGACATTGGTGTTGAACAGTAAGAGTGTAATTTTCGAATCAAAAGCTAGTGGAAGGAAAGGGAATATTACCAGAAACAGAAGATTGAGCAGCCATAACACCATTGTCAGTGATAGATGATCGAGGCAGAGATGGAGAATGAACTGTAATCTCTGGAGTATAAACATGTGTACTAAGTTGTTGCAGCAAGGATTGAACTTGATCATGAGTGAAGTGAGACAAATCCAGATTAACTGCACTCAAAGCTGGTGGTGGTATATAACCAGAATTACCAATCATCATACTAGCCACTACATTTGGCCTAGAGAACTGTTGTTGTTGCTGAAATTGAGGTCTGGGTCCATAGTGAAATTCTCCCCTTGGAGCATAAGAATGCTGATTCTGAGGAGAAAGTATCTGAGATTGAGATCCTTAATTAGAATATCTATGGCCTGGAGGATACCATAGATTTTGAAACATTTTCTGCACAATGTGACATGTTTGTCCACAATGAGTACATACATGCCTTTGCTTAGGAATGTATGAGATATGTGCAGCAGCATAAACTTAATTGTCAACTGATTCAGTATAAACTGAATTCTCAGCAGGACCAGAACTCTGAAAGAACGGACCATCAGACTTGAGAGAAGGTTTGATAGATTTTTGCCTCTCATCCCGTGTCACCATATTAAACACTTCTTCAATCAATGGAATAGGCTTCAACATCAGAATATGTCTTCTAGTAGGTTCATATACTTCATTGAGTCCCATCAGAAACTTAGTAACTCGACTTCTTTGCCGAAGCTTCTCTCACAACATAGCTGCATTACTCTCACATTTTTCACAAGTACAAACTGGAAGTTCAACATAATTCTTGTATTATGCAAAAAATATAGATTCTCATACTGATCCATAGATTGACAAACACATTCAGCTCGATTAATCACCGGTGTGTCGACGTAGGTCACGATGTAGGATTCGATGCCATGGATTAAGGAAATCGAAATCGTAGAAGGATTGTACCGAGAATAGGGAATCAAATACAAATCGGTAACAATCTAGGTCAAATGAAAAGAAAATAAATGAAAATCATAATCAGAGTAAGAACAACCGATGAAATCGCAAAAATCTGGGGAATAACCAGATTGATGAACTCAGAAATCAACTGGTGTGAAGATAAACTCATTGATGCAGAATCTCGAGCTCAAATGGTGAAGAAATCGAGTTGAATCGATGAAAAATTTGAGCTGAATTGAAGAAAAAAACTTTTACGCAGAAGAAGAAAAGGTTTTTCGCTATGATATCATATTAAGATATTTTTTCATTAACCTTAAATTAATATGTACAGTAAAGTATATATACAAGTATTATTTACTCTAATATTCTACCTGTCTAACAGACTATGTAACCACCCAACAAACTATATGTATACTCACATACCTCTAATAGAGAGATCTACTAATTTAAAATAAAATTTAGATAAGTTTTTAAAATTAAACTATATTAAAAAGCTATAATATAATAAATATATTAATATTATATTGATGAGATAATCTTGTGAGTATCTCACCAATAGAGATAAAAAGTTGATATGAGTCTCTTAAATTATTTACACTAACTAGATTTAGGATTCGCATATATGCGGGTTTATAATTTATTATTTTACAATCCGTGAAAAGAAAAATAAAGCACGAAAAAATAGAAACTAAAATCAGACCATCTGTAAAAAAAGATTGAGAACTCTAATACAAAACCACTTATTGAGAAATTTAACAATTATTTATTTATTTTGATTCTTTTTATCGAATTTTAAATTAAATTCTATAACATATTTCAAATAATAAGTTTTTCTATTCCCATTTGAATTAAATTTAGTTTTTTACTATTTTGCTACTCATATATCTATTTTTAAAATTTTTGATGAATTGATTATCATATTTCTATTTGAACAATTTTTACTCTTTTAATATCCTATAAACCGGGAAAATAACTAAACACGAAAAAATGAAAAACAAAATCAGATCACCCGTAAAAATAAATAAAATAAGATTGAAAAAATCGATGCGAAAACACTAATAGAAAAATCTAACAATTAGTTATTTATTTTGATTTTCCTATTTTTTTCTTATATTATATTATTTTCAATTAAATTTAGTCACATTTTTTCAAATAATTAGTTTTTCATATTCCTATTTGAATTAGGTTTACCCTTTATTATGTAGTTACTCATATTTATATATATATTTTCAAAATCTTGATGAATTGATTCTCATATTTCTCTTTGAATTAAATTTACTTATTTTTTAATCATATTTGACATATTATCTTTCTTTTCTGAATCGACATATTATCTTTCTTCTTATGAGAAATGAATTATAAGCATTTCTTCACTTAATTTTTTTTATTTTCTATAGTTTTCACAACATGAGAAACTTTCAATATAACTTTTTTCTCAAACATCAATTTTGTAAATTTTACTGCGTCCACATAATGGTAAGCCAAATATATAAAAAAATTCAAAAAAATTGCAATTTATAATGGTATTGAATTTTGTTTTATTTTGCTTTTGTAATCTGATTTCAAAATATAATGATATTATATTTTTAAAATAAATAAAACTCCTTTGACATATGTCAAAATATATTGGAAACAAAACTACACATGTCGAAATCTCATTGATTTGTTGACAGGTGTCGCAATTATGTTAATTACAAAGTAGACACATCCACCTTTATATAATAATATCTTATTTGAGATCTAAATTATTAGTAATAAAATTATAAATATATTTAATTCATTTTTTAATTTAATTCAAAAATATAATGGTATTATATTTTTTTAATAAAAAAAACTATTTCAAAAATGAAAAAATGAAAACAAATAAATCAGATCACCCATAAAAGTAATTAAATAAAATTGAGAATCCTGATACGAAACAACGGATATAGAAGTCTAAACAATTATTTATTTATTTGGATTCTCTTATATTTTTTACTATTTGGGTTTTTAATTAAATTTTATCATATTTTCTTAATATTTATGTTTTTAATATTCTTTTTTGAATTATGATTAATTTTTGTTATTTAGATACTCATATATATATTTTTAAAGATCTACTAAATAACAAAAGAAAAATATATTAAACAATCTTTTTTGAATTAATGAAAACAAAATTTTAATTCTTATTTTGTAATATAATTCAAAAATTTAATGGTATTATATTTTTTTAAATGTATAAGACTATTTTGACAATTGGCAAAATCTAATTGGAAATTTTTTTTACATGTGTGAAAATCTGATCGACTAACTGACATGTGTCGTGATAATGTTAATTACAAAGTATATGCATCAAGTTTTATATAATAAGATCTTATTCGGAATCTAAATTATTAGCAAAACAAATTATAAAAAATTAATTTATTTTTGTAATTTAATTTAAACATATAATGGTATTACATTTTTTGAATAAAAAACTAATTCAAAATGAAAAAAAACTAAAGAAAAAAACCAGATCGCTCATAAAAGTAATAAATAAGATTCTAAATGCCGATGCGAAACTACCGGCAGAGTAGTCTAAACAGCTATTTATTTTATTTAGTTGGATTCTTTTATTTATTTATTTGGCTTTAATTAAATTTTATCATATTTTTGAATATTTATGGTTACTATTCTTATTTGAATTATGTTTAATTTTTATTATTTAATTACTCATATATATATATATTTAGTGATTAGCAAAAAGAAAATTTATGGAACAATTTTTTAAAAGAAATTAAAGAAATGAATATTTGTATTCCTGTGTGTATTATAATTCAAATTTATAATGGTATTATGGTTTTAAAAAATAGATAAGACTATGCGGGTTTATAGTTTATTATCTTATAATCTATGAAAAATAAACTAAACACAAAAAATAGTAAACAAAATCAGATCACCCATAAAAAAAATCGAAAATTCTAATATGAAACCACTAATCAAGAAGTCTAAATTCTAATACGAAACCACTAATTGAGAAGTCCAATATTTATTTATTTATTTTGATTTTTTTGATTATTTGATTTCCAATTAAATTTGATCATATTTTTTCAAATAATTAGTTTTTTTCTATTCCTATTTGAATTAGATTTGTTTTTTACTATATAAACATAAAAATAAAAAAAATATAATCCTTGAAAATTTGGGTATGTAAACCTAAGTTTTTTGAAATTCAAAAGATTATTACACATAAATTAAATATTCTAATAAGAAAATATCGTAGATACTATTGTTTTATATATGTGCGCTTCAATTAATAAACGGAAATCTCGATATATTAAAATAAATTTTTTTTTTGGTCAGAACAAAATTTGTTTCAAAATTTTAAATTATAAATCTTAAAAACTCATTTTTAATGTTTGTGGTATTTTTAAAAAAATAAAATATTTAATTATATTTTTAAGTAAAAAAACATAATAATTGTATGTTTGGAAAAAAAAGTATATTTTAGTGGTATTTTAAGGAATTCTCGTTTAAAAATTCTTAATTTCTTTCAAATTCCTTTAGGTTTTGTTCGACGAGGTGACCTATCAATAATGGTATGTTTGTTTATATTAGAGAGTCGTTTATTTGATTGTGTGTAACTGCCCGGATGTTCAATCGGGAAGCAGTTCGTTTATGCTGATTTTTGGTTTTGCGTGTCTTGAATTTTTAGGTCTGTTTCGATTGTGGTGCGAAGAATCCGACGTGGGCATCGATTACATACGGGATTTTTCTCTGCATGGATTGTTCATCTGCTCATCGAAATCTCGGCAGCTTCGTGAGGTAAACTTGGGGATTTTTCTAGGAACACAATCTTAATCCAATTCAGCATCTGATTCGACTCTTGGCTTATTCTTGCTTACAGTTTGAGCGTTTTGAGATCATAATAGGTTTAGATCTGAAAGTGTAGCATTACGTGTCGTCCTAATTATATCATTGCAAATGCGATTATGTTCTAAGATGGGCATGGTTTCAGAATTTGGACTTCAATTCCACCAGTTTCTTCAAACTAGACCGATTCATCAAATCAAAGATCCATTGACTACATAAGGTTTTCCAACTAGTTCGTGGTCTTGTTGCCAAATAGATTCTCAAGATACTACCTTTTCGTTTGTGTATAGGCCAACAATTGTAGGCTCATGGAGCGCTGAGCAGCTCAAGACGATGATGCTTGGTGGCAACAACCGCGCTCAGCTGTTCTTCAAGCAATATGGATGGACCAACGGTGGCAATATTGAGGCTAAGTACACTTCAACAGCTGCTGATTTGTATAGGCAGATTCTTGCTAAGGAAGTTGCTCAAGACATGGCGGAAGAAACTACTACTGGTCCACCAGAAGCATCTAATGCTGCCCAGGAAGAGTTACCTCCTGACGAAAATTCCTGTCTGACACATGAAGCTACCCGTGCCACTTCTTCGCCTAAAGCTTCTTCTTATTCAGTTGTTCCCAGTACGTTTACGAAACCTATCTGTGAAAAAAGGACAGGAACAACTGGTGGTCTTGGTGCACGGAAGCTTACTACTAAGGTAAGCCTCGTGTTGGTTTTTTTCTTGTTTTGCCCTCTTATTCAGATTAAAATGCCGGATTCTTTTCTTCTTTCTCTTTCGGGTAATACGTAGCCAAAGGAAAACCTATATGAGCAAGAATCGGCGCCAATTCTTCCTGCAACTAATAACAGCGGAATCCAAGCATCAGCTGGCTCATCCTTTGCCCCTCAGTTTGAGTACAATGACCACTTGCAATCTGAAATACAAGGCGCCGGTGGTCGTACACTAGTGTTTAGCCATGTTGCTCCACCAAAGTCATTAAGCTTATCTCCAGATCTCGGAATGGACAGTTCTTTGCCCAGGAAATCAAGTCCCAGCTCGTCGAAAGTTCTAGTAAGCCATGTGTTTTACTGAAACTTGGAAACAGAGATAGCATCCAGTTACAATATTCATCTTCTAACTAACTTGTTTACTAGGTTGAAGAATCGGATGAAGCAAGAAAGAAGTTTTCAAACGCCAAGTCCATATCCTCTGCTCAGTTTTTTGGAGATCAGAATAAATCTGCTGATCTTGAATCTAGATTTACACTTGAGAAGTTCTCGGTGAGTAGATTTGCCACCATGATCATGTCAAACACTTGTTGCGGTATAACTTTGATGATGAACGTTTGATTTGATATTTTCACAAGTGAAGAATGATTTCTCATCGTTAGTGGACATAACGCAGGAGAGGCTCGAAACTTTGGGCTCCGATATCATTGGTGGTCTGAAATGGTAAGAAACGAACCATAATTTTTGTTGGCATATGATACTACTACTAATCTTTGTTTGTTTGCATAAAAAAAAAAGTGAGTTTACCTGTGATAATATATTGAGTATTTGTTTTGTTTGCAATGGACAGGGTTTTATTGCCCAAGAAAGCAGGGATTTCTGATGATATTAATGCCATCCGTAAGGAAGTGACAGATTTGATGCAGATATTACATGGCGAAGATGCTCAAGCTATCCCTTGGGACACCCGTATGAAATGGGTCGACAAAGTGTGTGAACGAGTAAGTTCCACCTCACTCGAATCTCTCCCGGGCTGTGGAGCTTTCAGTTTTTTCTGATAAACATAATTGTTGGTTGGTTGATTCAAACAGGTCGTTGAAGTTACATATGGGGCTAATCGGATTAACCCAGAAGGGGATCTTGGAGATACAGTTGCTAACATCCGAAAAGATGCGTTTGGCTTGTCAGAACTACTTACAACTGAGAGAGTTCAAAAGCGTAGTAAATAAACCGAAACGTTACCTAAAATGCTACAGAACTTACAGTGTACTCTTTTTTTTAGGGTTAAAACTTACAGTCTACTTCATATTCGGTATTGTAGACAGAAATGAGAACTAATTTGCATCTGCAAAGAGTGTCAGTGTCTGGAATCATATTTTTAGTTTTAAAAGCTCTAGTACGTAAGTTAACCGTAACTACCACAGGTTTAGTTTGAAAACAAAAGAAAAAGCATTTCTTACAATTTCTACCCATTAGTAAGTTCGAATCAGCAATGGCGACAACAAAACTGCCCCAAGATAGACCTGTGACATTCCAAACCCAGCCCAATTGTCTAAAGCTAAAACTAATTAAAGGCAAAAGAGACAAATCACTCCTTTCCCTAAACCTCGAAGCCTCATCACCCATTCTATTTAAAAGGGAATCTCGTGATGGTTTAGGACAGAGGTCAGAGCGAAGCTCGGCCAAAACGCCACCGAGAACCACCACCACTTGAGAAGTAAATCTGTGAGATCCGAGGGGAAGAAAGAGGAAACGAGAGAGGAGAAAGGAGAGAAGAGTGAGAGGAGGGTTTTAGATTAGTTGCATTCCCCATAGAGGAAGGGAGCTCCATCAGACTTCTACATCCAACTGAGATTTAATTTTTAAAGATTAGTGGGCATTCCCAATAGAGTATGAGCAAATAACGACTAAATAAACTATAGTAAGATCATTGGATATGAGCAAATAATCGTATTTGCCATATATGTTATTTTATTATTTATTTTACTTCTGTTCAAACACCTATAAATAATTCATGCTTTATCTTTCGTATCTTCAACTTAGTATTAACAATATAAATAATATTATTTTTTCTTAATAAATATATTTGCATGAAAATATTATTTCTTATAGGTGAAATTTACGTGATAAATAAAAGTCATATGAATGTATATATGAAACATGATGGTGGAGGAAAGTAAGATTTTTTATTTCAAGGTTTAGAGCCTCAAACTAAAAAGATTGACGACATAAAAATCTAAAAATTAAACGTAAATTTTGGATGAAGACATATGTTTTTAGATGTCAATCCATATTTTTAAATTAGAATGCACTAAACTTCTAACGTCTTAAAACTAAATACATAAATATGAACCAAAAAATGTTCAGGTGTTTATTCTCGATAACAAAACCAAAATATAACTCCACGACACCAAAAAAATTAAAACATGATTATAGGATATCAACACAAAGCGAGTTACATAAATTTGAGCACATTTTAATTTTACATCAAATAATAATACCTACAGCGGATCAAAGTAAACTCAAACTTAAGACTAAAACATCATATGGTTGACTTAGTCTGTAAACCGACATCACATTGGCTCAACTGTCTTCATTGCCTTCTTTTCCACCATGAAAAATGTTGATTCTCAATTGAGTTGATGCTATTTTAAAAACCTAAAAACTCTTCTTTGTTAACACATAACTCCAAATATATTATGTGTTTGCTAGAAAAAAGTAAACTACATTAAAAAAAAATTTCTAAAAAATATAAATCAAGAAATAATAAACTCAGTAAGCTCTCTCTCTTAAAAAAATGTTTGATCTCTCAAAAATCTATTTTTATTCTAAATTATAGATAATTATTTATAATTGAAACCACTAGCTTAGTTCCTAATCTAATATTATGTTAATTTATTTTATGCTAATAGAAAAAGTATCACATAATTCTCTTATCTCCTAAATTTTTTTCTATTCACAACATTACTTTAGAATTAAAAACTTTTTTAATCTAATCGTCTATTTATTTTAGATGATGATGTGACATGTAACTATTTGGACAAATTTAACATCAAGTAGCATCAATTTTTATATTTATGTTTAAGAAACTATATATGGGTATGATGTGATGGGCTGACTGTGATGTGCATGTGATGGTGACTTATTAAAAAAAACTGTAAGATGCATAAGTATGACGAGATATATATTTTGTCTTTTAAATCATTTAAAAACTATAATATTATGAACCATGACAAGTGAATTCAACTTCCTCCGGCAACTGGAAACATGATAAACAGTAATGAATAATATCAAATCATTTTTTCGATTGTGAATTTAATGAGTAATGAACTAATGATGATTTCATTCCTCAAGGATCTTACTCCAAAATGATTAAAAGCTACAATTTAAAAAAAAAAAAAACAGAAAACGACATAATAAAAAATTCTAAAAACAGGTACGGCATGGATACAAAAAGAAAAATACGTAGAAATTTTTCATAAGTTAAAGATAAAAAATCATACAAAAGCCACACGTAAATCATTGGAACTTTCCCCAAAAGAATTAGAGTTCTTGTTAAAACTTGAATAACGTCCTCGGATAATATTAAATACTAGTTCAATCCATTTTTATTCATGTCGAGGATGTGGTTAATGATTCTTTAGTACTTTATCTTATTTTTTAACCTGTCGTTTTGGTTTGACCTTTGTATATTATAGTGTCATTTTATTGCATTTTAGTATTTTCAGTGAGTTTTAGTTGTATTCAGAAGTCTAGGTTGTTATTGGTGACATTTTCTTTTTTCTTTAAATATTGTTTTGGATATAGGGATTGCATGAACCCTAACAATGAACGCCAAGAGTCAGTGCCTCTAGTATTGTATTTCAGACCCATGAATATTTTACTAATATACAGAGTCTACTAGTAAAATACTAGTAAAATATTTTACTGTTTGTATACTACTATATTTTACTGTTTGTATATTTTTTTATGAAAAATAACATACAAAGTATATCTGTATACGACGTTTCCACAAAAATATCAATAAACCTTCTAGAAGACGAAGACGTGCAGACAGACAGACGGGACCCACCTAAAGATGTCGGCACCAATCAAAACTTCATAGCAAAAAGGGGTTCGACAGCCCTGATTCAGCATCAACCCATCTGCACAATAAGTCAAGGAAACCACCAATCAGAATTAAACACGGAAAAGTACAACAATCAACTGTCGGCACCACTCAAAGAACAACACATATCAAGACCCTCGGCGCTTCTCCTCATCATAAATACATTCTTCCACCAAGGAAGAAGGACACGAGCAATTTTGCATACAACCCTCTCTCTAAAAACTCTCTCAAAGCTTTTGCATCTTCAAAGTTTTAAGTTTTCAAATTCACTTTGTAATTTTATTTTAAACCTTTGTATTTCAATCTTACGAAAATAATAAAATCAAGTTTTACTCGAAGTTTAGCGCCTTTCGTCTCTAAGACTTAAGTCTACGCAACTCGAATCCTGTTACACAGGCAACTCTAGATCTTAGTTAATACCCTAAAAAGGTTAATACTTTGTACATTGACATGGGTATCCCATGGATTTGTTCATGACATTTCAACCTCACTATCGCTTTACCCGATATGCCCTACTCTTTAGTCCGCGAATACATAATCAAATGGTGGGATAAATACAATCTTGACCGTTGCTCTTTATCCAACATTCAAAATTACTTCCAAATAGCCCACCAAGCCCACATCGCTGTCCAAACCATATCCAAATCCATACCCCTCCTAACACCCAGCCAAATTACTCAAACACAACAACAGCAAAAACCAATCCAAAAAAACACAATCAAATACCGAATCTCCAAGCCCAACTCACTCGGCAAGCTCCTCTACCTCAAAAAAATCCACCGAAAAAGACAAACTCAAAAAACTTCTCCAAACCCTCAGTCAACAAATGGATTCCTCCGACAATGAAGACATTATGCAACAAGATGATCCGTTTGGTGGCCCATTAGGCCAAGATCCATTTGAAATTTAAAAAAAAAAGAATTTTCTTTTATGGTGGGTAGATGTGATCGGAGGGTCCAAACCAGTACCACCATTCGTTGAACCATCCAGGTACGCTTTTTGGGCATTTATTGTCGAAAGAGATGAACCAGGAATGGTCATAAGATCTAAGGTAAAAGGTGCAGAAGAAGGCGTTTTGGTAATCAATGTAGGAATAGCATGGGATATGATAGCCAGGTGTAGAGAAAGATTTGGTAGTGTGGTGGTGGATAAGGCCGAGATCTTGAATAGAACAAATTCGTAATATCTTACAGGTTGAATAGGAGATGAGGTTAGGGTTGGTTTTATCTGGATGATGGGTAACTTCAACTGATTTAGAGTCTACTAGAATATATTCATAGAAGGTTCTATTTTTGGTAACGTTATCGGTTGGATAGAGGCTGTCGTCGTGGAAGACTTTTTTGGTAAAGGCCTGTAAATCTTTGAGGTTAATAGGTTTGGTAAATTGGGTTGTCATAAGATGTTGTTTTTGTTGTTTAAGGTAATAGGTAGATTTTTGGGGAGATTCTTTGGTAGTAGTAGAGGTTTGGCCTTTGTCATTAGTGGTGACTGCTTTTGAGTAGGTTAAGGGAGGAAATTCGGCGAGAGCCGAGAAAGGGTTTTGAATAGTCAGGGGTTTACCTTGAAGGTGAGGTTGGTTTTTGATGTAATCCGATACTGTCATCGGTTTTTTACTTTTTGGGTCACTCATCTTGAATATTTGTTGTTTTTCCCTGTAAATATTCTCTTGTTAGAAAATCCGGTAAAGAATTATTTTCTCCTTTAATATATTGAATATCAAAATCAAAAACTGATAAAATTGCTTGCCATCTCGCAAAAATTTGTTTTGAAACCAGGTTTTTGACATCTTTTTGTAAAATTTCTTTAGCTGACTTACAGTCAACGCGTAATAATTTTTTTTTGTTTATTAAATCATCTTGGAATTTAGTATTACAATTAACAATAGAAAGAACTTCTTTTTTTACGGTGGAATAATTTTTTTGTGGTCCTAACCAGACACCGGAATGGAATCTAACTATAGACTCTTGATTTGAATCTGGGAGTTTTTGTTTTAAAATTCCTCCGTAACCTATTTCTGAAGCGTCTGTTTCTACTATCATATTGGCTTCAGGGTTTGGTAGAGATATGCAAGGAAGGGATTTGACCTTTTGTTTAACCTATTGGACTAGTTGGGTATGATGACTAGACTAGGGCTTGTGATTTTTTTGAAGACGTTGGAATAATGGTTGTATTGTTTTTCTAAGGTTTGGTAGGAAATCGGAAACATAGTTTAAGCATCCCAAAAACCTTTGTAGTTGTGATTTTTCCCGTAATTCGTCAGGGAAATTATTAGCAAATTCGATTGATCTTGAGATAGGTGTAATAGTTCCTTGGTATATATTATGTCCTAGAAATCTTATTTTTGTTTGGAATAAAGATATTTTCCTGGCTGATGACTAAGCCATGTTTTTTAACTATGTTCAAAAATGTATATAAATGATTAATATGTTAATCTATTGATGTTGAATATACAAGTACATCATCGATATAGACAATGGTGAATTTTGAATAATTATTGAATATATCATTCATTATCTGTTAAAATTCTGAAGGTGCATTTTTAAGTCCAAAAGGCATTACGTTCCATTCATAATGTCCAAATAGAACTGTGAATGATGTTTTATATTTATCGTATTCGGCAATTTGTATTTGCCAGAACCCGCTTTTCATATCGAATTTTGAATAGATTTTTGCGTTATAAAATCGTTTTAGTAGCTAGATTGATATGTTAAATAAAACTAAATAAGGAATTTATCAATGAGCAACTCATTTACTAATTTTGGCTCATCAAGTGAGAGATCCACAATCTCCAAGAATCAAATGTATCTCCACCAACATCTCATTTCTAAAAACCCTAAAAATTGTTTTTACAGTAGTTTTACGTTTAAAAAAAAAAAAAATTAGGGAAAATAATTCTTTCATATTAAAGACCCTAATTTGGAAGGTCAAACGTTTCAGAAAGTCCCCAGCTCCGTCATTGAAAGAGAACATGATAAATCGAAATTATTTTTTCCGAAAGTAAATCAAATCAAACATTGGGATTCAACACCTCAATGTCATTCTCAACGGTAAAGAAATCAGGTCGGATAAAAGACTCGAAATTTTATTAAAACATGTGCATGTCACAAGAATCGAACTAAACTCAAACCCTTACAAAAGAAAACTATACACCCTCTTCTCGTCAGAAGCTCTAAGCATCTTTTTTGAGAATGGTGCTTTAGTTATTTTTATATATCTACTCTCTGTTTTCACACATCATAGAAGCGACAGTATATCATGTAATCAAAACTATCTAGTAGAGATAGTATTTTTTTGATAAAAATCTGGAAAATTCCTCGATCAAATCTTCATGATAATAGAGAAGATCAACGACCTGCCAGATATATAAATAACCAAATCAAACCAAGAAAAGAAACAGAAGCACAAGGTGCCAACACAAATTATCCCACCAAGAACCTACCTCCTCGTGCACTTCCTTTTCTGACTTCTTTCCCTTTTGAAACTTTTTCATTATCTTGCAAAATGACTCAACTACATGAGTGTCAAGGGTCCGAAACCTGGTCTGCAGATCGAAGAATTTGTTATTTAAATCACAAGTTAGCAAAAGAGAAAATATCAAAATGGTATTTTCGTAATGATTAATTAGCATTCAATACCTTAAGCTTCTCCATAAAATTCGCCGAATCAGGCTCAACACGTTTTCTTTTGGTGTAATTAGACTCAGCACCATGATGCTCGACCTCGACAGGGATGGTTCTCTTAGCCTTGGGAATGATGGCTATCTTAGCCTCAGGAGGGGTGACTGTCTTAGCCTCAGGAGCCATGATTGTCTTGACCTCGGGAGGGATGGTTCTGTTTGCCTCAAGAGGGATGGTTCTGTTAACCTCTGGAGGGATGGTTCTCCCAGCCTCGGGATGGATGATTCTCTTAGCCTCGAGAGAGATGGTTCTGTTAGTCTCCGGAGGGATGGTTGACTTAGCCACTGGAGGGATGGTTCTCTTAGCCTTGAGAATGATGGTTCTCTTAGCCTTTAGAATGATGGTTTTCTTAGCCTCGGGAGGGATTGTTGTCCTAGCCACAGGAGCGATGGTTGTCTCAGCCTCGGGAGGGATGGTTCTATTAGCCTCGGGAGGGATTGTTGTCCTAGCCACAGGAGCGATGGTTGTCTCAGCCTCGGGAGGGATGGTTCTGTTAGCCTCGGGAGGGATGGTTATCTTAGCCTCGGGAGGGATGGTTATCTTAGTCTCAGCTGAAAGGAAGTCATTGAAACCGAGAAGCAGATTCCGGTGATCTTTCATGAGTTCTCTCACCCTTGCAAAGCAAATAGCTTCATCCTCTCTACAAAGAGAATAATAACAACAGAAAACAATTCACAATGTGTCTTTATTGTGTAGATTGAGACTTGAAATTAAGAGTAAACCAAATATAACAAGGAGAAAATAATCCATACCTACGAGTTATAACATACTTCAGTATCTGGAGAAACTCGTGATATTTTTCAGGTTCATCATGAAATACTTCCTTCACAGCAGCTACGTATGAGCGCGAATCATCAATAGTCAGCTCCGATGATTGATGAAATTGGCCTAACCCTTTGTTAGCATCAGTAGAGATGTTTGTCTTAGCCTCGGGAGAGATGGTTGCCTTAACCTCAAGAGAGATGTTTGTCTTAGCCTCGGGAGGGATGTTTGTCTTAGCCTCGAGAGAAATGGTTGCCTTAGCCTCAGGAGGGATGTTTATCTTAGCCTCGGGAGGGATGGTTGACTTAGCCTTTGGATGGAAGACACTGAAACCAGGAAGAAGCTTCCAGTGATCTCTCATGAGTTCCTCCACCCTTGCAACGAGAATAGCGCTATTGATTCTACAAAGAGACAAGTAACATGAGAACCAATATAATTTTACATGTGTGTGTGCGCCTTTGTTGTGTGGATTGTGAGTTGAAATTAAGAGCATAAGAGAGAGAAAAACAAGTCATACCTATGAGCTCTGTAATCAGTCAAGAGCTTTTTAAATTCTTCATATTTTGCAGGCTCATCTTGAAATGCTTCCTTCACAGCAACGACGTATGAAATCGCATCTTCAAAAGCTGGCTCCGATGATACTCCTCCTCCAACCATGCTGTGAAATTGGCCTAATTATCCTCCAAAGAAAGAGAATTTTTGTTCATTAAAAACAGATCAGATCAATCATTGGATCCTTCTTTAAACCTATTACTGCTACTTTTTTCTTCTATAAAACTGACTTTTTAGAATCCTTGAAGAAACTAATCGAAACCCAAATCAAATCAAACGATAAACAACTTAGTATTGTCGATTCATGTAAAATTTCATCTTATAGACGAGAATTTCAAGTAAACTAGCATCCTTAGAACCCTAGAAATCATTATCGATACTGAGAAACAAGAAGAATCTGTTCAAGAAACTAGAAAAGAATCCAAGGAGAAACGATTTGAAAGCAACGAACCAGAAAACTCGATCGTAACCTAACCTAATCGAACGAAATAGGAAGAATATTTACCGAATTTGGCAGACAGATGAGAGCAAGAAGCTTCGTCTTCGGAGAGTAACAACACGGACTTGTAGATTTCCAGAAGCAAACCTACTGAAGACTGTTTTGAGTTTTTTTTGTGTGTGTTCACGAGTGTATTTATACTACGGGCTCTCAGATTTGAATATCTTTTTTTTTGTCGTAAATTGCATTGCTCAGATATTACGGTCAACTATTTAGGGTAAAAAAATTAAGGAAAACTATTTATTTTTTATTTAAAAAAAATGTTTTCTTATAGAAAAAAGAAATCTATTTATAATCAAAAAGGAAATCGACTTTTTTTTAAAAAGGAAATCTATTTTACAAAAGGAAATTTATTTTAAAAAACTAAAAATGCAAAGGAAATTGATTTTAGAAAAAAGGAAAACCATTGTGAAATTGTTTTTGGATTTCATCTTCTTTTCTTTTGACAGATAAAATCTTAGCAAAACAGAAAATAATTCTCAAATCACAAACTTTTTTCTTCATTTGTTGGATTCTCCCAAATTTAACAACCTTTAACACCATTGAAGTAGAAATTAAAACAATAATTTTTTTTGTTTTTTTTTGTTTCCCTTTTGGTATTGATTATGATTCATAGATAATTAGATTTTGTAGTGACCAAATGAAAAATAATAATTTTCCTTATGAAAGCGATCTTTCAAACATTCGTTATTCTGCAATTTTTGCCGGCGGCATCGGCCATACGTCTTCTGATTTTCTTTGCTTATAGTTTTAGGTTTTATCCAAATAAAAACTTTAACATCTTCGAGATAGCGGATTGAAAAGACACGCATTGACACGAGATAGGGGCCGTTGTGATTGGGATTACACAGACATTGATGCTTAACTCGTTTTCGAGTCTCTCGGCCCGATTTTTGATTCAGGCATAGTTGGTAGAAATTATGAAACCGAGAGGACCAATGCACATCGTTCCATGCAATTCATTAATGATGTATCATGTACATGCGGTTTCTTTGCCAATGCCAAGGGAAATTGGTTTCGTTCTTTCCTTTTCTGATGTTTGTACGGTGTAATCGTAATATCTTTCTTAGTATAGTAGTATAGTGTTTGATTATGGTGATTTCTTTCTTTGCCAGAATAATTTTTGGTTATTAACCGGTGACTGTTTTCTACTACATGGTGTGGAGATGTCACTTGAGTTTTTGATCCCGAAATTATTGGTATCATCACTCTACTCGAGGAATAAGGCATTCCTAAGATCAAATCAGAATAAAAAACAAAGTCAAAATATTTCAAAATGACTCTAATACGAAAGCTTTGTTATTAGAAAAATTGTTGTCCGAAACTTCGTTTATCATGCAGTATGCAATTTGGATGTTTAGCCAAGAAATGCTATCCACCCACAATTCACTTGAGATCAAGATCCAAGTTATACAATTACTACATTAACTTGGTGGAGTTTGAACGCAGAGAAAAAGTGTACATGTGCGATGATTGTGATACAATTACTACACTAACTCGGACCCTTATTCCATGATTTATGCATCTTGAATTAACCATTTAATTGTTTACAATATAGTAAATCAAATATAGTATCTCATTCGATATCTTATAGTTACGTTTATTATTATCAAATAAAAATATTTATGTCCAAATAATTTATTCGAAATGTAATTCATAATGATTCAAAAATATATATAATTCTATGACAAATATATATATATATATATATATATAATTCTACGTGTGCGGATTAGAATCTAATCTATACAAATAAACGGAGAATAGTTTTAAATGGAAACTTTTTTAGAGGAGGGTAGTGTTTTTTATATATTTTATGAGATAGTTTTCTAACACTTTTTGAAGAAAAAAAAAATTCTCTTAAACCAGATACAAACAGAAAATTATTCATACTTAATTTTTAAACCAATTTTTCGGTTTTAGGGTTTTTATCAAACCAAACTTTAACTAATTTGTTCTGAAAATGGTAATCATAGTATGTTTTAAAGTTTAATCCAAACCTTACCGAATTAACCATCTAATTTAAGTTTGATTCAGGTGTTTTTTTTCACCCTTACTTGTAATACTTTATTAATCGTTGATCGAATCTAATAGACACAAAGAAACATTTAATAAAATCATATGCGTGCATGTTTTAAGAATGGAACTAAACTCAAAACCTCTACAAAAGAGAGTTAAGAAACAATACCCTTTCTTCTCGTTATATCTAAACATTTTTAAAAATGATAAGATTTAAACTATATATGTCGAAATATAATCACTATTTTTAAACTTCTTAAATTTATAATAATTCTAAAATATGTGTACATAATAGATATCAAATTCGAAACGGATTAAAAAAAAAAAATTAAGAACAAATGTTACATTAATTTTACTTAGTCACGAATGACGCGGAAAAACACCTAATTTAAAATATTTGAAATGATTTAATAACTAATTGGATTAGATTAAAATTAATTTTATACTAGTAGCTAGACGGAGAATAGTTTAGGGTTTTCGTCAGCTGATTTCGGTCTCTAACTCCGGCGGCTTCCACAGCCCCGGAGTTGGCTTCTTAATTTATCTTTCTTTTTCTCTATGTTTGGTTTTAATCGGCTTAGATCTTTTTTTTAAATTCGTTTTTTTCTCAACGGTTGTTTAAATTCTATTTTTAGATCTATCTTTTTCCGGTGTAAAAAAATGAGTTTTTCTTCGGATTTTGATTTTTCTTTGTTGTAAATGTTGTCTTCTTTTCTTTGTAGCCGGTGGTTTCTTCGACTTTTAACCGAGTCGGCTCTATACCATCCATGTTTCTTTAAGTGGATGGTGAATCAGTATGATGTGCATCCGATATGGAAGATCTTTTTGCACACAAGTTTTTTTGTTCATTATGTATGACATAATATCATACATATTTTTATCAAGTATACGATGAATAAACAAAACTAAGTTTGACTGATTTAGTTTAAACATTTTACTTTATGAAATTTAATATTTTACTTCGTATATTTAACTTATTAATTAGGATGAGCTAAACAAACTAAATTTATAGATATCGTAGAATGCATATCTTATTAATACAAAATAAATTAAAGATTAATAAACACATAGTATTAGATGTAAAATTTAATATTTTACTAATATTTCATGCCACGCGTATGCAAACAAGTTTATTGACTAAATTTAAAATAATATTAGTAGGATTAATAATTATCCAAACGTTTGTGTCTATATATGCACAATAAAATCAAAACTAATAAAAACATCACCTTGTTAAATTATCAAATCGAAAAATATATTTATAATTCCTCAAAATCGCGCACGATGAGGACGAGTCACATAATTCATTGATCATTGATCGAATCTAATAGACACAAGGAAACATTTAATAAAAGCTTATGTGTGTGGATGTTTGAAGAATCGAACTTAACTCAAACTTCTACAAAAGAAAGTTAAGAAACTACACACTTTCTTCTCGTTTAGTATACCTACTGATGCTGGAGGATCACATTTTTGGTAAAGTTTTGAAAAACTCCTCGATCAAATCTTCATGATAGTAGAGAAGATCAACGACCTATACAAGATATATGATAAACAAATCAACCCAAGAAAAAAACACAAGTGTAAGTGCAACACAAAAATAGCCCACCAAGAACCTTACCTCCTCTTGCACCTCCTTTAGCGACTTCTTTCGATCTTTATACATTTTCAATTCCCAGAGAACTGACATATACACATGAGTATCAACGGTCTTAAATCTTGTCTGCAGATCGATGAATTCGTAGTATAAGTCACAAATTTAGCAAAGAAGATGATAATATTGAAAACGGTATTTCCTTGGCATCACTTTTACCATTTTTTCATTTTATACCTTAACATTGTTCAAAAAGTTATGTGCATAAGACTCAAGAAGTTCTCTTTCGGTTTGCTCAGTCTCGGGAGGGATGGTTCTCTTAGCCTCTAAGAAGACATTTAAACCAAGAAGTAGCTTCGGATGCCCTTCCATGAGTTGAGTCATCCTTGCAATGGCACTAGCTTCATTGGTTCTACAAGATAGAATCATTAATTGACATTGAGTTTTGTTATATATGAAGATTAATGGGAGTTGAAAGTAAAAACAAATTAGGGAGAGGATAATATTCATACCCATTAGCGGTAGCAACCCTCGCGAGCTTCAAAAACTCTTCAAATTTTTCAGGTTGACCGTGAAATGCATCATATATGGAAGCGGCGTATAAAAGTTTATCATCCATAGTTGATTTCGGTTTGAAATTGGCCTAAACCTTTGTTAATTATGCAAAGAAAAACAAAATTCGTTCATTCAAACAGATCAAATCATCATTCGATCCCTCTAGTATCTTAATTACCATATCTTATATAAAAGAGATGACTTTTGAAACAGAAACCCTAGAGTAAAGAAATATTTATCTCATTATTCCTCACGAAACCACACTTGCATTGAAAATCAAGATTACAATATTCTATAAAACTAATCAAACCAGGCATTGGATTCGACACCTCAATGTCATTCTCAACGATAAACAACTCATATCGTCGTATTAACGATTCGTGTAAAAATTCATATTCTAGACTAAAAGTTCGTATAAATTTCATCAATAAGCATCTTTAGAACCACCGAAATCAATCACTATAGAGAGAAATAAACAACAAAGAAGGCTGAGCAAGAAACTATAAAATAATCAAAGGAGACATCCACATAAAAAATTGAGAGCAACGAACCATAAAACTCGATCTTTAACCTAATCGTAATAATGATTTCACATTTCACATGAACGAAAAATGATAAAACTGAAGATACCTCTTCGCAGAGCAAAAAGGACTTCAAGATTTCCAGAAAAAAAATTATCGATCAGACACAAGCTTTTCCCTCACTTCACTCATTACTTTGATTTATATGACATTTTTATGTAAAAGAATTTGGTCAAAGATGTGAAACTGGAATTTAACAGCTTTCTATATACTAAATCAAAGATGACGAGAACAATTCTGTGTCAAATCAAGAAATATATTTTACAGCAAATTTTTACTACGAACTAATTGAAATGATTTAATAATTAGTTGGATTAGATTGTTTTAATATTTTGGTGTATTAGAAATTTAGAATATTGAGTCCAATAGCCTATCTTAATAAGATTATTGGGTATTAAATTAATTTCTAAACTCATAAATTCTAACATGTATCTCTATATATCATAAATTAGACATCCACGTAAATGGTGACACCCCCTAAGGTTTTGAATGGTGACCAACAAAAAGAAAAATAATGGTGGGAACATTGAATTCTTCTTCATTCCTAAAAAATTAATGGTAATTCCTCTTCATTCTTTCTTCTAGGAGGAGGAATTATAGAATAAAATTATCCCCATCAATTTGAGTAAGAACAAAAGCTGTATATATACACACACAAATAATAATAAAAAATCAAAAATAAATTTATTTAAATAAATATATTTTTTCATAATTTGAATAAAAATGAATTTTAAATTCAATAGAATATTATATCTCAAATTAATATCTGTAAAATAGCTTTTAGAAGAAGTTAAATATAATTTTTAAGTTCTTTCATATTAATTTTATTTTTTAAAAAAAATCAGTTACAAATTATTTTAATATCCAAACTAGTATGATATGTTTGATTTTTACTTTCAATTTTTTTATTTTAAATTACATATAAAATATAATTCACTGTGATGATTACTACTCACTCTAATCGTTTATTCAATTCCTTATTTGCATTTTATTCCTCTTCATTCCTTCAATTTTTTTTCCATTTTATTGTCTTCATTCCTTTTCCTCGTCATTTATATTGTTCTTTTTATAGTCACCAATCGGAACCTAGATGTACACGTAAGAAAATAACATGTTATAAAAATAATAATTGTCCCGTAACAATTAAGTAAAAGTTAAAATTGTACAAAATATTTAAATCACACATTGCGGTTTTTTTTTTTAATTTTCATCTTATTTCTGGACATGAAGTAAAAATACTATATCCAATAAGTAAAGTTCTGCAAAAATATTAACAACACTAATTAGTCTTCTTGGCGTTTATATGTTTGGGATGATATGTCGAGTAATTTAATAATTCTCTGCTTTTTGGTCTATGAAGAGAAGAGCAATTCTCCAAGCCTGCTGCATAACGTAAGGTCCACAATTGCTCCACCTTCCAAAGTCCAATGTACATTTCTTAATGCCTTATAAATGGTATCGGATTACAATCAAGCTTTTCTCTTTTTAATTAGAGGCTTTTTGGTTTATGTAATTTCCGTTCTTCATAGTTTTAGATGTATATAAATATGTGCAATGAAGATTAACTTCAAAACTATACATGTATATAAATATATGCAATGAAGATTAACTTCAAAACTATACATCTATATTGCATTCATGCTCAATTTTTTGGTCATTGCTGAAAGGAGACCATTTATTGTTTGTCTATAGTATTAGTACAGAATGTTGTCCATGAGTTATGAAAGGGCTGAAAGGTCAAAATCTATGGACCATTATTGTTTCTCTATAATTTTAAGCAAAATAAGTTTTTGACATGATTCATTTTATTTTTACAGAACACAATGTATCATTCTTACATGTGAGTGAAGTAAGTGGGTAAAATCATCTAACAATTTTAGTAATCAGTTAAACCATAATGGCATTTTCTTGTATTATACTTCTACTTATATATATTGTATAGCTTTTTCAGGCAAAAAAATCAAAAGCTGAAGCTTAAAGGTTTGAAGATGCGAATGTATATGCAATATTGTGGCAATCTATCATGTATTATTTTGCAAGACGGCTATCTTTTGATGTAAAATTATAGGCTCGGTTAATAGATTTTCTATTTTTTGTGGTCCACTACTGTTTCAAAACTTTAGTTAATTACAAATTTTATTTATAATATATTTTGATAAATAATTAGTAAAATAATTGGCAATTAAAAGATGAAATTTAATAACTAACGTCGGTTCTAACTTCTAAGAGTGACTTTGAGAGGCGATAAAAATCTCTCCCTTCTAAACCTAGCACCGCCACTTTCTCAAAATTCCAATCTCCTTTCCGGCGGGCGGTGTCTCTCACTGTCGCCGGAAAAGGGACCCCTTTTGTTTCTTTTCATTCTACGGCTAATAAATCTGGAGATCGGTGGTTAATTGCTCTGGATCTGGTTTTTTCCTCGCTGTTCATCGGCCTAGCCTTCGCCGGTGCCGTTGTCTTCTGGCCATGCTCTTGCTTTCTCAGCGTCTGTCTCCGGTTGCTCCTTCAACGAAACGCTTGAGGACGTCGTCAAATTGGGTGGGTTCTGGGTCTTCGTCGTTTGTTTAGAGTAGTGGTTTGTGAGCTTCTTCGCGGTTCTCTGGTAAGTATATGCTCTGTATGCGGTCATAGGTTAGAGGTTGTCCTTTATGCTTCTCCTCCGGTTGGTTAGTTTGAAGACTATTCTCCTTCAGCTGGTTTAGCTCCACCTCTTCTTCTCCTCTCTGTCTGATAGAATATCGTCCCTGAGATGGGTTTGGTTATGCGAGTATCCATATCCTCTTTTTGTCATCTCTCTTGTGCGTTCTTGGCTAGCCGGTTATGTGGTGGTTAGTCGGCGTTGTTTTCGCCATGGTTTTCACTCCGGTGTCGTGATCCATGGCTCTCTCTCCTCTCTGATTCGGCTAGGTTAAGGACGGTTGCTGGTTAAGAAATTGTGAGTCTCGGTTTCTCTGTTCTTTGGTGGGGTTTCGGTGAAGGCTACGGTTGATTCTTCTACGGTTTCGCTGGTGCTTTGTAGCTGTGTCCTGGCTTGGGGTTGGATCCTTGGTTACTACCTTCTATCCGTTGTGGTGTTGAAATAGATCTTTTGTCGGTAGGTTTGTGGTGACCTCTCCCGCTCCTTGTTCTTCTTTTCTAGCAGCGGCGGCTCTTCTCGGCTTCCCGCCTGTTCTGGTTTGTGTGGAGTCAGTGAAGGTTTTTTGTTTTTTTTCCTTCGGGTCTCCGACCGTTTCCCTTCTTGGTTTATGCCTGCGTTGGGACATCAATTGGTTTGGCTCTGGTTTTGGTTACTTTATCTTATCTTTCAGGGTTCTCTCTCGCTAATGGCTTCTAGGGGTCTATCCGGGTCCGATTCTGGTGCTGCTTTCGTCTTCGGAAGCGGTTTTAGCCGGTTTAGAATATGTCTCGCTCCTTGTCTCTACAATGCAGATCTTTTCAGGGTCTAATCTTTCGTTTTTGGCTCTTATCGAGGCGTTGTAACCATTTGTCTCTCTCCGCCATCTTTGGAAGCTCTCGTGTTGCCTAGTGGTACCATTCTTGCCAAAGTGTAAAGCCTCGGTCATTGATTAGTGAGGTATATCTTATTCGCCATTGGAGGTTTCGATTTGTCCATGCGATTGGTGTTGAGTGTGTCTTCTGTTGGTATGGGTAAGTAACTTTGATTCAGGTAATTTCTATTGATGTAAGTCTTTGGTCCTTGTATTTGTATGGGTTTCTCGTATGTTGAATATTAATCGAAATACCAGTGTTAAAAAAAAAAGAGTGACTTTACTTTAACCATAACGTCACTTTTATAACCGTCGTTAGGATTTAAAAAACTGACGTTACGTTTTCAAAAACTTAACGTCACTTTGAAAACCGATGTAAAAAATGTTAACGTCGACCCTTATAATGACGGTTAGAGAACCGACGGTAATATATATTTAAGGGTCTGACTGGTAGCATGCGGTATCAAAGTCGAGTTGTAGTAGATGTTATAATTTGATGTAATTTGTAGTAAAAAATATGCGGTAGAAATTTGATGTAATTTGTAGTAAAAAATATGCGGTAGATACTACAGATTTATGTGATAAGTTTGCTGTAAAAATATGAGTTAGCATTCTCATCAATACAACTGACACAAAAATAAGTTTTTGTTCAAAAATACCGTCATTATTGTTTTCCAAAAATATTACTAAAAAAAATTTCTTTCCAAAAATACCACAAATACTAAATTAATTTTTAAGGATTTGTAATTTAAATTTTTGGGTTCGTGTTTACTATTTTAGATTTAGGGTTTAGTTTTTAGGATTTAGTTTTTAGGGTTTAATTTTGAGAGTTTAAAGTTTAGTTTTAGTTTTGTGGTATTTTTGGAAAACAAAAATTTTTAGTGGTGTTTTTGGAACAAAAACTAATGGTGATATTTTTGGAACAAAAATTTAAAAGTGTGCTATTTTGAAAATTTTCCTAAAAATAAGTTAAATTTAAAACTAATAATTTTAATAAAATTTATTACAAATTTAATAATAAAAATAGATTAAATGAAACGAAATAACATCAACATAGTAAATTAAAAAAAAAACTATTTCCCGTAAAAGAGCAACAACAACAACAATAAAAATTAGCAAAAAAAAAATAAAGGTGTTACTTTTATTATAACAAACAAAATTAACAAAAGAAAATAAAATGTTACCAAATTATTTTTCTAAAGGCTCGTTGGATTATTGAAAAGAATTATAATAGAACTAACAAAAGAAAATAAAAATCAAAACCAAAAAAGAATCGTTGGTTGGCAAGTTGGAATTTAAAAAAAAATTAAAAAATAGTAACTCAACCTTATAATTAACATATGAAATTTTAGTTGAGTTAATTTTTGAGGTATCAATTTTACGAAAGACATAACTCAAATTTGTAAATCAACTATAACACATTATAACTGAAACTTAAATTCTAAAATTTTAGTTTAATTTATGATCGATAATATTTTTGACTTTAACTATGAATTACACTCATAGCTCAATCTTAATACATAGTAATTCATGTTACCAATCACAGTCAATCCTAAACCGACGTTAGACTTGATTAAAAGTGACGTCAAATCCCTTCTTTTTGTAGTGTAACTTAACAGAATAGTATATAAATCCACTAAAACTTCAAAAGTAATTTGGAAGATTGGTACCTCAAACATTGACTTGGAAAGACAATAAAAAACGAAGACTGACAGCTAATCTACGGGCAGGGTCCCAGAGAGTTAAATATAGCTTCAAATTTGATTAGGGTTAGCTTGGCAAAACGAGTTTAAAGAAGACAACTTAGAATCTCAATCTGGAAGAAAGGAACCTCCACAAACTCAAAAAAGCTTATTGCAGATTTGCAAGCTCCTATAGATGCAGCTCTAGAGGATGATAACATGCATTACCACCGAAGAACTTGTGGTAATGAAATGGAAGCTATGTGATGATTACTGAAAAGAAGAGTTGTTTTGGAAATAAATGAACAGCGCAAACTGACTAAGAGAATGTGACAAGAATATAAAGTTTTTCTACGCTACGAAAAAAACGACGGAGATAAAAGAATAGTACCATTCGTCTTATTGACCAAGATGGTGACTAGGTTGATAAAAAATACGCATTGAGCTTACACTTGTACAATATTTTGATTGAACCTTTACTTCCTCGAATTCGAGTGACTTTTTAGTTTTTACAAGCACTCCACGATGTTCCATGATGGTCTTGGATGTGATAAACAAGACCTTACAAGAGAGATTTCTTAGGCGAAAGTCAAATGTGTTCTCTTTGATACGAATCCGGAGAAAATCATTGGGCTGAATGGGATAACAACACTGTTTTATCAACGTAGTTGGCTTACCATAGACCAATATCTAGTAAAAGTAATTAAAATATTCTTAAACTCCAAAAGTTTCTACGGAAAGCTAAATGAGATCAATATATATTTTATTCTGAAGAAAAAGAAACCTCGTTCTGAGTTTCGACGGATCAACCTTTGCAATGTCAGCTACAAGGTGAGGTTCTAAGTCTCCACCTAAAAAAGTTCTCCCGAGCTTGATTTTGGAGAAAAAATGACTTCGTAGCTGGACGATCGATCATTACTGATATATTAATAGCTCAAGAGAATTTTCACGCCCTTAGATAAAACCCAGTCTGTAAAAAGAAAAGAAGTATATGGCGATAAAAACTGGCATAACTAAGGCTTAAGATCGATTGAAATGAAACTTCTTACAACTTTGATGGAGGCATTTTATTTCGTCAGTCTCGTACCAAATCCTCCTTAATAGAGAGGCTAGAGGTCTCATCCGACCAACTAGGGACTTCGACAAGGATACTTGTTGAAATAAATTTTAAATCCCAAACTAATATCCTAGTGCAAACAATCAAGTAGTAATCAAAGTATCGAACCACAAGGAGTCAAGAATAACACACTAAGAATGCAAGTAATTAGTTAAGCTAAGCTAAATGATATTTTTGTGTTTTGGAATCCTAATTACGATATAAAACTAAGTGAAACGAGCAAATCATAAAGCAAACGAAAGATAAACAAGACCAAACAAGTAAACAAACACTAAACAAGATAAAAGTAAGAGAATTTAAGTATAAACAAATTCTAAATGCAAAAGTCAACTAAAAGTCAACAAAAGCCAACCTTAAAGTCAACGACTAAATACTTGATCAAATAAGAGAAAGTATGGGCTTTGGGCAAAGCAATTGACTAAGAATGATCAATGACTAACTAATGATGCTAGGGAGACAATTCAAACTCAATTCCATGACATGAATCACACAAAGTAGACTAATTCATTCTCATGACAATAGTCCATTTACTAATCATTCAATTAAGCTAATTTCTCAATTGCAATTAAATGATCAATAATCATTAAGTATAAGTTCATAAATCCAACTAATCACCTTAAGCATCAATTCTCATTGGTTAAGAATGAAAAACAAATTTAAAGTTCTCCTAGACATTTCATCAAACACGTTCCGGACATGAAATGTCCATGTTCTAGATTTTGATTAATCATGTCAAATCTAGCCTTAAACACACCTTAAACCTTAGAAAACATAAGAATCTAACCCTAAGCATCAATAATCATCCATCAAACATCCCTAATCTACTAAGCCCAAAAACCCATAAGAATACTACTCACTAATCATGATACTAAACACAAAGATAAACATAATAAAAGACATAAACATAAAAAGATTGATAAAAGATTAAGGGAAACTTCACTAAATGTAGAAAATGGCAAATATCCAAGTGATAATCATAAGAAAATATGTTTTTGCATAAAAGAGGAAAAGAGCTATCCAAACTTTGGTATTTTTTTGTCTTAAAACATATAAATACTCCTAAAAACGTACTCGGGTCAACTCGGGACAAACCGGGTCGGATCCGGGTCAAATAGGCAAAAGTCAACGAAATCTAAAAAAGTCAACTATGTGCATGCCCACTTGGTGTGGCTTCACTTGGCTTCAAAACTGAGTGTAAAACATCAAGAGAGCCAAATTTCTTGCTTCTACACTCGGTGTAGCTCCACTTGGCTTCAAAAGTGAAAAACGTCCAGAGAGCCAAAATTCTTGCTTCCACACTTGGTGTAGCTCCACTTGGCTTCAAAACCGAGTGTGAGTGCATCTTCACTCAAATTTTCATTCCTTAGCATTTTCTACTCATCCTTCCATCTCCATTGTCTCTCCCAAACTTCCAATGCATCCACATAGCTCCAATAACTCCAAAAATACCTAAATCAAACCAAACAAAGAACCAAAATGCACATACACAAATCATAACTCTAAAATGCATGTGAAAACTATAATGAGACTCAAAGACTAAAATATGGTGCAAATGTAACACAAAAGAGGGTGAAAAATAATGAAAACATAAACTCAAAACGATGTAAAAATACCAAATATCAATACCACATACCTCTTTATTACCAGCTCGAAAGCTCTTGTTGTACAAATACAGAACTCCGAATGATACAACCGGATTCAAGGTCTTCAGATTGCACAGGCAAACCGCCAACTTCTAATCTAATCTTTGTTGATGATGATCTCTTATTCTGTAAACAGAATACTCAACACAACTTACAATTCTAAACATTATATGTTCTAATAACCAGGTGTTTGGAAACACAAACTAATGAAAAAAAAAAGATGGTCAAATAGTTACCGAACGAGCAAGAAGCTTCTTCCTCTTCGTAGAGTGGCGGACTTGAAGATTTGCTGAAACAAACTCACTGCAAGTGTTTTGAATTGAATCTATTATATTATTTGAAAAGTAAGAATGGCTCAAGGACCTAAAATTATTATATTATTTTTAATGATTTTAAGAAAAAATTGCCTCACCTTAGCTTCTTATAAATAGTAAAGCTAGATTGTTCAAATTTAAACTATTACTCAATTTAAAAAAATTGCTCTTAGAAAACTCTCGATCTCTTTTTTACCTCTCTTTGTGGTATATGCTAGAAATGAATTCATCTAGGTATTGAATTGTGTGTACCATGCGAAGATCATGTTCGGGTGGGAACATCGATCTATATCGAATGGTATGTTAAAAATTTCTTTATAGTTCGTGATATAGATTCTACACCTTTATGTTCATACTATTTCTATGTATTTTTTATCTAATTTCTAGTGTCTCTATCTGAATTGAATTCCCTCGCATACATATTTGCTTCAAACCAAACACTCGCAAGAATCATTACTAACATGGTTATCTTCAATGATATCATGAGTAAAAAAGATATGCTCTGTTTTATTTGTTTTGTTATAACCATGCCATATATCTGAATTTCATATACAATCTCGATATCTAATTTATAATTTACTGTTTAAAAAAGAAAAATTTAAATAATATAAAATCAACACATTAATCGGAAAAACATATAACAAATAAAGACTAGAAATTTAACACTTATTATCGATTTTAGTTAAATATTTAAAAATCTTGTTCTTTAACCGGATTCTTTTTCCATTTTTAGGATTATAATTTTGTTACATCATTTATTCTTTTGCCTGTTCAGATCTATCATCCAATTTTGTTTGAGATCTAAAGTCGAAAACTTGAATGCCACGTTAAAATGGTTTGTCAATTCAAAAGGTTGGCTATGTATCTCAATATGCTGATGAATTATATGGTCATTTTTCACCATTTATTGGTTTTCTTGGCAATTTGGTTTTCCTGATTATTTAAAGTAATAATTAGAATTTTTATTTCTTCTGCCTGAAAATTGTGTTGACGGTTGAGAAATAATTTCCGAACTAATGGTTGAGGAATTTCAAGGTAAAAGAAGAAAAGTATAAGGCAAATGGATAAAAATTGGAATTAGAATCTGAAGCGAGGTTACAATAGAGTTTGAAAATGGGTAAGGGGAATAGAAACAAAACTTCTACAACTACCAAATTTGAGGACGAGTTTATTTTAAGTGGGGGAGACTTGTAACATCTTTATCATGGGATACACTTACCGGGTAGCTTGTTTTGGTAAAACCATATCATGGTCAAGAAAATAACCGAGAATAAGTAAACTCAAGTATCAAAAGGTGTTCATGGGCAATGGTCGTGGAAAAGGAATAAAAAGCTTAGTAAGGATCGAGAAATGGATCGATCGACTTAGCCGAATAAAATGGAATAAAAATTGTGAGATGAACCAGCTCATCCAACCGAGTGAACTGACCGGTAGCTCAACTCAGCCGAATAAAATGGGATAAAAATTGTGAGATGAACCAGCTGGATGAGCTGGATAAACTAGCTAGCTGAGTTAGGTGAATTGATCGGTAGCTCAACTCAGATGGGTGAGTTGGTCGAGTACTAACCCACCTGGGTGAACTGACCAGGTGGAACACAAGTTGGATAGACGGGGCGGTTACTTGGGGCTTGGCGGTTGGAAGGATCACATCCAATAGTGGATAAGGTCGAGACACATGTTCGGTATGGATCACATGTGTCAAGAGAAGTTACATGGACGAAAATATGTGTTCCTCTACTAATCAAAATGGATAATTGTGATTGGATGGAGAAGGATAAAGCAATTTAGGGAAGCTATGACAAAGGATCCTATATAAAGGATGCTTTAGTCAATTTTTCCACACACCATCACGCCCAAGGCATTATTCTCACGCATAAGGTACTAAGAAAATCAAAAAAAGAGATTCGATCATGAAAGACAAGTTTGGTTAAGGAGAATCACAATCCAAAAGTGATTGTGATCAAGAATGTGGTCGGAAGTGGTTCATGGGTGAACGGGAAACGCCAAAATTGGGAACATGATCAAGAGAAAGGTCACGCTGGTAGAGAAATCGTGGGTAAACTTAGGATAAACCAGGGGAGATGGAGATCTAAGTGGAAGGTTAAGGTGATAGTCAATGGTTGGAAATCGGTAACCGGGGAAAAAGGTATTCTCTAATCGAAACCTATTCAAGTGGGAATGGTTGGTTGAGTGACTAGGTAATGACGGGGATGGTGGATCAAGGTGCACTCGGCAGTCTGACCGAGTGGTATGATCGGATGTGAAAATGGTACATGATCCGGTAAAGGATTATGCACACATAGGCGATACGACTGAATGACTACGTAACGATGGGATTGGTTCATGCTAATACATGGATCACGGATTGGTTAGAAGAAAAAGCATCATACGGATCAAGGGAAAACCCAATCTGCAAATTGGCTAAGGTAAGTTCTATACCGTTTCATAAAATGGTTAGATACTTGCTAGTCCCAAGCCGTTAAGTCTAGGAAATTGATGGATGCATAGAATTAGATGACTTGATCGAATAGAATAATTCCTAAGCCGAACGGAAGTCAATACCTAGATAGGGCCCTTAAGACTGAGTAACTTCGGCTAAGGCTATTCTAGATCTTGAGCGACTATCGAAGGTACAGATGAATAAACTGGTACAAGTGTTTGTTCCGGTAATAAAGATAGAATGGATTATAGTAAAAGGTTCCGCTGCATAATAGAAAAGATTACTTGTATATATGTTGCATAATAGAATTGCCTAACTAAAGTTGTTAGATAGATTCTAATATTGAACCTCAAGAGAATAATATATATATATATATATAATCAGGTTTAAACGTACGATGTTAGGCCAAAAATGGCCTAAACAAGATAATGTGTCTGCAGCGTAAGGATGTCGGGACGGGGTCTCACAACTACTATCACACTAGGGATAGTGTGAAGCAAGTTTGGGGAGGTATTATCCGTAGTGATGTTATTTTTTCCTTTTTGATGTCTTATTTGAGTTTTTTATGTTTTGATTGAGTTAATTTGTTTTTATCGAACCAAAATTTTAGTAAGGAGATTATGACATTTTCTAGAAACTTATGTTTTAATCATTTTTCTAGTAACCATTATTGCATAGATTGTTGGACATACAAATTAGAAACCACAGACCTGTCTTACATCCTAGATATTTCGTTTTGCAAGAATTTGACTCTATTTTTATCTGGATTACTAACATGATTTAATTCTTTGTCATTAAAGGTAGTAGATCAGAGAATCAAACTATACATTCATGACTTTTTATTCTCTATACCACTCTATGTTGTTGATCCTGAATGGTTAGCTCTTTTTTAGTTGGTACCCCGTCTTGGACTCTTACCTTTTTCACACCTCATGCACTATTGTCTTTCATTGTTATATGTGCACATATGTGCAAAAACGACAGAGAGAAAATGATCGACGCAGTTTTCTTTTCACTATAGATGTAGTGATTGAGAAAGCAAGATAGGTAAAATTTTGTGCCTTATGAGACTCATACTCGAAAAGAACGGTTCCCCTCTTTTAAAACATTAAAAGTGAAAAATAAGAGGAAGGGAACCGAGTACTTATAAAAGAGTCTCATGGCTGAGAAAAATTCCAAGGAATGAGTTGGAAACTATGCACATCAATAGATATGTTCTCTCTTGCGGTTTTGCATAATATGTTGCATCCTCCGAAGCATCTGGTAATCCTAAATATTTTTAACCTCACCACTAAATTAGCCGTTTTAAACTCCTAGCATCATCTACCCTGAATGATATCCTTAAATGCGAAACCTCACACAAAATAATTAATAAATGTAGAAAATTAAATGATGTGAAGTTGAGATTTTTACAGCAATGGGGATTATGGCGGAAGTATAAGGAGTATGCTCTCACCATTGTTCTGTAATATGTGGATTAAAGGTTGTGATTTTGTGCATTGTTCCAAATGATTTTGTGAGTATCCGTGATTTTCAAACCTTTGTTGTACTTGGATTGATGTTTTCTTTGAAGACAAACAAATATCTAAGTCTGGGGGAGTTGATTTACCTCATATGTTATCGCTTTTTACTATGTTTTTAATAGGTTTTTAATAAAGAAGCTATTTTTCTTTGGCATTTTATTGATTTTTTTAGTCTTTTGTAGTTTTTATAGTCTTTACAGGACATTTGAATAATTCGGGCTAAAAAGAATGCGAAACAAGCATTTTGGAGATTGGACATCTTCTGCGATTCAAACGGTTCACATTTTATGGAGACCTTTCTACCGTTGGAGCGAGCTTGATTTTTGACACATGATAGCTGGGAGTGTTAACTTTCACTTCCAAGTTGTATCATGCAAATCCAATGGTTATATCTCAAGATATGCTCAAATTATTGAAGACTACTCATTATGGGTTCTAGCTGAAGCAAGTAGAGGAATAAAGTAGCAATCGATCGATCACACCATAGGTGATCTATCGATCACAATCGGCAAAAACTCACCCCCATGGTGATCGATTGATCGCTAGTCCAAAAAATATGGAAATTTCAAGTTTATCGGGAAATCTTCCTAAATCTTCATGGAATATACCTTAGTCGACTCCTCTACTATATAAAGACAACAGCAGCCACGAAAATAAAAAAGCTTTCAACCATTCTTCACCACCAAAATATTTTAGTTTCTCTTTTTTTTTTTTTTTTTTTGTTCAATAAGAGAGAAAATCTCGCATCTTGTACCTCTACCGAGAAATTTTCTAAACTATTTTGCTACTGTTTTCATTGAATATGAGTTTATCTATTGTTTTTTCTTTGATATACTTTGTTATGATTGAGTTGTTTTTTTTAAGGGTTTTGGAAGGGAATTTCATGGCTCGATGAATAGGAATTGTTTAGGTGCATGAATTTATAAAGAGTTCTTTGTATGTGCTTATATCTACTACATGTTGCTTGTTTGCCAGCTTGTGACTGAATTTAGGTTGGTTATCGCACACTACTTGATTAATCGATTTAACCTAGCATTAGATGAGCTTAGTGTCATATAACCTACAAGAGTTGAGTTATGGAGTTAGGTTAACTTATCGAATCTTGACCAGAAATATTGCATGTCTATCTACCTATTTGCCTACGAGGGTTGAGTACTTAAGTTGCTTAGATATAGTTAGTCATCGCTACAACAGTAGGTTGAACATATTATCAAGTGTATCTAAGTTTGAAATCATACTCTACTGAATTTACATGTCTAAACTCCTGAATAAATTGATCCATGAACCCTAGAAAATTCCATGATGAACAACGCTTGTTTTAATTGATTTCTTATCGTTTATTTAATCACTTGCATTTTATTTTCAGTGATATTAACAAAACTCTTCTTATTTTTCCTAGCCTATTAATTATTCTTGAATACACTTATAGTGTAACATTTCAGTTTTTGGTGGATTCGATTCCTTAGTACTACTGCGGGTGTTGTGCGCTTGCATGAATATTCAGAGATTAAAGCTCTTATCAGCATCAAGATTCCTTGTAAAAACTTCCAAATGTCTCACGTCTATACCACCAACTAACCATAGTTTTAAGATCAACATCATAGTCAAGTGCATGTTCACATGTGATCTTAAGATTGTTGAATGCAAGACATGTACATTTACACTCGTCTAGCACAACATTAACATGTTCACCCTCCTTGCTCGTCACTTGAAAACTCCAAGAGCTAGACCTCAGCATGCAAAACGTTTATGCGTTAGGCAACTCAAACAAATATTGTTTATCCACCTTTGGCATCCCCAACTTCTTATATATTTTCCCCTTTCTACGTCTAGCATCAAACCATCGCATGATGACTAGTCTCAGAAACTCCACCATCCAAACTATTGGATAACTATTTACTATCAATATCACCACATTCAAAGACTCTCCAATATTACTGGTCATCATACTGAATCTCTTTTTCTTGCGATAACAACGTGTCAAATTCTCTAATTAAGTATCTCTAAAAACTTAGCACATTCTCCACTTCATTTTCTCAAATCATTAAAGTACATTTTGAAATCCTTAATTCAAAACCAGACAATCCTGGCTTTTTAAACTTTGATTTTATATTTTATTCCAAGTGTACTACACATGCTCCGTGTGTGGCTTTCGGGTAAACAAAACTAATCCCCTTATAAATATAAGAATGCATGTCAGACACAACCATCGAATCCTCATTGTCCACTACAATGAACGATAATTTTTCGAAGAACCAAATCCACGAAGCATCTGTTTCACCATCAATGACACCATATGAGATGGGGAATATTTGGAATTCCCATCTTTAGCACATGTAATGAGTAGGCATCCCTTGTAATATCTGGTTAACTGTATTCCTCGACTACAATGACCCTCTGTATGTACCTTAGTCCTTTAATCAATGCACCAATCGAGATGAAAAGATATTTAAAGCGTGAGTAGCCATCATCTACCAGTTCTGAATGAATATGATAAAATATTTCCCGATTGGTTTTCCGTAATAAATATAAGTAAGTTGGCAAGAATCTGTAACATTCTACCTCATTTCCTCTAACATTTTCCAACACAACTTCTTTTGCTTTCCAAGCTTTACCGTATGAAATTTTCACATTGTTCTCCGCCAACACCAAATGTGGAAACTTCACAGCTCGTGGAGGTGAACAACCATATTTTCCCTTAACCATCTCAATCTCTATCTTATAACTTGCATGTTTATTGTAATACTTTTGCGTGTTGATGTCACATGTATGAACTGAATGGAAACATATTATTTTAAAATTCAGAAACTTTTTAACAACACACTCCGTCAACTTCGAACGACCATTACTGTCTACACAAACTTCTTCCAGAGCTTAATAGAGTCTGAACGTATTTTCATGTACGAATAACACAGTCTTATTGCGTGCATCGTCAAAGTCATTTATAGTTTTTTATCCTCCATTGATCTCAAGTCAATCTCAAGATTACCATCTTTCAAATGTGATAAATCATCAACCACCAACGCATCATCATGCTCTAACAGGTCCTCCACATCCCCCAAAACATCTTTTAAAGTGGAAAAACCATAGACAACATCATTCTCAATGCTCAAAAACTCTCTATTCACCACATGTTGTTTGTTTGTATACGCCACTCTCTGGCGAGTTTCCGTTACCTCTCACATTCAGTTGAGCAACCAGCTGTGAACTACCACATATATGATTTGTATCCATCTCACCAACGCGTCCACCATGTATGTAATACATTCACCTTCACCCGCATATTCATTGCGATCAACACACCATGACGGATAGCATACACCACTATATGGCTGGTTGCTAGTGTTTCCACGTAGTATTACCCCTCAACCTATCGTCTCTAAGTGATCCACATCTCCAATATTTAGTAGCTCCACTAGCTCGAAAGCCCCCTCCCCCCCCCCCCCCCCCCCCCCCCCCTCCACCCAACTCATCACTATGAAGCTCACTTACGCATACATGCACAGTTTCATGTGTACACACTACTCCCACCTTCCACAACGTCCACCGTATGCGAGCATCTATGAAACTCTACCCATGAATCATCACTAAAAGGAATAGAATATTAGTTGTGTACCTCTCTTGAGATGTTGCGTGCCAATTTGCTTGTAATTCACTTAGATCAGTTTGCTCAGCGACATCTACTCGCTCCTTCGCCAACCTGGTGGTCCAGTTAGATCTCTTTGGCCTCCTTAACCCACCTCGGGGGATTAGGTGTCCCTCTAGAATCCATATTTCCCTTCGTCGTGCTGGTGGTTCTGGTTTTTCGATCCATCGCCAATGGTTGGTTTGAAATTTTTTCACTTCTGGCTACGGTAATCTCTTCGCGGACAAACATTTTAAGACCCTCTATGAGATTCTCTGTATGGTGTGTTTGCCTAACAAATAACCTTTTTAACTCCACCATTAGCCAGTCAAAAAATTCATCATTTGTTTGTTGTGCAGTACTAGTCCCTGCTACACTCTCTTCAACACTTGCCTTCTGTTTCTTAGCTAAAACATGTATTGTCTCTTTTCTCTTCCTTTTCCGCGTTGGGACTGTCACATAAGAAGAGATATTCATCATAATCATAGACGGAAAACTAATTTCTTACACACACTTAAACAATTGTGATTTACGATCCACATTACCAATGTCAGAATCTGTCTTATCCACCATATTGATGTTGTCACATATAGACTTATATGTGATGTATTTTCCCTTACATTTCATGCATTTACATTCTTCTGCAGTTGTATAAAAAATTATTCCAATGTAACATATGTCTCTCTCAAACGTATACCATCTACAATGATAATTAGAGAAATCGCAAGTTTTTTCCAACCATCCATTTCACCATCATCGTCTTTTAGCTGGTAGACTAAGTCCGTAAACATTCCAAACAGGCTTGCAATGACCTTGGACCGCTAAAATTTATTTAAACTCTTTCGTTTCAGAAAAAGCTCACATGGGAGGCTTGTAAGAAGCCAAAATTTACTTAACGAGAACTTGAAAGGCTTGCCGGCGAAAACCATCCAACCAATTATCGGTTGATGAAGTTAATAATAACCTTGCCCGAAAATGACATTTGCGGGTACGAAATGGAGAAAAGTTTGCCAAACCTAGAGTTATGAAGGAAATTCAATTCGGTGGTTCCCGCCAATGCCTTCTAAATAACAGCAAGAAGCTCTCTGGTTTTGAGTATGATTTTATCTTCGCTGCCGAAGGGTTTCGGTCAACCGCAAATAACCTCATCGATAATTCTCGGTGAAAAGATGTTGTTGCATCTAGCGGTGAAGCCATGATTAGGGTACCGATACAGAATTATCAATTATTGAGAAATTGGAATAAGAGTTTTCCTCTTTGGATTATCGGAAAGCAAGTCCGGTGAGACGAATACATGTGTCAGTGTTCGTTGCGCCGCGAGTCGTGCGAGGGAAGGGTTTCTCCTCCAGCAGTTTTATGAACAAGTTCTCTCTTTCTCTCTGGTTTTACCCTCACCGTGGCGTCGTGGCGAATCAAACGATGGATATTTCTCCCAGCGATATTTCCGACCATTTTCTATCTGTGTACCTATAACCTATCTCTCTAAAGTCATCGCGCCTTTACATGGTCATAAATACGATGTTGAATCGATGAATTGTTTCCGTATGCACACGTATTGTCCGTTGTAGGGGTATTTTGGTCGGTTTTTCATAAAAATGCCAAATGGAGAAAGAACAAGTCTCATGTGACATTTGGAGAGATAAAAAAATTAAAAACATGACTTGTATACAAATACTTCTAGCTCATTCTCGTCTCCTCTCCCCTCTTATGTCTCTTTTAACTTTTTGTTTATCCAAATTTTTAGCATCTCTTCTGGTAAGTATGGAAGATGTTTCCTCCGACGTCTTCTCCGGCATCTTTTTGACATAAATTGTTTTCACTAATGGACACGTTAATAAAAATATAATTACTAATAAATTAGTTACCGAGCTAAAAAGAAAACAAACAAATATTTAACATGTTATAATTATATCGTAATAGCAAAAGACTTGCAAAGGCGACCACGATCAAGAGATTGTATCATCTAAATTTATGAGTAAATCGTACGATAGATCTAGTCATGAACAGATAAATTTTAATTGGTAAACAACCAATTTGAGATCAATTTTATAAAAGAAAAATAATTTAGGTATTATAAAAAATATTAAATCATAAATGGGTTATTTGGGCTATAAAACTAAAAGAGGTTATCCTAGTCATTTCTAAATTCTAATCAATTTTAGGTTATTTGAGGTAATTTTTCTTTTTATTACTGATTAGTTTTTTTAACAATTTTGAAGGAATGGAAATAAATCTTACTAACCAAATATAAACAAAAACTTGCTATTGAAAAAATAAAACAAAAACTTATTCATACTTATTAATCTAAAACCGAAAAACCTGTTTGGTTTAACGGTTTTAACCGAAACAAAAAACTATTCTAAACATGCTAACAATATGGATTTTAAGGTTTAATAAAAGCATATGTGCATGTTATAGGAATCGAACTGAACTCAAAGCACTACACAAAGAAACTATACATTCTCTTCTCCTTATAAACTATACATTGTCTTCTCCTAATCATATACCTAAACATTTGTTTGAGAATGGTGTTCTAATTACCCTTCTGTTTCACACATCCTAGAAGCCACAGTTATATTATGCTAGTAGTGATGTTGATGCTATAGGATCAGTGTTTAGGTAAAGAATCTTGAAAACTCCTCGGTCAAATCTTCATGATAATAGAGAAGCGAAAGGACCTATACAAGATGTATAATAAACCAAATCAAACCAAGAAAACAAAAAACAGAAATGCAAGTGCAACACAAATTAGGCCATTAAGTACGAACCTACCTCCTCTTGCATCTCCTTTAACGACTTCTTTCGATCTTCATACATTTTCAGTTCCCGGAGAACTGACTTATATACATGAGCATCAACGATCTTAAATCTTTTCTGCAGATCGATGAATCCGTTTATATATGTCACAAAGTTAGCAAAGAAGGAAGTATCAAAAAGTGGCATTTCCTTGGGATTAGTATTACCATTATAGCATTCTATACCTTAACATTGTTCAAAAAAGTCTCTGCATCAGACATTATAAGTTGATCAGCATCGGGAGGGATGGTTATCTCAGCCTCTGGAAAGAAGTCACGTAAACCGAGAAGCAGATTCCGGTGTCCTTTCATGAGTTGAGTCATCCTTGTAATGGCACTAGCTTCATTGATTCTACAAAATAGAATCATCAATTCACATTGAGTTTTGTTATATGTAGATTAATGGGAGTTGAAAGTAAGAGCAAACCAGGGAGAGGATAATTCATACTTATGATCTTTAGCATCCATGGCGATCTTGACAAACTCATCAAATTTTTCAGACTCAGCACGAAATGCTTCCTTCACAGAAGCGACGTAAGATTGAGCTTTATCCATAGTTGTCTTCGGTTTGAAATTGGCCTAACCCTTTGTTATCCAAAGAAAGAGACGTTTTGTTCATTTAAAACAGATCAGATCATCGAAGAAACAGTACCTAGAGTGCTAACCTATTAATCTCATTATTCCTCAAGAAACCACACTTGCGTTGAACGATAGACCACGAGAACATGGAAAATCAAGATTACATTGTATAACTAATCAAAAACCAAATCAAACCAAACATTTGGATTCGAAACCTCAATGTAATTGATCTCAACAATAAACAACTCATCATAACGCTTCTTTTCTTGTTAGAGACGAAACAACATATCGTCGTATTGGAGGATTTTCATGTAAATTTCATCTTCTAGACTAAAATTTCATGAAAATTTCATCGATCAGCATCTTTAGTACGCCAGAAATTAATCACGGTAGAAAGAACACAACAAGAAGGCTGATCAAGAAACTATAAATAATCAAAGGAGATATCGAGAAAGGAATTGAGAGCAACGTACGAACCAGAAAACTCGATCTTTAACCTAATCGTCAGATGATCTTTAACGAAAAATGAAGAAGACGGTCGTATAGTTACCGAACGAGCAAGAAACTTCGCAGAGCAACGGACTTCAAGATTTCCAGAAACAAACTTCCCGAGACTGTTTTGAGTCGTATTCGCATATTGTATTTATAATACGGAATATCAGATTTAAATTCGCATTTATTTTTTAGTCTTTTAGTTTTTTTTTTAATGTAAATTTCATTGATGACTGTTTAGACACTTAGCACACGCTTTTCTCTCACTGCACTAATTATTTATTTTTATGTATATGGATATCTTTATATTAAAAAAAATTGGTAAATACTAAATTCTGTGAAAATGAAATTTTATAGCTTTCTATATGTACTAAACAAAAGCCGATGAAAAAATACTTTGTTAAATTAATAAAAGTACTTTACATTAATATTAATCCAAACCAATTGAGAAAATTAGTGTACATATATTTTTATATATTTAAACTTCAAAATGTTTAAATCTTAGTAACTATATTTCAAAATATATATTTAAACTAGGTATTTGAAACATTTTCATAAAATCCACGACATTTACATCTCAAATTTTTGATATGTCGAATAACGATGTTTTAAAAAAATATATAAATTTAGAAATTGAAATTATTTAATGATTATTTGGATTAGATTGTTTTAATTAGGTGTTCTGGTGCATTAGAATATTGAGTCCAATTGCCTATCTTACTTAAAATTTTGGATATTAAGGGCTTGAATTGGTTCACCTGCTACCACCCGCAAACACTACGTTTACGGACAGTTGCGGTTGGTAGTGTTTGACAACAATCACACAAATCGCTCCATACCGCTCTGTGCCGTTTTATATTGCTTGGAATCGCTCTAAATCAAAAGCTTTTTTTCACGAGCGTTTGCGGTTGCGGACGGTTGCGGGTGGTTGAAAAAATATATATATTTTTAAAATATTATCTTAAATAATAAACTAAAATTTACAAAAAAAAAAATTATTTAAAAATTTTTACTTTTTATATCAAATATTATCATATAAAATGATTTACACTTGATATATATTTTATTTAAACTAAAATAAACTTGTAATTATTAAAAAGTTATTGTAAAAATACTATTTAATTATTCTATGATTTATTTAAAATATATAATTTTAATTTTTTATAATAATATATTTTTGATTTTAATTTTTATTTTAATAATTATAAAAAATGTTATTGTATATATATAAAATGTTCCAAACATCTTTAAATTTTTTATTTAATTATACTATGATTTATTTAAAATATATAATTTAAATTTTTTATAATAATATATTTTTGATTTCTATATAAATTATATATTATGTGTATTTTTTTGGTAGTTTTATGTAAATCCACTATCACACCCGCTGTAAACCAGTCATAAACGTCCCGCAAACGCATCCGTTTCCAGCCGTTTTACTAGTCGTATAAATTCCAATAACGTTAGAAACCGCTACCGTCCGCTTCCGCAAATTTCTGCAGTCGCACTCGCACCCGCTGTGTGTAAACCAGTCAGGTCCTAAGTTAAATGTGTTTAGTTTGTTAGATTTGGACTTCTGCATTAAATATATAGTCTTGATTTGCTAGAAATAGTCTTGAATATATATTTTTTTCAAACATATCTTATACTGATTCTCAAATGAGTGAAAACAGTGCAATCTGAAATGAAAAAAATACATAAATATAAAGATAGAGACTTAAGAAAGTATATGCTAGAGTGACATGTGGCTCCGAGAAGATTTCACTTAAGGAGATAGTTCTAAACACTTGGAGGGAGTCATATTTGAAGACAACCTCGAAAAACCCATGACCAATTCGTGGTCAAATACAGCTCGCACGGCTAACGTTTTTCCCAACAAGGCAAAGCTTTTAACAAATCGCTCCAAAAAGGAAGATAATGGTGCAAATGATGTCATGCGCGGAGGAAAATGTAAGGGATAATCTCTCCATGATAGAGGACATTGATTCATAAATCAGAATAACGCTAAGCAAACCTAAGATCATATTGCTAAATAAGAAAAAAAATGGCATGCACGTACACAAACCCATCATGGGTCGGAATGGGAAAGAGAGAGAGCATTCAAAACCGTGACTTTTCTTCACCGGAAATCTCATTCTTTCGGACCAGTAATCACCGGTATGAGTAGGTGACTTTTCGGGTTACGCGGTGTGAACTTCCCTGGAAGATTTCTTGGTCAAAGCAACATTAACGGGAGTGTCGGTGGTTTTGAGAGAGGCGGCGGTCGAGATCCAAGAGGGTGACAGCGAGTCTGGCGCGTCCGGATGATCCAACAAATCTGGAGGGATTGGCCAAATATTCGCCGATGATGTCGAATGTGGCCGGAGAGAAAGCATCGACGCTAGATCTGGTGGCTACAATAGAGAAGAGACCACCGTGAGGAGATTTAGCACCACTGAGACATGAAAACGCGGTTAGACACAAGGTTGATGAGGGATCTTCACACCGAGTGAGAGGGTTTTGAGAAGATTTTCGTCGGAAAGACAGCAGCGACGGAAAAAAAGACCATATGGTATCTTCAGGGGAGAGGAGCTCTACACAGACATAATAGGGCTCGCCGAAGGAAAGCCTGAAGCGGAGATCCATTCCTGACGAGATTGGTTTCGGAGGCTGATTCGGGCTTCGTGTTTGAGAGAAAACTGCATTAAGATATTACAACAGTCTTGAATACATGTTCAAAATTTTATATTTGGACTTGGATGAGAATATTAAATTATTTTAGACTTATTGTATTTAACCAAAATGTAAAGTGAATAACCATTGTTGATAAATAGTTGGATCTAAACAAATTTTAGAAAAGAAGTACACCATGTTCTTAATTTAAACCCAAAGATAGATAACAAAATAATCCACCTTGTTCTCGGTGAGAATAGACTATTTTTCGTCGTTTGTTACAAAATCATCAGAGATTTTTGATCTTATCTTATTACAGATGATGATCTATCGGTCGAATCTAACTACATGCAGGACTTGCGATCATAATGAATAACTCTACAGATGATTCCACGACGGCGTCTCTCTTCGTAACACACGGATCTACGACGGATGTTTCTACCTGCACCACACCAACGATTGACATCTCACTCTGCAACACCCGAGACCATGATGCGCAGCTCTACATGTAGCATGATGCAACTTCTGATAAGTTTTGCAACAATAATCTGTAAGAAAGTATATTCTCTGGGAATGGAACTCAGATATGATGTAAAAATATTAAACCCCTGACAACTCGACCAGAGGTTTTCCATATAAAAAACTAATTTACATCCCTATAAATTGATTTTATTGTCAACAGGTCTCACACCCACATCATCATAGTTACCACCAAAACATTGGCTGAATTTGTCATTATAACCAATATTTTTGCCGGAGTTATTCTATCATAGAAAAATGCTCTTCGACCAATTTAATTACACGTTAATTATATATTACACATTATATGAATATAGAATAAAAATTTAGATACTTTCTGTATTTTCTATTTTATTTCTTCGACGTTCTTATTTTACTTTTATCTTTTTATATGAAAATTTGAAGATTAGGTAAATACTTTTCCCATTTTACACTCCCTCGTATTTGTTTTGTATTTGATCAAGTGCGAAAACTTTAGAGGTTAATCTTTCCATTTTATTTAAAATTTAATAAGCTTATAACCATTTAGATTTTGATATTTAATATCGTACATAATATTTAGTATTAAAATAAAATATTATAAATGAATTCTTCTAATTTTTTTATCTTTCAATTGAATGAAAATTAGATTAATAAATTCTTTTTTATATTTTGATATAATCGTCTATCTTAATTTTAAATTTTTTATTTTTTCTATAGTTATGTTTTCTTTTTCACATTATGTAGACTAGTTATATAAAAAAAACTAAATATTTGACAACATCACAATTTCATTAGTTGTCGACACATGTCGTGATATAATGAATTATAATTATGCTATATGTCATGTTCACATTAAACACATCCAATTTTATATACTAAGATACTTTCTTAATTGTATACATTGTCTAGTTGTATTTTTTATGAAAGTGATTTTTTGAACTTTGATTCTACTTAAAACCCATTTTTACGATTAGTTTTGTAATATTTTTTGAAGTTTAATGTTGTAGTATAGAGATCTCACTGAGCATGTTGGGACTCATCAACTCACTCTTTTGTGACTCATCAACTCACTCTTTTCATGAAACGAAGTCGAATAGATTTCGTTTAAAAAAAAAAAGTAAATAACTAATTTTTATTTTTGGCTTATTTTCATAAAATTTATTTAGAGTTTTATTTTAAACAATTATTTCCATTGTAAAAATTCAAAATAATTGTGGGTTTTTCAATTATTTTGTAGTTTGGCCTAAACAGTTATTTTCACCTTATATTTTAACGTTTTTAAGAATAATAGGTTTTTAATAAAAAAACTACTTATTTATGGAATTTTAGTGTTTTGTAGTTTTTCAGAATTTTTAGAGAAATTTGGAGTAATTTGGACAAAAAAGATGCAAAACAAGCAATTTGAAGTTTGGACATCTTCCGAGTGTCAAATGTTTCGCATCAGATGGAGATTTTCTCACCATTGGATCAAACTCAAATTTTACCACAAGATAGATGGGAGTGTTAGCTTCGATTTTATATTAGATCGTATAAATCCAACGGTCCGATCTTAACCTATGCTTGATTTACTAAAACCTGATCGATGTGGGTTCAAGATGAAACAAGCGGAGCTAGAAGACCTTGATCGACCGATAAGCACCAAACTAATTGGTCGATTACACATTCCTAAATTTCGATGGCCTTGATATTGAGACACAATCGATCGATCCATAAGAGGTCATGAAAAGGGAGAATTTTTCTTTTTTCGACGTTATCTCCAAATCTTTCAAGGAATATACCCAAGATGCGATCCCTACCCTATAAAAAACTACAGCGGCCCCGAAAATATCAAGCTTGACACAAGTAATCACCAAGCTCTCCACCATTCTTCACCAATAGTTTTAGTTTCTTTTACTATGTTCTTCAAGTTTAGTTCGATAACGGAGACGGATCTCACCTCTTTGTATCTCCATAGAGAAGATTTCTAAACTCTTTTCTACTGATTTTATGATTATGATTTTATCTATTGTTTTGGCTTTGATTTACTTTGTCATGAGTGAGTACATCCATTGTTTGGACTAATGGTTATTCAAAGGGTTTTTCATGGTTTGATAGGTAGGTTTCTAGGATTAGAGTAGCGCTTTTGGTAAGTTAGAGTAGTTATTCATCTAGATATGTCCTTTAATGCGTGTATATATTTTGATCACTTAGAACTTGATATTATAACGATTTCGACTTGCATATTACATACTTGAGTTATCGTTTGGATCCGATGTTTGATGGGTCTAGCGCTTTAACCAGCGAGAGTTGAGTTACTGAGTTAGATGAACAATTGAACCTGAATATGAATGCTTGTTTAATTATGTTATTGACTGCGAGAATTGATTAATAGGATAATTAGACATAGTTGATTATCTGCCACGAAAGTGTGTTAGTCACAAATTTGTGATTTGAGTTCTAGAACGAAAGAAATTGCCTCTAAAAATAGAACATGAATCATTCAAACTATAAATCCCTGCAAAAACTCTGAATGCCCAACGTTTTAATTACTTTTTAACAATTGATTTAATTTTCCAGCCTTTTAATCATTTGCATCAAAAACCAAATCTGATTTTACTTAACTTTATTCTTATTTTCATAGTTAATTATTGTGCACTCATAGTCTTTGTGATCGATTTCTAAAATGCTATAATCGGTTTCTTGTCCATTTGCAACTTACCATTGTTAGTTTTAGTGTATAACATGACTCGCATCAGTAAACCATGCATGTAACAAATTGATAACAAAATTATAATTATGATATCTTATTATATAAAATTGGACGCGCTCAACGTGAGAGCTATACGTAGGAAAAATTATAACCCACCGGATTACGACATGTCTAATTGTCAATTTATATTGTGACACATGTCAATTTATAATACAAAGTTTTCTTTTGTTTATTTATTAGATCATAAAAAAGAAAAATAAAATCATAAATCGATAATTAAAAATAAAATTAGTAAATATTTTAAATATGAAAATTTTAGTATATAAATTAGTAAATGTACATTGTGGCACGTATCAATATAATTATATAAATTTTTTATGTTAATTAACTAGATCATAAAAAGAAAAAAATCATAAAAACATATATATTAAGTATTTTGAAAATGGAAATTTTAACATATTTTGTTATAAAATGGCAGAAAACATAATAGATTTGTGATTTGTGATAACCTAAAAAGTAAAAAAAACTAAGATATAGCGTATCATATGTGTGTGTGCAGGTGTGTGTAAAATAGTTAGGGTTTAATGATTTGTGACAATTTTGATTGATATCATGTTTAATATGTGATGTTATGTGTCTTTAAGAGAAGAGGAATTCTATTAATTTTTATAATTTCAAAAATTATATGTCATATTGGTTCCACATTTCTCTATTATTTTTATGTTAAACTCTAGATTTATTTCTTGGTTAAATATTATTTGCAAATTTTACATGAATTTGCATTAAAATCTTAAGTCATTTTGACCCTTCATGTTCAAGGTATTTATATATAGAGATGGCTGAGGAATTATATTTTTTGTTGTGTATTTATATTTTCACATATGTCATAATTACATGGATTATCAATTTCAAAATCTAAATATGTACAGTAATAATTTTTTTTTTTTTACTCGTTTAATTTTTTTATATTTTTACTCGCGTATCACGCGAGTCATAATCTAATCATATATCAAATATAGATACCATGACATTATATTTGTTTGGTGTTACTTTGTGTCATTTGATATTTCATGGAGTATAGATACCATGACATTATATTTGTTTGGTGTTACTTTGTGTCATTTGATATTTCATGGAGTTGGCCCAATTATATTTTTTTTCCTCCACGAACCCACCAAATTGTAATGACACATTCTATGTACCCAAGCCAACCTTCAAATTGTATATTGAACCCCTTGACTTTTAATTCATTCATATAATGTTTTTTTCCCTTTTCTTATCGACCATCTTACCCAACATTTAAAAAAGATCGAACTCTTAGGACTAATGTGTCAAGCCTGTGTGCAAGCCAGTGACCTAGAAATCCTCTACAGATCATCATATAATGCTTAATCCAATAGTTTGATAGATTTTTCAAGCTAGTTGCAATACGATATTCGTTATACGGTACTCTTAATTTCATATCTAACCCCAAACATTTGGAATCAACATGCAACCCCAGTCTCTCTCTTTTTCGTCCTTTTTCTTTTTGGAAGTCTGAATTGGTGGTGCTTGGTTGCAATAAAGACCTACCTAATTGTCGTCTCTTTACATTATCAACTTATTTTGTATTCCTTTTTGTTGAACGTACCCAAACTTCTTATTATGATTAGCAATGATTATGATCAACTAATGATTCGATGATTAAAATACGATAGATGTTTTATTGGTGGGTTTGACCATTAGAATAATTAAAGAAAATACAAGAATTGGAAGAAAAAGTTGGAAATTTTAATACATATAGACATAAATCCTACTTTTAGTTGAGTGCCAGCAATATCTAATCTTCAAGACTTCAACCAAACCATATTTAAGTCCTACGTACGTAGATGTACATGTTTATCAATAAATTTACCAAAAATCATTCAATCCATTTGATATACACAATTATTTTGGGTATAAAGCAAAACACCATGTCAAAAATAGGCTAGAGAAACTGCACTCACGAAATAAAGATGTGCATATCCGTTTACGTATGTGATGTGTTCATACTTCACATATGTTAAATTTAAGAAGTTTAATTGAATTAAATAAAATGAATATTATGTGTGTATATATATCTATCTATACACACCCATTTATATATAGATCTAAAAATCAGCCATGATTGAGGAGCAGCTTCCATGTGGAAAATGCTTATGATTGGTTCTTCTGCTAAGCATACAAATGATAATAACAAAAGTCCAAACAAAGTTTGGACCCATCCTTTGTAGTTTGCAAAACCACACTCATTACAATTTCTACCAATTGAATATTCTCTATACTAACAAGTTTATGAATAACAAAACACTTCGGTGGTAAATTAACCAACGTTTTGTAGAGATCAAATTTTGTTTGGTATACATTAGACAAAACAGTTCACATCTTACTCATCGATATCAGTCGCTGTAGTTTCATTTCAGATGATAAGTAATAATATTATGGTAATACTATAACTTATCAATTTGGTTCTCTGTTGCTAATTTTCACTAGCCTAGGATGTTAGAATATATCGTTTATGTTGCACCAAAATATATAAAAAGAAAACAAAGATGCATGTGACACGGTAATAATTGTTGTAACACCAAAAAAAAAAAAAAATTGTTGCACAAAAGAATGATTGAACATGTGATCTGACGGTAATAATAATCCTGAGAATATGAATTATCAACAAATATATCGAACATGTCATTTTAAAACAAATATAATAATATTTGGTCAGTCTCCCTACTATTGAATTAGCAACCAACACAAAGTAATTGAATGCGTCGCCTACCATAGACTTTTAAATTTTATTTATCTTTCTACATGATATAGAAATGAATTAGGCTTAAATAATAATTACAAGATTCAATTGGTACTACGAGTACTTCTAGAGAATATATAATGGTTATATATAGGGGTCAGCGTCCAATCAAACTTTGGTATAGGTTTTTCCTTCTATTTTATCTAATTTTAACGGCAAGCAGTAAATAATATTTAAATTTGATATTTTATAATTCCTCTTACGTAATTTTTTTTTTTTTTATAAAGAATTCCTCTTACATCATGATACATGGATATATCAATAAAAAAAGAAAAAAAAATTGGGGCTATATAGATTTGGTCTTGGGGTCATAATGGGACACACACATGGATCATTCCTTGTACATGAACCCAACTCTATTTACATTTCCCACAACGCAATTCCATTGGTAGATGCATCTCTCATCTCATCCAAAAAAAAGATAAATTCTATTTTTTATTTATTTTTTAAATATAGAAGAAAAGAAGAACATGTGCAAGTGTTCCCTTGCAAAGAAAACATAGATGCGAAAATATAAGAAATAACTATAAAATGTGGGAGTTTGTTGTCACTATTTGAGGTATGTCCATGTGAAAGCTCCTCTCTTATCTTTCCACAACTTGTATTTGTAGTTTAGTTTTGCCACTTAGTCAAACAACATTACTAACATCAACATCCAACCTTTGGTCCTTGCTCCAAAAAAAATTCCCCTTTTGCCCCCTGCCCATTTTTCAGTTCTTGCATCTTATCTAGCATAGTAAATTACTTTTGAGGATAGAGGACTATGTTTATTTAATTGATGTTTTGAAAATGTATGAAACATTGATATATTAAAATAAAAGTTTATTTTTCAGAAAAGTAACTTTGAATTTTATCTATGCAAGATATCATACTAAAATATTTTTTGCGGATGATGACATTTACAAACTATTATGAAAAAAATAGCATATATATGCGCAGAGATCAAGTATATCTAAAAAATCGAAAAGACATGCTTGCTTAATTATGACAAGTTTTGAGTAGTCAATAGGGGGTAGAATAGTGAAGTGGAAAGAGAAATACTTATTATCTTCTCTGTTCATTAACAAAATCCTCAAAGAAAAGTAAAACTCTAAAAAAGAGAAACTGCGAGTCGAGAGTCGAAGAAACATATAGGAGAAATTCGAAGCGAAACCCTAGGTCAAAGACGAAAAAGCAAGCCGAGTTTCGGTGACGGCCACGACCCGTCGGTAATGAGACATGTTCATCTACAGCTTAAGGGCACGCTAATGAACCCTAATTTGTCGTCTCTGCTTTTTTCGTTCTTATTGACTAAATCAACTGGTTTCCGTAATATCTAAAACCAATTTCAATTTTTTTCTCCTTGCAGTGACGCTAATTCGGCATAAATGGGAGCAGTTACCGAAGAGCCTATTTTAAGTAGGATGTACGTACACCATCTTCATAAAACGATGAAATATACAACAATATTTTAAGTATGTTAATACGTAGTGTATGCACGTACACTGTCTACCTTTAAAAAATGGTAAGGAATGTAGATGGTGAACTTGGTATGTCTGGTAAGAAATGTAATTTTCTTAGATGTGTGATCGGCATTAACGACTCAATTTTTTTCATAAAATTCACATTTTTTGTTTTATTTACGTAGGATGTCATTGCAAAACAATTTTTGGACAAGATGTCACTTACACATTATCATGACGAAAATGCACTTGCATCTATACGCGCGGAAGGGAAGTGTAACTCAAAAAATTGAAAAGACATGTCTGGCTTATTATGAAAAGTTGTGAGTAATTAACAGGGTAGTGTATTGAAGTAGAAAGAGAAAGACCTTATGTCTTCTCAGTTCATGAACTAAATCTTTAAAAAAACTGAAACTCTGAGAAAGAGAACCGAGAGGAGAAAATCGGAGAAGACGAGAGTTAAAAGTCGTATCGGAACCCTAGATAGAAGATAAAAATCCAGTTGTGTCTCGCTGACGGCCACGCCCTGCCGATATTGTACTTATGTTTATCTCCAACTTAGGGGATTGCTGTCGAACCTTAATTTATCGTATGTTCTATTTTTGTTCTCAATGACAAAATCAATTGCTCTCTGTGATTTCTAATTCATGTTTCCAAATATTTTTCTCTTTGCAGTGACGCTAATTCAACATTAATGAAAATGCAACCGAAGTCCAATGGTGTCGTGCATCTGGACCAGTTACCTAATAGGTTTTTTTGGTCCGGCCATTATCCTTCGGCGGCGAAGTTAAACGCCAACTCAAAACCAGAACTTCTAGCAGTTAAAATGTACGTACACCATTTGACTCTAGGATATACGTACACCATCTCCACAAAATGATCAAATGTACAACAATGTTTTTAGTACGCTAATACGTAGCGTATGTACGTACCCATCTGTCTTTACAACTTGATAAATAATGTAGATGTTGTCAACTTAGTATGTCTAGTAAAGAATGTAATTTTCTTATATGTGTGATCGCCATTAAAGACTATGTAAGATGTATGTACACCGTTTTTCTTAGGATGTACGTACACCATCTCCACAAAACGGTTCATATGCAGCATAATATTTTTTATGTATGTTAATATATAGCATATGTACGTACACCGTTTGTTTTTAAACATGTTAAAAATCTATACGTTGTGAATTTGGTATGTCTAGTAAAGGATGTAATTTTCTTAGATGTGTGATCAGCATTAAAGACTATGTAAGCATTAGCATATAATCCAAATGTGAAAAACGTACACCGATCACGAAAATGTGAAAAAAAAATACTTCTACTGCTAAGACACATCCGAACATCATGGCTTCCACCACAAGCCATTATATAAGATGTTTGCAGGTCTTCATGTTGTGTTATTCAGATCTACATCTTGTACACCTATTCGACACGAGTCTAGGAACCATGGCCCAAATCATATGTATCCACTTGACGTTCACGTCCCAAATCACATATCTCCACCTCACGTGAAAGTACATCGTCACCCATGTACATACTTGTCTCACATATGTACGTCATACCATCTACCTCATCCATGTACGTATGGAAATAACATGTTCTTATCTCTCCAGCAATAAATTTTAGTATGTAACCATCCAATCCAACTCAATTAACATCTGCTTTAACTGACACAATATCATGTTGCTACTTTTCAACTGTTCTACTGCAACCACTCCTTCACCATTACAGAAAAATTATTGTATTGTACAGCTGAGTTTAGTATTTTTGTGGATCTTAGAGTCTTTACAAGAAATTGAAGAAATTTGGACAAAAAAAGGATGTAAAACAAGCAATTTAAAAATTGGACATATCCTGATAACCAAATTTTTCTCATCAGATTCAGTCCTTCTCATCGTTGGATCAAGCTCAAATTTTTCCGCAAGATATATGGGAGTGTTAGCTTTGATTTCCATATCATATCGTGCAAATCCAACGGTGCGATCTCAAAATATGCTCAATTTACTCAAGATATGTCATGCAGTCTCGAAGCAGAAGCATGCGCATAATGCAGAAGGGTGATTGATCGAACATCCCCTATGTGATTGATCGATCGGGTCCCAAAAAAAGGAAAATTTCCATGTTTATCGAAGAATATTTTCTAAATTTTTTTGGATATAACCTAGCCGACTTCCACACCTATAAAAGCACGAGAGAGGCCACGAAGATCAGAAAATCAGTAGGCTTTGACAGCCACCAAAGTTCTTCATCACCAAAAACTCTTTTAATTTCTTTTGTTCTTTCTTTGTTTTTGTTCGATAAGGGAAAAGATCTCGCCTCTTCTTACTCCTTAGACAAGTTTTCTGAATCATTTGCTATTGTTTTTAATTATCATGAGTTTATCTATTGTTTTTGCTTTGATTTACTTTGTCATAATTGAGTTGTTCTCTTGTTGGGTTTAGGGGTTATTCAAGAGGATTTTTATGGTTCAATAGATAAATTTCCAGGAATAAAGTGGCGCTCTTGATAAGTTAAAGTAGTTCTTCCTCTAGACATGTTCTTTAATGCATGATTCTTCATTGATAATCTAGCAACTGATTTTAGAACGATTTCGGCTTGCACACTACTTGAATTATCATTTAGATCTAATGTTTGATGGGCTTAGCGCTTTAACCTGCGAGAGTTGAGTTACTGAGTTAGGTGAACAACTGAACCTGGACATAAATGCTTGTTTAACTATGTTATTGACTACGATAGTTGATTAATAGGATAGTTAGACATAAATGATTATCACCACGAGAGTGAGTTAGTCATATGATAGTGATTTGAGTTCTAGGACGAAGAAAAAATGATGTCAATTGCCTCTATAAATAGAACATGAATAATTTGTACTATGAAACCCTGAGAAAACCATGAATGCCAACATCTTAATTTTATTGCTTACGGCATTTTTTACTTTTATTTTTTTTTAATATTTGCATCAAAAACCTAAAAATTCTTAATTTACTTAGCTCAGTTCTTATTTTTTAGTTAATTATTGTGCACTCTGTATCTGTGGGATCAATTCCTCAAGTATTATAATTGAATTGATTTGTACTTACAACCTTACATTGTTAATCTTAGGGTAAAACTTAGAAATGCATCATCTATGCAATTTTCCCCTAAAACAATACCATGGCCTTCTTCATTTGTTCACTTTGTTACATGTATGTTGTCTTGTAGCGAATTCAAGTGAATTTTAGATGAATTTTTCAAGCATAAAATTAAAATAAAAAGAATTGCGGTATATAATATTTTTTTTAATTTTTTTTATTAATTATTATAAATGAATAATTACAAATCCTAAATACATTCTTATATAAGTTCTAAAAAAATCTACATCAATAGAAAAAAATGAGAATATTCTATTTTCATCATCTTGTACAGTACATACAAATTTTAAATCACCTTAAAAATGATATATTTCATATGTTCCGAAGTCGAATGGACTATTAGTTCATCGACCAATACATAAAATGCTCTTCTTTTTTTTAAAGTTGGTATACTCGGCACGGTTGATGACAATTGACAAAAATCATGTACGCAAAAATATGTAAAACAGTAACGTTATTTAATGTATACCTTATCATTAATTTCATCTACATGATCGTGAAAATAAAATAAGTTATATGAAAGGCTCTTTACAACGGGAATAACACCATATTGGTCAGAGATACTAAGCTAATACAGCGTAAAATTAGAAAAATTACCAAATTATTTATATTTATTATATATTTTTTAGAGTTTTCTAAAAAAAAATTAGAGATTTCTAGGATTTTTATGTTTTTTTTTATAAATAGCTTTCTTAGACATTATGTATTATTCATTTTTTGATGATTTGATAATAAAGAGATTTAAAGAGTTTTTGATAAGCACTAGAAGAATATTCTCAAATCTTTTAGTTTTCCGTTATCCTGAGAAATCAACGGATCACTAATCTATTTTTAGAAACTTCCGCTTCATTATTTGGTATCAGAACCGTGTTTCTTTGGTTTCTTAATCATATCGATTATGGATGTCCGATTGATCGTAAACTTCTATCATATCATAGACGAAAGTTTATTTGTTGAGAGAGAAGAAAATCTAATGATGTTGAAGATGGCGATCCGATCTACAATATCTACAAGATAAAAAAATTTCTTAGGCCTGATGTATTATTCAATTTTTGATGATTTGATAATAAAAGAATTTTAAAAAGCTTTTATAAGCACTGAGAAGAATATTCTCAAATTCCTTAGTTTTTCGTTATAAAAATCAACGGATCACTAATCTATCTTTAAAAGCTTCCACTTTATTACTAGCTCACCTCATCAACATAACCTACAGCAAAATGGACCATATTCTGACTCGGTTGTGCTTCCAAGCAACCGTTTATATATCACATGTAGAGAGAAATGAATGCGGGCCGACACCGAACGAGCCATTCCACACTTTCTCAACTTACTCGGCTCATTGAAAAGCTCATTCACAACATGATTGCTTTTCTCCGGTACAAAGGTGGACACAAATTCGAGGGCCTCTTCCACCGGTGGTTCGAAGTACTAGATCATAACCCATACAGTTTCCGGTCCCTTCTAATTTGCTTCCGTACTATGTTAATTGAACATATTAGATTTGTTAAAACTTAGTTGGCACCTTTTTGGTTTTTAATTATTTATCCGTTTTATAAATAACATTTTTATTAATAAATTTGAAATTTCAGAAAAATAATAGTTTGATCAAATTTATAAATACTAGAATTGAAATAATGTATGTAACGTACTTTTAAATGTAGTATATTTGTACTTATAGTTCAATTTTCTTATTAAGTTATGTATCAACGTTTGATTTATTTCTAAGTAAATAAATTAGAATTCGTTTGAGTTTTGGCCAATAATACATATTATTGACACCGTAAATAATAAAAATATCCGACTTTCTACAAGTTTCAAAAATTAGTTTGGATTCCGACACATGATCTATGTCTGCTACATGGGTTATAAAAAAAACACCTATCTAACGTAGTTTCAAATCTACTAAAATTTAATCACAGTTTAATTTTTGATCATCTGTATAGTTTATTTTGATTTAATATTAATCAGAAAAAAAAAAATTGTTTGATTTTTTTCTAAGTAAATAAGCTAGAATGGTTCCACGTCTCATAAAAATCCAGGAAGAAAAAAGACATTCTATCATTGATGGAGGCAATTGATTTGAACTTAATTACATGTCGTAATAGAAACAAAAGTGTTAAATATATGCCTACCACCTTAATTAGCTGGGCCTTCATTGTTGAACCATTTAGATGATTATTAACATTAAAACCAAAAAAAAGAAAAAAGAAAACCATTTAGATGATTTGATGTTTAATATTACAATATAGTACAACTTCATGTCCCAAGAACCGGTTTGATACTACCAAATAGATCGTGTACCGGCTCGGTTTAGCTCATTCGAGTACCAACTAATTTTTTTTTTTTAAAGGAAAAGAACAAGAGGGAGGGAAAAGGCCAGAAAGAATGAAGCCATGATAATGGTCGGACGAACACAAGTCACATGGAGGGTATTAAAACGTCGCCGTCTTACATCTGAGGAAGTTTTGTGTATGGGATCATTGCTTTGTTCCTCCATACTCTGGGTTTAATCGTCTAGCTTTAACGAGTATCCATGGCTTTATGATTAATATATATGAGGTTTAGAGCTAAATTTTTAAGGATAAGATACGTGAATTGTTTGTATTTTTATAGTCCTCAAATCTTATTATAATTTTTATGATACCATAATCCGATGTTATAGCTAGGGGAAACTGATTGTTGGGTAATTGCCTAGATTTTGAATGGTAACATGCTTATTGGTGAACCACAAATTAGAGATTTCGATTTAGTTCCGCAAAAAGAAAAGAAAAACTAATTATTAACGAATTATTTCCAAATTCTAAAGTTGAATAGATTTTTGGTTAACCAAACTATAATATTAATATAGTAATGCATATTTTATCCCCAAAAAAAAAATGAAAAAAAATGAAAACGACGTTGGGTGACTTTGGTAATTTCGGGTTCGGTTCCACAATTCCGGGTATTTTGTCTGGTCCTAGTTGTGTCTAAAATAAAATCTTCATTTACAAAATTTGAATATGTTGTTTTTACCTTTAGTAATAAAAAAGAAACTTATGAGTCTAGCAGAGATTATGGCCCGAATGTAAAAATACTTCCGGAGGCATAAGAAAAAACAAAATAATTAAAGGTAACGAATTAAAAACTTAAGGCAGTAACATCGAAGGAGATGAAGAAGTTAATCAAGTCACGTGCTCGTCTGCCCAATTTGCCTGCTCTCCCCCATTTCTCTTTCACGTGCTTCCTCATTATTTTCCTTAATGTCTCTTTCTCTCCCTCTTTTGTCTTCATAATTACTTCTATGCCACTCTAATTTCTTACCATGATTTTTTTTTCTTTTCAAAATCATATAATCACGTAATTAGATCATATATATAATATATCCAGCAATTAAATGTGCTAGTTGTTGTTTCTTACATCATGTGAAATTAAATTAAATAATATTGGCCCCAAAAAACATATAGTAAGATTAAATCTGATATGCATCATTGATACTCTGAACAAGTCAAATGTCAAACAGAATTATACAGCATCATCATCACCAGAACACAACATTTTATTTCATTTTTTTGTCTTAATCGGTTTGTTAATTAATGAATTACTGTAAATTTGGAACTGTTCTAAAGGTTCGCCAGTTAGGATATTCCATTGCCTGTCAGATTTTTTTATTTTATTTTTAAATTTCTTCTTGTCGTATTCTAACATATTATTCGGTAATAGTGATAATACCTTTATATTTTTTTGAATAAAACTATTTTTGCCAACATTTCGTTTGAATTTGAAATATCATATATTAATTTAGGTTTTTTTTTTTCTGCGAGGATTTAACACGACATCAAAAAGGACAGAATCTTTCTGACCTACCCTATTATCTCTAAGAAAAACACCAATGACTATTTCTTCAAATCCAATTTAGATTTTATACTATAGATTATTATTGAAACAGCTAATTTTTTGCGACAAATAAATTCATCTAACAAAATTAACTTTGCAATGAGTATAGTATAGATTAATAGATGCCCAAAAAAAGAGGAAAAAATAATGAAAGCAAGAAATGAAGTCAAAACACATTTACTTCAGTGAGTTGGAAAATGCTATATTAAATTCAAATTTGAATACGATATTTATCAATTTATGTCTTTTAAAGTTGTCAAATTTTTGTTTTGCCGGGAAAAATACACACCGACTACATATTTCAAGTTTTTGGTATTTAAAATATAGAGAGAAAAAAAATTGAAAGAGAACATTTGAACAAACTGATTAGAATCATCTACGGTTATAATTGGGGAAAATATTTCAATGTTCTCTTTAAGACAAAAATATATGAATATACTTTCGAAATTTCGAGCGATAAATATATGTATTTTTTCCAAAGTATATTTTTACGAACTGTCATCAAATTAAATTTCCATCGACATTAATATGCGATAATTGCATTTTATTTCGTCGAGTAGTGTATTTATTTAAGGATTGTTATAAAAGACATTTCATTTCCATAACAAAAAGCAAGATTCTGATAATAGTAATATATTTATTTAATTTTTCACCACCTCCCCTCTCTCATTGGCATTTAAAAACCCATAACCCAAAACCGTCTACGCATAATCGGAGTTTTTTTCTCTGCCGCCATATTCAAGCAGTTTCACATTTAATGTGAACACGTTTTCATAAATCTCAAATCGGAATCCCAAAAACAAAAACCAAGAAATGTCGGTTCACGGGCGATTTCCGGCGAGTCCACCGGTTTCTTTATCTCCGGCTTCTTCTTCATCTCCGAGTTCTCAGTCTCCGTCGACTCCTGATCTGAAGCAACGAGTCATCGCTTGTCTCAACAAGCTCGCTGACCGTGACACCTTGGCTCTAGCCACGGCGGAGCTTGACTCAATCGCTAGAAATCTCACTCACGATTCCTTCTCTTCTTTTCTCAACTGCATCCACAATACGGACTCTTCGTGTAAATCTCCGGTGAGGAAACAGTGCGTTGCTATCTTGTCGCTTATGTCTCGTTACCACGGCGATTCTCTCTCGCCTCATCTCTCTAAGATGGTTTCCACCGTTATCCGCCGTCTCCGAGATCCGGATTCCTCCGTGCGCTCTGCTTGCGCCGTCGCTACTGCGGATATGTCGGCTCACGTCACGAGACAACCGTTCTCCTCCGTCGCGAAACCGCTTCTCGAGACGCTGATCCAGGAGGGAGATTCGAACTCGCAGATCGGAGCGGCGTTGTGCTTGGCGGCGTCAGTGGAAGCAGCGACGGATCCGGAATCGGAGCAATTGAGGAAATCTCTGCCTAAGATTGGGAAGCTGCTCAAGAGCGACGGTTTTAAGGCCAAAGCGGCGTTGTTGAGTGCCGTCGGTAGTATAATTAGCGCCGGCGGCGCGGGAACTAAACCGGTGTTGGATTGGTTGGTTCCGGTTTTGATTGAATTTCTGAGCAGCGAGGATTGGGCGGCGAGGAAATCTGCGGCGGAGGCGTTGGGTAAAGTTGCGACGGAGGAAGAGCTAGCATCGCAGTACAAGAAAGCTTGCACGGCGGCTCTTGAGAGCAGAAGATTTGATAAGGTAAAAATCCGATTTTGTTTTTGTGTTCATTTCAAGAGAATCTAAAAATCCGATTTTTGAGGCGTAGTGAATCTACAATGCAGGTGAAGAGTGTTAGAGAAACTATGAATCGAACACTGAATCAGTGGAAAGAAGTCCCAAATGATTTCGAAGAAGCCTCATTATCTCCATCTAGATCTTCAACAGGTATGTAACAGCAGCCATTACTTAAGTCTCTAGACAGTGAAATGCAATTTTTAACCAGGGACTTGCTTCGATTTGATTTCTGGAATTCTACAAATTTGTTTTCAGATGATGGTAGCATTGGATGTTGTGTCACGAGAGGTTCCACAATTGAAGTAGGGTTTAAATCAGCTAGATCAAAGAAAGTAACGCCTATAATCAAGAGGTCCCCATCTTTGCCTGTTAATAGATCATATGCAGCAACTAGACAAAAGGAGAATCTTCCAAAACGAAATCAAGGGAATGTGACCATGCTAGTAGCAGCAGCCTCTAGTGTGGATAACAAGGGACCACAGTTTCCGCCGGTAAAGCAATCTTTGGATGGTCGGAGTAGTAAAAGAGTAGAATCGGAAGAGAAGGCGAACTCAGGGGGACCAGATATAATCAAACATACTATCTCTGAGAAAAGCCGGGAAGATAAAGTACATAACTTTGGTGGTTTGAGGTCTGGCTCAAGAGTTGCACCTTGCAGTGACGATGGTGATTCTGTTGCCAAGAATGGTAAAGATGATGTCGATGAGAGCAGGAAAGACAGCGAGGAACTTTCTTTGATACGCGAACAGCTTGCTCTGATTGAGAACCAGCAGTCCAGTCTCTTAGACCTACTTCAGGTATACAAATTGGTCTTTGATTATCTTATTGCCATTTAATGTAGATGAATTGCTATAGATGGCTTCATCCTCACTGAAATACTTAAAACATTGCATTTGGATGTAGAAATTCATGGGAAGCTCACAGAGTGGCATCCAGTCTCTGGAGTCTCGTGTAAGCGGTCTAGAGATGGCTTTGGATGAAATATCATGCGATCTGGTGGTTTCAAACGGGAGAGTCCCTAAGAATAGTAGCTGTGCAGGAGACAGTTGTTCCAAACTACCTGGTACAGAATTCTTAAGTCCAAAGTTCTGGAGAAAAACCGAGGAGAGACCAGTGCAAACACGGATCAGACACACAGTCTGCGAAGTCCCTGTGCACGAGAACAGTGTTGACCAGGGGATGAGAGAATCAACAGAAGCGAACAACGGTCAAAGGGGAGGTTCGGCTTTTCAAAAGAGATCACCAAGAAACCAATTCCAAGACTCTATGCATACAACACTACAGAAACCAACCACCAGGTAAAATAACACTTATTTTAGTTGCATAAAAAGCAATGATTTTAAAGGTTTGCTTTGCATTTTCAGGTTATCAACTTGAAAGTAAAAGAGAGAAAGTGCACTTGAGTGATTCAATTTTTTGGTGAGGGTTGAAGCATAATAGAAGCTAACCAGACTGACTCGGACGCTGAAAATGAAAAAGCCAAATCTCAGATTCGATGCGCCTGCTTGAATTTTCTATTCTCACACACACATGTCTAAGGAAGCTTTCTTCTTCTAAAACACAATCTAATAATTTAATCAGCGAGTGAATCAATTAGAGTTTCAAAGATTAAATGCTTGTGAATAGGAATGATTTTTTATGTAATGCGTCATTAGAGCTATGTCAAAACCATGGCTAGAGATGTAAAGGTTTGTGCGACTGTTTTGTGTTACTCTGATCTGTAAGTCTTTTGGGAAGTAAGGAATCAATGCTTTGCTATATGAGAGCTTAATCAGGACAATAGAGATGACTTCATTTTGTCAGCGCCATAAATTATTGACTGCCACTCCTATTCCCCTATGACAATAAAAGTTTTTTCATAGTAATAAATGGAAGATAAGGCAAGGTGAAATATATATGACTGGCGCATGCCGCATGGGTTTCAGGTTCAGGGACCGCGCTTCAAGGGACGAACCTGATTTCAAAAAAAAAAAAAAAAAAAAATAGAGTTTATAAATGGATTTATGTACCATCAACTAACCAATATGTGTATATAACAAGTATAAGAACATTAAAGAGATAGTAACTAATCAGATCAGAGTATCCGATCGTCTCGCTCTTTTTGTTTTTGAGGGCCGACCACATTGGGACCAAGGTAGGAAGGTTGACTTGGGTCGTAACTTGTGTCTCTTTTTCATTGTGGAATTTTGTGACATTTTGATTAATTCCAAAGGGGTGAGTCATTTATTGGGTTTCGCCATTGTGGTACAGAGAAAAAAAAATCAATGGTTCCAAACTCTGACCGGAAGTCAAATCCGGCTATTTTGTTTGGGTTACAACTTTGAAATCACAATGTTTCAGAAAAATAATCAACCTTAGATTTGTAAGCTAAATCACAAGATTTGGTTTTGGGATCATGTGTTACCAATAATGCCTTCCTTGATCCCCTATCATAATACAATAACTTGTCCTCCTCCAAAATTGCAAGTGGTTCGACTGCCAACATGTTATTCCCAAACCAAGAACGAGTTATCTCGAGATTTATCGAATATATTTTCTTCCATGCCTCGTGGTCTGAATCGAACGACCATATCACTTGGTTGAGCATAGTTTTCTCGAATACGCATAAACGATCATCCAGGTTGCACATAGAGAGCTCGAAATGATAGTGAAAGGGAACTTTAGATATGACTTGGAAAGTTTCGGTATGAAGATCGAAAGATAAAATCTTGCTTCCCCCCTCTTGCCAGGCAGTGAACCAATGAAGTGACCCATCTGCATATACAGGATCTTGGTCGTGACGAATCAGATAAGGGGACTCCCTAACTACAATCATGAACAGACACGAAAAGAACATTAGGATCTCCAGATTGTTTACGATTGAACATATGTCCTTTTTGGAAAGAGGACGATTGGATAATAGATTTCCATTGCTTCGATAAACACTTGGACTTGAGGAGGGTTTTCACAGGAAGTCTCTCTAGAATATGCTCAAATCACATCGTCCATATTCTTCTGTTAAGACAGGAGATTTATATCAAAAGGAAATCGAAATATCTTTGTTAATTTAGGAATATGAAATCTAAATACGGATCTCATCAAACCAAAAAAAGAAGGAAACCAAATATCTTATTTTATTTCTTAAATGTAATATTATGAGGGTTAATTAGGATTCAAGTCACCTCTTCTCTTCCTTCTTTTGGGCTTTAACTTTAGGATGGGCTCCCAACCAACATCATCTTCTTTTGTATTACAAAGCAGTCCGGTTATGGCTCAATCTTTATCCATTTCAATTGGATAAGATTTTATTGTTTTCTTTGTCACCGGATTTTATAGTTTTTTTTTGTTATATTTTAATGTTATATATATAAGCATGACATCATAACATCAAAAAAAGAAATCTATATATAACAGACAACTAAGAATTGGTTTATTTCTCTCCCAGCCATCCACAAATGTGTTATATACGTATTTGCTTCCGTTGTGAATTTTTTTTTCTTTTTTGGCTGATGATATGTTAGACGTGTAAACCCATTAACTTTTTTTATCGCAACCATCTGTTTTCTCAAACTTTTCCACCCACAAATCATTGTATTTAAAGTTTTAAACCAATCAAACCATATACCAAATATTTATAATAAAAAATATATATATAAAGAGATGAGTTTTTAAAATTATTTTGTTTTTTTTTATCTACCAAAAACATAAAAATATATATAGATGGGGAAGATAATATTAATAAAAGCAATTCTCAAAAATAGCACAAAAATAAGTTTTCGTTCCAAATATATCATCAATAATTTTCTCCAAAAATACCACTAAAATTTTTCTTTTTCCAAAAATACAACAAAATTAAAACTAAATTTTAAACCCTCAAAATTAAACCTTAAACCCAAAAAATTAAACTCTAAACTCCAAAAACTAAAAAAACTAAATCCAAACCCAAAAATTTAAATTATAAACCCTTAAAAATTATTTTTAATGTGTGTTATTTTTGAAAAAAAAAACTTTGAGTGGTATTTTAAATAAAAACTAAATATAATACATTTTGAACAAAGACTTATTTTGATGGTATTTTAAAGAATTTCTCTATATTATTAATATGTTATTCATCTCCACCAATTAGGATTTCAAAACTAGCTGTTAGACCTTTGATTGGTACATTTTTATTTTATTTAATTTTACTTATATTCAAGCTAGATGAGGATAATCCGACCAGTTAGTATTTAACGAGTGGTATTTTTTTTTAAAAACACAAATAATTATTGTATTTTTGCATAATATATCAATTAAGAGTTGGCTTCACTAGACCCCAAAGGTATAGCAACCCAAACTAGCAATTCCCTCCCCAAAAAAAAAAAAAAAAATTGGCATCATCGATGTACCACCCAAACTAATGATTTTAATCACTAAGCCACCCAAATTATCTAATTCAAATTAATTTCATATATAAATCTATTAAGTTGCGTTCAATTATCAAAAATTGAGTTTCGAAACCGCCATTAACCCATATTCGGTTTTGATCTAGATCCGATCTGACAACATATCCAATTCGGTTTGTAAAGCCACTAAATGAAGAACACGGTTTCAAAATCTGAAGTCTTTGAATTGGGGGGAAATTGAGTTTTTTAGGGTTCGTCGAATTGGGGAAAAATCTTAAGTTTCTGTCGGATTTTCAAAGTGTTCGCATCTAAGAGATTAGTACTCCATCGCGAAGAAGAAAAAGAACCCTTGCTCCTCCTCGGTATTTTTGATACACGACCTTTTCATTTTTGTTTGTTTACTATTCATCAGCACAAGAAAGTTCTTGAAAGCCAAACAAGGCATTCTCACCTACCGTAACAAAATCTCACACAAAATTAATAATAGCAGTAGACTTTAATGGATGACTAAATGAGGCACACGTGGAACGCAAGCGCCAAGAATCATTAGGAAGCTGTCACAAGAAAAATCCAACGAAAATTTGTATAGCTTAGCGAGTTGCTACTATATAGCCATTAACGCCAATCATATCATATGCTGAACAGAGATTGGGACACAAAGATAATATATAGATTCCAAACATATCAATTGCAGTACTCACAGATCTTTCAAAACCTCTCTTTCGTTTAGTATATTTGTTTAGTGGGTCGGGGTTTTTGGTTTAATGTCGGATCGGGTCGGATATGGGTTATAATTGGATTATGGATAATCGCAAATCATGAACGTGATTTGGGATGATTAAACGCAATTTAACAAATTAATTGCATATGTGGAATTAATTTGAATCAGATCATAAGTTTGGGTGGTGTAGCGATGACGCAAAAAGTCTGGAAAAAAATAATTTAGAATGCTAGACCGAAAAGAGTCTAGTAAAGTCAACCCATAAATTACTGGTATTTACTTTTCAAAATCTATTGAGTTTTACATAACCCTAATAGAAGTTGATCCACTCAATTTACGTTTAGAAACCATAGAGGGTATATACTTTCAATCAAATATGGGAAAGAGAAAAAAAAGAGAGACAGAGTATTTGTTGGAGAAGAGAAAGGTCGATCAAAGCAACATCAGAATCAATTTCCAGATTTTGATTTCAGAGAGGTCAATAACGAAAAATGGAGAATTGGATCTGAGTGAAAGATATCACATTTCCATTTCCGGATTTGAGTTTATGAGTGTCACAACAATATTTTACCATCAATCTTTTTGCTGTAAAAAAAAAAGAGATATCAAATACATTAAATTATTACCATATTACAATACCTACATAAGTTAACACATTATTACATGATTTTAAAATTACAAATCAGTAGTCGTTTTAAAAATATATATCATTCAAAATTAACTATAAACTAACATAAATAATTAATTAATGTAATTTACCATTTTAAAGCACATTTATGTGCTATGCGGGGAGAGTCAACTAATAATTGATAATTAAGAGTTGGGTTGGTTATCCCGTAACCATAGTGCCGATCCAATATTTTTGGATATTCCACACGAAAATATAAAATCGTGCTCTTTTCTTATGTTATTTTGTTAATGAAATTTTTTTTCTCACACAAATTAGCGTTTAAACATGTGAGATCCTATGCGGTCGTTTCACTTGCCTATGCTCTGGACAGGCCCTGCGTAACCATAAAAAAATGTTTTATGATTTTAACACCAATCATAAAAAGTTTTTTGATATAGTTTCATAACATTTTAATTCAAAATTTCATCCGTTCAAGCATTTTCGATGACAAACAGTTGTTTGAGAACTGTTTTTCCCTTTTTTTAAAAACATAAAAAATGTTTTTTTTTTGCATAATACCCATTATAAATTAGTTGTATTTTGTAAATTTTCAAAAATTATAGGGTTTTATGTAACCCTAATTAGGGATGGACACAATGCACGTACCCGCTAATTTTAAGGTATTTGCTATCCGGTTTACCCCTCTCAACTAATTAAACTATTACTTGTATGACTATGACCTGTCCGAAATGGGTACATGTTTTATTAAGTACTCGCAAAAAATTGTATACATGCGATTTATTTGCTCCATTAATTCCATTACTTGAACATGAAATAATTGATTACTTGAATCTAAAGAGAGAATTCGGGATGCATTTTAATGTTTTTATTTCCCTCTTATTGAATAGATTGCATGTCATGAATACAATATATCGATTAAAATTTAAACATAACACCAAAATGAGAATATTTTTATACATTTTATTTTTGGTTTTGTTATTATTTTTTCACTTAAATAGATTCATTTTCAGAAATAGAATTGCAAGAAACGAGTATTTATATAACAGGCAACAAGTAATTATTTGATGAATTACGGGTAACAAGTAACATGGCAAGTAGTTCAATAGTAAGCATTTTCTCAAAAAAAAAAAACATGTCAAGTATTAAAAAAATTAATCATACTTGATACTCAATCTGTATGTACAAATAATAAAATTTGGTTACTTGGTACCCGTATTAATGAACATTTGGTTTTTCAAGACGAATACAAAATAGGTAGCGAATACAAGACGAATATCAAGTAATTATGTCCAGTTCTATCTCTAATAGAACAAGAACTATCTGGTTCGTGGTGAAACCAAGTCATTAGAGTTTAGAACTTTGTCAAAAATTGTTGTTCGGTAGTCAACCCAAAGAAAAAATAAAATGTCTTGGGAGTTCAAACTCAACAGTATTTGAAATATTTAACGTTGAAATCTAAAGTGGTTTTGGAAGTTACCATGCATAATGTACGATGGCATCAACATGTATATGCCGCTAGTTAGCTAATATATTTTGACTTTGTTAGAAGTTGTTTAATTCATTATGGATAATAAGTTAATAACATGTGTATGTGGTAGATGAACAAATCAAGTTTTATAATGCTATGAAGATATAAGAAATGATAAACAACAAAAAAGTAAAGTATGGAAAACGGAAAGAAGAATGTTGTTGTAACCATTCAGAAAAGAAGAGCCAAACAAGAATAACAAACATGAAAGGGAATCAAAGACGGATTGTATAATAATTGTAATGCAAGGCACATTTGTTTTTCTTCTTATACATCAATCATTTAGTTATAAACTTATAAATAAATAAAAAAAGAAAATGGGGGCGAGAACAAAGGAACATGATTCCAGCGATTTTAAGCAATGTGCACAGCAACTCCCACTATCCTAAAACCCTCTACCGAATCTCCACGTTCCTCATTTCCAAATTTGGCTAATCTCTTTTTATAATATGACTCATTACGGAATCGATCAATATACGAATTTTTAATTTTATTTTCTAACAGTCTAAAATATGACTCATTGATATACGGTTTTTATTCCTTTTTTTTTTTTTGGGGTTCTATTCCATAAAAAAATCAATAACAAAAATAACAATAATTTCACAAAACACACGTAACAATCTCAAAATGAAAATACTGGAGGTCGCTTATAGACGACAAATTAAACAATAAAAATATCTCAAAATCCAAAAGATACACAAAGTTTGTTTACTACTATACCCTTAGCAAAATCTCATGTTCGAAAAACTCACCGATTGAATGAAGCAACTTTTGAGGTCGGCAACGCAAAATGGATGATGAAGAGCAATCGCCTTCAGCGTCACATCCATCAAGACCTACAATTGTAATAAGTTGCTGATATTATCGATTCCAGAGACATACATAATAACAAAACTGAAAATGAATGATATATTTTACGTTACATAGCAAATTAAGTAATTAACTAACAATTTAAAATGCATTAACTTTAAGTTTTAAATAGTGGAATGAGTTCGTCGTCGAATATATTTTTTTCCTTCTTTTTCATAATTATTGTCGAACATATACTTGTTGTTTTTGTTTTTGAATGGTATACACGTTAAAAGAGTTGATGGTTTTAGAACCAATTTTTGCACCACTCACGCATTAGCGTGGGTTGCGTTAAATTCCAAATTAATGCCATATAACGTTAGTTCTCTTGCTTTTTTGTTTTTGTTTTTTCAATTTTAAACGCAAAATATAAAAGTAGAGATCTTTACAGACATTAACGCACTTAATATTTTATTTTACCACGATTAATCTGTTACTATCATTAACTAATTTAACTCTATATTACCATCATTATTTTAGTATATTATTATCATTGAAAGGCGTCATTGACAAAACGTGTTCTTCACCAAAAATTGTTTTACGAATTCAACTAAGTATGATTTTATTTTCTAAAGAAACAATTAGAAATATAGTATATATAAATGTGGTCGATGTAAACAATTATATCCAAATATATAATTATGTTTAATTAATTTCATATTTGATGTCCACATTCAACGTTTTAGATGTTATTGCTAGTTTTTGTACAACCATACTTATTCCACACCGACCAATTGTTTTGATACACACATTAGTAAGCCTTTGATTACCTAATCTCAATCATGCTTTGTACCAACAGGCGAATCTTGTAAAACAATTATTATTATCCGTAAAACTAAAACACCACGCAACAACACAACTGTCACAGAATCATAGGTCTCTTTTTTTTCAAACACCAAAACATTATTATAAAAAAAAAAAAAAAGACGAAAATGGTCCACCTCGTTGTAGCATCTTTGGACACAAGTCGCACAACTAGTGGCATCTTTCTCGCTTTAATAATTATTAAGACCTTCACTCTCCATTTTTTTTTAATTAATATTTTAAATTTTTCACACATATTAGAAAAAAATTTAATAATTATAAATGTATTATTTTTTTAACTAAACAATTTTCCATAACTCTAAACCAATAATAATTCAGTAAAATCAATTAATATGTTTTGAAATTTACAATTCATCATTATTCTTCCGTTAAAAATGAATAGAAAAAATAAAAAATCAATCTTTTAGAAATAATTTTTTTTTTCTAAAATATCAATTAAAAAAAACATAAGGAATACTTATCACAAATCATTAAGCCATAGAAAAAGATTATAATCTCATATACCCTTTTTTAAAAACCAAATCTACATACCAAACTCTAATCTCAAATATCTCTTATCCTTTAATTAATTATACAATACCGAAAATATCCTCAAACTAACATATTTTAATGATTTATTTTTGAAATTTAAAAGAAATCTAATAAGAAAAATTGAAAAAATTGGACCAATCAAATTTGTTTCTTTTTTTCTTCCTGTGGGTTTCTCCATTGAAGCATTCATTAGAGCTCGAACAAAATCAAAATTCCGGTGCGTTGAACCGTGTTTTAGCTTAAATCGAAGTAATTTGTTAGTCTATTTTGTTGTAGAATCAATTTTCGTTGTTCTATGCACATTGGATATGTAATTTAGGGATTTCAATTGGATTTGAGAAATTATTATTTTGGTATGCACATTGGATTGGTATCCATGTTTTCTGGGTCAATTATGACATTGCATTGGTAATTAATGGAATACAATGGTTGAATCGTAGGGATTAGTAGATCTCGGATCGAATTCACAAAATTTGTAGATAAAGGACAACTGGGTATTACTGAGACAAGGAGAATACTTGGAACAACTGGTATAACTGATACAAGTGAATAGGTTGTAATGTAGTTTTTTCTTCTTTTCTTTCAGGAGACAATAAGCACAATGATACATTTTGATTATGGAGGATATTATTTAATGAACGGAGATGGTATGGTTGGATTTCAAGAGAAGATCACATGTACAGTTTATTGTTTAAGAGATTATGTATGAAGAGATAACATATTCGAAGTTAGTGGCCGGATAGTAAATGCAAGAAGGTTGGAATAGACCAACTAGTATTTTACTACAACCAATTAGTATTTTACAAATACATTTATAAAATAAAAAAATAAATAGTATTTATTAGAGAAAAAATAATTAATAAATAATTTTAATTCAATATGCAAATAAAAAACGCAAGACCAATTATCATGTGTATTTATAATAAAAATAAAAATTTATTAATCGTTTATGCAATATCATATTTTGTTTTACTATCAATCATCTTATAATTTTAAGATGAGTTTCATAATGTTATCTGCCTTATGATGCGAAAAATTATAGAAAATGTGGCATTGCACATATTAATGCATGGAAAGAAATGTGTTTCAAATTCCAAAAAATCACTTGTACAACAAAAAAAATTTATATTATAACAAGATATAACTAATTAAGAGCTAAAACCCGAAAAGTACAACTGTTAACAAATGTGTACAACTTATGTATCCGGGACAACTATGTGTTAAATAACAATGCACATGTGTTAAATATACCTAGATAACGACGCATATGTGTTAAATATGTCTAGGAAACGACATCACGTGGCCCAATTTGATTGGGATCGACCCAATTTTGTTTATTATCCTATGTTTAGTTTGGTTTTTTTTTTTTGCGAATTCAAATAAATACCCTAAATAACAAAAAAAAATTAATTAATTTTATAGGTTAAATGAATTATCAATATTTTGAATTTATAGGTTGAATGAATTACTTTTTATATTCTTTCGAACATATGATTCTTTTTTATCGATGCCATGTGTTATATGAATTAATTTATTTTTTCGGTGCAATTGTACCCAATAGTTCTAGGTGTACCTACAAATTCCAGTTGTACATGAATACGTTATTTGTACATAAAACCGAATACCTAAATAAACCATACAACAAAAGCAACAAACCAAAGTGCCTAATTTATATTACATCATAGTGAAGTCCATGTGTTTTTTTTCTCCTTCTTGTTTTTGTTGTCTTCTTTGTCCTTGATGCCCCTCTTCTCATTGTTGTCTACTTTTCCTTCACTTCTACCTTTTCATAAAAAACTAAAACATAAATGAATGTCTATGTTTCTTCGAGGCAAAAGATTTTACAAGCCATTATTGCTACTGGTTTTGGGTTTTAATTCCAGAACAACAATTAAACAATTGTTAATACTCTCTCTAAGATAATAATATTAAATCAAGTGTGATTGCTAATACTTTTTCAAAAAAATTATAAGATTAACTATGAAGCACATATCCCAAATTCTATAATTTTCTCATTTTCTACTAAACCCATAGAAAACAATTCGAAACAAATTCTTGTTTGTTGCATCTACGAGTTTCGTTATCAATGGAACTTGGGACGCGAAATCTAAATAAATTTGATTCTTATAGATTGAAACCCGTTTTAGAAGAGAAATTTTTACCTTAAACTAATGAAGAAAGAAGATAAAAGAAGGTATGTGAAAGAAAATAGAATGTTTATGGCGAAAGGAATTTGGGAGAAACCAGAAAGAAATCAAACTCTAGTTTTCCAGAAGAAGAAGAGAAACACTGAAGAAGAAGAAGATAAAAAAAAAGAAATTAGGGATTGATTTTGATTTTTCTGTTAAGTTAAGAATTTCTTTAAGTGATCCGATTGGATTGGGTGAGGATGTTACTTGGATGGATAATTACTAACACGGTAATTATTCTGATGTTTTAAGGGTATTTTATAATTTTTATGAATTTTGAATTAAAAGAAAATCAATAATAATTTTTTTTATAACGATCGTATCCGACATTTGAAAATTTGATCCCATAGAAAATGACGTAAACCCCTTAATTTAATTACTTTAAATTAGCCCAAAAGGGAGGGAATGATTAGTACTAATCGGGTGGCTTTCAAGATTATTGAGAACGACGACGCCTAACGCGACTCATCACAAACGCGTCTCTCTCTCTCTCTCTCTCTCTCTCGTTTCTTTCCTTCTTTATCACAACGATTTATATTCCTTTCTTTATTTCTTTAAAAAGAAGAAGAAGAAGAAGAAGGAAGGTACTTTTGTCGGCCGGCGCAGAAACCAGATCTCTTCTCCCCGAATAAAACCTTCTCCAGATCAGTTTATTAAGCACCTTTGTTCCGTTCTGTTCTTACCAGAAGAAAAAGTTTCAGTTTTTGAGCGGAGAAAGAAGAAGAAGAAGAAGATGATGGAGTATGAGAATGGGAAGAAGAGGAAAGTTAGGAACAGACAACAACTAAAAGCACAGTTCTTGTCTCTGAGGTATCTAATCATATGCTTTTGTTGTTTCTTCGTCTTGCTCTTCTTCTTATCTTCCGACCGAATCTCTACACTCTCTGTCCGTTCCGATTCTCTGAGACCGGTTCTTCGTCGTGTTCCGGCTCTCTCCGTCTTATCATCAATGGATTCGATTCACCGTTCGCTCCACGGTAGATTCCCTGCGTTGAGAGTTGAAGACAGAGTCCAATTCCCCGACCATCTGCTGCTGATTCTCTCGAGTAGAATTGGGAAAGGTGCAAAAAACCTAGTTTGTGTTTATCATGGAGGGAAGGAAGAGACTTTGGTGTTGCCATCGATTTCTACTGATGAATACGATGAGTTTAGATCGATTGTTCGGTGCCCTAATGCTCCTTTGAACTATTCTTCATCGGTTGATTTGCAATTCCATGGAGATTTGGCGAAGAAGAAGAAGCAGAAGCAGAGCCGTCGTGTTCATAATTGGGAAAAGGTTGGTTACGAGGCGGTGATTGACGGCGACACGGTGGTGGTTTTCGTCAAAGGATTGACTCGAAGGCCTCACAAGGAATCAGATCCTTCTTACTACAAATGCCAATTTGAGATTGGGAATTCGGGGGAGAAAGATGTTCAAGTTTTGGTGACTCAAGCTGTTGCTGCAGCGCAAGAAGTTGTGAGGTGTGTTTTGCCTGAGAGTTTGAAGCTAAATCAAGAAGAGATGTTTCGAGTGAGTGTAATCCACATCGATCCTAGAGGAAGATCTACGCCTGCTTTGCCTTCCGTTGCGAGAATCTACGGTTCGGATTCGATTGAGAAGAAGAGTGGGATTAAGCATGAGCTTTGTGTTTGCACAATGCTATGGAACCAAGCTCCGTTCTTGCGTGAATGGGTAATGTATCACTCGTGGCTCGGTGTCCAACGCTGGTTTATATACGACAACAACAGCGACGACCATATACAAGAGGAAATCGAATTGCTCAATTCGGAGAATTACAATGTGAGTCGACATGTTTGGCCTTGGATCAAGACTCAAGAAGCCGGGTTTTCGCATTGTGCGGTTAGAGCGAAAGACGAATGCAATTGGGTCGGATTCTTCGATGTGGACGAGTTCTACTACTTCCCTACGCATCATTCTCAAGGCTTACCCAGCAAAAACGCTTTAAGCTCGCTTGTATCGAACTACACATCGTGGGATTTGGTTGGTGAGATCAGAACGGAGTGTCACAGTTATGGTCCGTCTGGTCTAACCTCGGTTCCATCACAAGGCGTGACCGTAGGTTACACTTGTAGACAAGCGAATCCCGAGAGACATAAGTCGATAATCCGACCCGAATTGCTAACGAGCTCATTGCTCAACGAAGTTCATCATTTTCAATTGAGAGAAGGAATTGGGCATATGAGTTTGGTGGAGAATGTTGCGGTAGTGAACCATTACAAGTACCAAGTTTGGAACACTTTTAAAGCTAAGTTTTACAGAAGAGTGGCTACTTATGTTGTGGACTGGCAAGAGAATCAGAACCAAGGGTCTAAAGATCGAGCTCCGGGGCTCGGGACAGAGGCAATTGAGCCGCCGGATTGGAAACGACGGTTCTGCGAAGTATGGGATACGGGATTGAAGGATTTGGTTGTATCGAATTTTGCCGATCAAGTGACTGGTTTCTTGCCGTGGCAGAGACAACAACAAGAATGACACTTTTAGTTGGGTTTTGAGATAATTTCAGGTGTACATTTGACAAGGATACATACCAAATCTACATTTAATATTTCCTTCTTTTGATACTTGCATTTTTTGGTTGGTGGGGGAGAATTGAAATGGTTTCTAATCTGTTTCTTAGAGTTTACCACATGTATAAATTTCGGCGACACTGCAAAATCCTTTTTTTTTTCCTTATATGAATTCAAAGTCTCGATCCTGGGTTGGTTGATGACATTCGTGGCTATTTTTGTCCGAAAGAAAAGTTGTAGAGAAGATTTTAAGAACAAAGCTTGAAGGAGTCTTTGCTCTGGAGTTCGAGTCTTTGCTAAAAATGATGATTTACGGTTTCAATGAATATTATCAACCGTTGGTTTTGTAAAAAAACAAAAATTATGGATCGAATATTCGAAATTTTGTTGGAAAACGGCATTTTTATATGGGCGGAAATATAAGTAGATGAAAGTGTCAAAGCCCACGGACCAAAACATAGGATCTAGACTTTTTAGTCATAGTGATGTCTCTTTTTAGTCATAGTGATGTCTCTTATAAATATTTTGTCCTTTTCTTTATAACAAGTTCCAAACTCTTGTGATTTATTAGCAGCCAATCTTCATTCCCATTAAAGTCATATTATTAGTTGAGGAAGTGTATTAGAATTAATTTGATCAGGTGATATGTTGAGTCAAAGAATCATGGTATAATTGTTTGAATTTTAAGCAAAACTTATGTCAATACAAGAAGAGTTATAATAACTTTTATAAATAAGAAAATGAAACTCAAAAGTGTGTATTGTAGTTTGCAACAAGCTTTTTTGAGTAGCTTTCCCTTTCGAAGATTGTATGTAACATGAAGGAAGGAGACTAAAACTGACTTGAATCTTCTTCTCTCAGACTTTGACGGCGTCGTTTAGTTACTTTATTCTTTTCCCAAACAAAAACCGGCAAGTAACCAACAAACAAAAAAAAACAATTTCAACAAAATTACTTAAAAAAAGAGAAAAAAGTTTTCTCCTTTTTCTTCAGTATCACACAGTCAATGACAGCTCTTCTTCCGCCATAGAAGGCTCTCTTGCTAACTTTCTCTGAGGAAAAGAAGAAAACCCTAGAGAAATAGATCCACCTTTCTCATGAAGAAGATCTTCATTACACTCCTATGGCTTCTCTTTATCAGCTCGTTTCTGTCTTCTTCTTCTGCTGAAGACGATGTTCTTTGTCTCCAAGGTCTGAAGAACTCACTCACCGACCCTTCATCTCGACTCAATACCTGGTCTTTCCCAAACTCTTCTGCTTCGTCGATTTGTAAGCTCACTGGTGTTTCCTGCTGGAACGAGAAAGAAAATCGTATCATTTCTCTTCAGCTCCAGTCGATGCAACTCGCGGGTCAGATTCCTGAGTCGCTTAAGCTTTGTCGTAGTTTACAGTCTCTGGATCTCTCCGGAAATGATCTCTCCGGTCCGATTCCTTCCCAAATCTGCTCTTGGCTTCCTTACCTCGTCACATTAGATCTGTCTGGGAATAAACTTTCCGGCTCGATCCCGACTCAGATCGTGGAGTGTAAGTTCTTAAACGCGCTTGTTCTTAGCGACAATAAGCTATCGGGTTCGATTCCTTCTCAGTTGAGTCGGTTAGATCGGCTCAGCCGTCTTTCTCTCGCCGGCAACGATCTCTCCGGTTCGATTCCTTCCGAGCTGTCTCGTTTCGGAGAAGACGATTTTAGCGGCAATAACGGACTTTGCGGGAAACCCTTGTCGGGATGCGGCGCGTTGAGCGGAAGAAATCTAATTATCATCATAGTCGCCGGAGTTCTCGGCGCTGTTGGATCCTTGTGTGTGGGTTTAGCGGTATTCTGGTGGTTCTTTATCAGAGAAGGTAGTAGGAAGAAGAAAGGTTACGGTGCTGGAAAATCTAAAGACGATAGTGATTGGATTGGTTTGTTGAGGTCACATAAGCTTGTTCAGGTGACTTTGTTTCAGAAACCAATTGTGAAGATCAAATTGGCTGATCTAATGGCTGCTACAAACAATTTTAGTTCAGGGAATATCGATGTTTCGTCAAGAACTGGGGTTTCGTATAAAGCGGATTTACCGGATGGGTCTGCACTTGCGGTTAAGAGGCTTAGCGCTTGTGGGTTTGGTGAGAAACAGTTCAGGTCGGAGATGAATAGGTTAGGTGAGCTTAGACATCCGAATTTGGTGCCGCTATTAGGTTATTGTATTGTGGAAGATGAGAGATTGTTGGTGTATAAGCACATGCCTAATGGCACATTGTTCTCTCAGCTGCACAATGGTGGATTGTGTGATGCTGTTTTGGATTGGCCAACTCGGCTTATGATTGGCGTGGGTGCTGCTAGAGGGTTAGCTTGGCTGCATCATGGATGCCAACCGCCGTATTTGCATCAGTTCATTAGTTCTAATGTTATACTACTTGATGATGATTTTGATGCTCGGATTACGGATTACGGTTTGGCAAGGCTTGTTGGATCTCGCGATTCGAATGATAGCTCATTCAATAACGGAGATTTGGGGGAGTTAGGTTATGTAGCTCCTGAGTATTCGAGCACCATGGTTGCATCTTTGAAAGGAGATGTGTATGGGTTTGGGATTGTGCTTCTTGAATTGGTTACAGGACAAAAGCCTTTGTCTGTTATTAACGGCGTGGAAGGGTTTAAAGGGAGTTTAGTAGACTGGGTGAGTCAGTATTTGGGTACGGGTAAAAGCAAAGACGCTATTGATAGAAGCATATGCGGTAAAGGACACGATGAGGAGATATTGCAGTTCTTGAAAATCGCATGTAGCTGTGTTGTGTCCAGGCCTAAGGAAAGGCCAACGATGATTCAGGTGTATGAATCTTTGAAGAACATGGCGGATAAACACGGTGTTTCTGAGCATTATGATGAATTTCCACTGGACTTCAACAAACAAGAAGCGTGAGTAACAGACCAGAAAATAGTATTTTTCTTTGGCAGCGTAAGCGCTAAAAAGGTAATGAGGAATCTACTCTGTATCAAAAATCTTTTTACTTTATTTCTCATTCTTTGTTCCTTCTCCCACTGTTCTTACTTTTTAACCGTGTCAGTGTTCGTGTTTGTCTTCTGTCCTGCTGCTGTATAATTCTGTACATTCGGTGGGTCATCAATGTACTCTTTGGAATGTAACCTCTTTGATGATTTCTGCCTTGTTTCATAGCTAACAAGTTATTCTCTCATGCTTTGGCATTTGGTCTAATTCCTTAGATTCTAAATGGCTCTAGGCATGGAGTTGAATCATTGAAGAAGCTTTTCTGACTGTTAGTTTCATCTTTCAAGTTATGCATTTGATGGTCAAAAGAGTCAAAGCATAGTTTGTTGTGTTGTGATAATCTCTTTTGGAGATGGGAAGCGTGAGATGTGGGGTTTGGTCTGATAATAAGACAAGAGAGTTAGGGAAAGAAAGGTTATGTTGGAGGCAACTCTAGAGATGTCTGCGTCTCGCTGACCATACACATGAACTTCGACCCCACTTCCTATCTCTGTATAATCGTCTTGTCACCATTTCCTTTTGACAATCTGTTGCTCTCTTCTTTGTCACTATGACATTACCTGTGAAAGTCAGTTTTTGTATGGAGTAATTTGATCTGGCAGATCAAATAAATAAAAGGTAAAATTGATTTTTCCAATCGTTTCCCTACGCTCTTCAAGAGTCTCCCAAGTCAAATGTTTTCACACTCTGATATTGAAACTGTTTGCTTCATCCAAATAAAGTTCGAGTCAATGTCGAACTGATCCAGACTTCAGGGGTCTATTTATTAACATGTTACTACACTAATTCACCCTAGATGAAATGAGGTCATCTGTTGTTATCAATTTCGAGGTACAAATGCTTTGTACATATGCTCCTAAACATGTCACACTGATTTGGATCACAAACGAGCCGCCTTGAGAAGAACCAACATTATTTTGTGACGTAAAGAAAAGAAACGCACCGTTCTTGAACATTCAAGATAACTTAAGATCACTTGAATAATGGGTATGTAGCTATACACCAGAAAGAAACGACCGTACCATATGTTGGAGTATCGAGCAGGACACTCGGACTCTCCGTAGCAAATCATGTAACAGTAAATTCACCTTCTTCGAAAGAGTTGAAAAAATTGGCAAGTTTCTGAGAAACGGTTACCTGTGTCTCAGTTAATATATCTTCTTTGCCTTTAAAATCATCATCCCCCTCATAAACCAGACGAATCCCATGCATCTTTAACTCAACGCCTTCTTTGAATGGTGGTTCTCGTTTGATCACCTGTATGGTGTACCCGTCTTTCAACATCGTAACCATTGGGTGCAGAGCTGAGTATCGGCAGATGTGGAGTTGATCATTACTTGTTCTAGGCACTCCACAGAGGTACAATGTGTGGGTTAATAAGGCTCGATCAAGTTTGAGAATTTGAGCTTGTACCTCCACCACATTAGGCAGCTGGTCACCTCCGGTTTCATGGTTGAGAGCCACATCAACAGCCAGGATTACGCCTCTGAGCTCTCTGTTCGGTTGAGCTGAGAATGTGACAGGGCCTTGCGAGAACCAGTCTGGGACTCTGTTCCCAGGCAAGCTCAGATTCCGCAGCATTTTCAAAGAAGCTTGCGATGATGAATTTAAAAGAGGGTGTGTAAGCAAGTTTGTAACAGACCCTGAGATTCAACTAATTGAGATTCTGTGGAGTTTTCGGAATCACCTTGGAAAGTCTTTTCTTTACTGCAAGGGAGCAGCTGAAGTTACAGCCGCTCATGTATAATCGTTTCAGAGCCGTCAACTTCTCTAGGCCTGGAATATCATTCACTTTCTCACAGTTTGTGAGATTGAGGTCGTGCAAGATCGTCAGCTCTGAAAGGTTGGATATACTCTCCAATGAAAGGCAGTTTGCCAGGTTTAGCTGCTCCAGTTTACATGGAAGAGGGGGAAGACACGTGAGCTCTCGGCAGTCATACAATAAAAGTTCTTTGAGATTTGATAACCCCTTGAGACTAGACGGAAGACTGTGAAAATAATTATTCCCCAGATTCAATATCTTCACAGAAGAAAGCTTCTCAAGAACATCTGGGATTTTACCCCATATTCCCCAACTGCGAGCATCCAGTTCCTCAAGCAACAAGAGGTTTGAGAAAGAGTTTGGTACTTCTACAAATCGAGGTTCTTCGCTTGTACCTGAAGCATCACTCTCAGAACTTCTAAAAAGAGGCTTCTTCAGCATTTTCAATACCATTAAATTTGAGAGGTTTCCAAAACTTTCTGGAAGCTCTACCACCGAAGTTTCCTGCATGTACAGATGGTGAAGAGATTTCAAGTCTCCAAATGATTCAGGAAGCCTCTCGAGCATTTTACAGTTGTTCATTCCAAGTAATACAAGGTTTTCCAGCTTGCCAAAATCTTCCGGCAGTTCCTCAATGTTAGAGCCTTCAAGGTGTAAGCTATGGAGTGTGTCCATATCTCCGATTGACTTAGGCAGAAACTTCAGAGATTTGCAGTTCATCAACTCAAGTTTGCGAATAAAGTGCAAGCCACCAATCTGTTCTGGCAGAGTTTTAATTGGGGTGCTATCCAACTGAAGTTGGAGAAGCGAATTTAATCCACCAATTGAACTCGGAAGCTGTTTCAGAAATTTGCATTCTCCTGCTGAAAAGTCGATCAAGGATGGCAATGAGCCGAAATCTAGAGGTAGTTTCTCCACCGCACTTCCGTTGATGAATAATTCCTTCAATGATATGAGCTCATTGATAGTGTCAGGAATCTCAAAAAGGGATGTGCAGTGCATCAAATGCAGCTTCTGGAGATTTTTTAGATATTTAATAGAACTCGGAAGATTTTGCAATGCAGTATTATCAAGATATAGCTCTTCCAGAGATGTCAATGTTCCTATGCAGAAAGGTAGCTCTTCAATAGATTTGCAACCTCTTAGACTAAGCTTTTGAAGATCTTCGAGGCGATAAATAGATTCTGGTAGGCTCTTTATGGCAGTTCCATCAAGAAGAAGCTCTTTCAAACATGGCATGGCATCAATGTTTTCTGGTAACACTCTCAGATTTGAACAGCCAGAGAGGAAGAGTTTTTCAAGACACTTCAGTCCAGAAACATCCACAAGAAATTCAGCAAGCTTTGGACAGTCTCTGAGGTCCAGGTGAAGCAATGTTCTCAGATTACCAACTGATCTAGGAACCTTCACTAGAAGCTCGCATCGCTCGAGAACAAGCTTCTCTAGGTCTTTATGGTTTGATAAATCAGGAATGGCTTCTAAGCTGTGGCAACCACGCAAATTTACAACCTTCAAGTTCTCATTTACCTGAAAAGAAGAAAGATCTTTTTTAGCAGTGAGACTCTAACTCGAACTATATAGTTGCCCATGTTAGGGGAAATAGGAAAGCCTACCCCTTTGCTACGCAAACTTTTGAGTCGTCTTATTCCACTCTCTGAAAGATCAAGAACAGCAAGTTGCCGACCAAGAAAATCCGGTGGAAGACATTTTTTTTTTTTTTTTTTTTTTTTTTTTGACATCAAAAAGGAAATTCTATTACTCAAACTCGAGGTGGTGGGGCTAGCCACACCGGAATAGAAGGTCCAACAAAGTTTACAATAAAGGGACTAAGTCTAGCTAAACGGGCTAGGTGGTCTGCTTGAAAAGTAAATGTCCGAGGATAGTAAGAGACGGAGAAACTTGGGAAGCGGGTCCTTAGGCGTGCCAATTCTCGTAGCTCAGTAGAGAAACTCGGCCATTTTTCAGGGTTCGCGATCATCCTGAGAATATCTTGACAGTCGGTACCGAAGTTTGGTTTTTCGCCCGAATTGCGTAAATACTCCATTGCCCAAATCAATGCCTCTAACTCCGCATGTAGGGGCGATAGTCTCCGTGTATGGTTTTTGGCTCCCTGGAGGTGTAAAACTCCAGTTGAATCGTACCAACTCCATCCCACTCCACTATTTTGTTCGGTCGGGGACCACGATCCATCGACAAGGCAAATATTCCTCAACCTCTGTGGTTGGGCTCTCATTGATCTTCCTGGCGAAGGTAGGGGACTTGTCTTTGTATTTGCCTCAAACCATGCAAAGCATTCGGCTTTGGCATGGCGGACAATGTCTGGGGCCTCTCGTGAGATACCGCGGAAGAGTTTATCATTCCTTGCTTTCCAGATGAACCATATTAACCATGGATATAGATCTTGGTCTTCCAACGGTTGTCCATTTATGCGCACTTCCGACCTCCTCCAGAAAAGGTAATCTAGGTTTGTAAAGAGTCCGCTATGGGGGAACATCCCTGAAGAGGATGGTGACAAAGCTAATGCCCATGTTTGTATCGCCGGTGGGCATTCAAAAATGGCATGATTTGGGGACTCATCCGTAGCTCCACACCTAGGGCAATAATTGTCGCACCGCATCCCTCTATGTATCAAGTTTTTGGTAACCGGTAAGTATCCAGATAGTATCTGCCAAATAAGATGACGGATCTTGTGTGGGGCATCGATTTTCCAAGCATGTGCTCTAAGAGCATTGATGCTTGGCTCCGTGCAACCTAGTTCCCCTTGATTTTTTAAAATATTGCGAGCCACCCAGTATCCAGACTTCACAGTGTATAAACCTGTCTTGGTATATTGTCAGCAAAAACCATCCGTGTGGAGAGTTTTGCTGACCGGTAAACATTTAATAAGTGGTATGTCCTCCGGGGAGACAAGCTCCGCCAGGATATCCACATTCCAATCCAGGATCTCTATAGAAATTAGGTCCCTCACAGTGAGCAACCTTTCCACTGTATCCACTTGAGTTCAGATGGAAGGAGTTTAAGATTTCCTTCCAGTTTCACGCGATTAATCTGAAGAAGTCTCAACTTAGTCATTGGTGCAAAAGCCTCTACCCCTATGGTGATTTGATAACTTTTTGGTTTTTCCTCTCCTCGAAATCGTATAAATTTACTCTTCAGGTAACTACACAGAGAGTTGATGCCTGGATTGTTCTGTAGATTCCTCAACGCAATATCCTCTGCACTTGGGTCCCTCCCAAACTTCTTTTTGAAGTCAAATACGATTCCTCGGATGGATGGTGTCCCCTGTTATCCCATTACAGAAAAAGGGGTCATGAGAATGCAAGTCAAAAACAAATATTTTTTAAAATCTTGAAATCGATTCTCATAATTCTATTTTGAATTACATTTTCTTAATCATATTGGAATTTTTTTATTCTTTTTTGAATCTACATTTTTTTTTCGTATTAGAAAAATTAAACCATTTCATCACTTTTTTTTCCCTATAATATTAATTACAAAGTAAACTCATATAAATTTCTATTTTACTATTTTCTTATCCTTCTTATTTACATTTACTAATTTAAATGCTAAAATTATATTTTTTAATATTTACTAATTTTATTTTTAATTTTTCTTTAAATTTTTATTTTTTCCTTTTTGTTAACACATGTTTTTTTTTTGTCAACTAACAGATGTCATAATCTACATTTATTCATTTATATGCTGAAATTTCCATATTTAAAATATTTACTAATTTTATTTTCACTTATTCATTTAGGATTTTATATTTTTATTTTATTTTTGAGATAGATATTTCTTTTTTGTGATCAAATTAATTAACAAAAGAAAACTTTATATTAGTATAATGACATATATCACAATCTAAATCAACAAGTACACATATATGCTGAAATTTCCATATTTAAAATATTTACTAATTTTATTTTCACTTATTCATTTAGGATTTTATATTTTATTTTTATTTTTGAGATAGATATTTCCTTTTATGATCAAATTAATTAACAAAAGAAAATTTTATATTAGTATAATGACACATGTCACAATCTAAATCAACAAATACATATGTCACGATCTGGTGAGTTATAATTTTGCCTATTGTGTGTATTTATTCTCAAACGCACAAATTTGTTGCCAGAAATTCCAATAAAAACAATTGTAATTTTATACTAATTGTATTTTTAGGCTTGTTTCTTCAAAGTCCATACCCGGGCATGCATGGCGTGGACTTCTCACTGAGTTATAAAAAAGAAGAGATAGTTATATTTATGTTATATATAACAGTGGGATTATAATCATACTGTATTAGTTATTTTTTTGATAAAGGAATTGTATTAGCTATTTCATATCAACATGTTTAATACCAACGATGGAGTATAGTATCAATAGAGTAACATTGAATTTCTCGAATGTTAGCCTTCACAAATCTGTTGTCTTAAAGAATGCCGGAATCATGGGAAACAAGAGTCTCCTCTTTTTTTTTTTTTTTTTTTTTTTTATAAAAGCAAAGCAAAAGAAACAATTACAGAAGCAAATAAGCTTGAGAATAGGAAACTAAAGAGAAAAAGGAAAATACGTAAAACAGAAAAACACAAAAGCCAAAACACCATTTTTTTTTGTTTTTTTATTATTTATGAGCAAACAGTTTGTATCGACAAGATGGCTTGTGGAAGCAGATCATGTAACAGTAGAACCACCTTCTGAGCTGGCTTCACCTTCTTCAAAAGAGCTGAAAAAATTAGCAAGTTTCTGAGAAACGGTTTGCTGTGTCTCGCTTAATCTATTTTCTTTGCCTTCTAAATCATCATCCTCCTCGTAAACCAGGTGGATCCCATGCATCTTTAGCTCAACGTCTTGTTTGATTGGCGGTACTCGTTTGATAACCTGTATGGTGTACCCGTCTTTCAACATTGTAACCATTGGGTGGAAAGCTGAGTATCGGCAGATGTGGAGTTGGTCATCACTTGTTCTAGGCACTCCAGAGAGGTGCAATGTGTGGGTGATTACGGCGAAATCAAGTTTGAGAATTTGGGCTTGAACCTCCAACACATCAGGCAGCTGGTAGTCATCTTTAATTTCATGGTCAAGAGCCACAACTACAGCAAGGATGACGCCTCTGAGCTCTCTGTTCGGTTGAGCTGAGAATGTGACAGGGCCTTGCGAGAACCAGTCTGGGACTCTGTTTCCAGGCAAGCTCAGATTCCGCAGCATTTTCAGGGAAGCCTACAGTGAGAATTTAAAAGAGTGTGTGTAAGCAAGTTTGTAACAGACACTGATATTCAACTAACTGAGATTCTGTCGAGTTTTCGGAATTACCTTGGAAAGTCTTTTCTTTACTGCACGGGAGCAGCTGGAGTTACAGCCGCTCATGTATAATCGCTTCAGTGCCGTCAACTTCTCTAGGCCTGGAACATCATTCACTTTCTTACAGTTTGTGAGATTGAGCTCGTGCAAGATCTCTAGCTTGGAAAGGTTGGAAATCCTCTCCAATGCAAAGCAGTTTGCCAGGTTTAGCTGCTCCAGTTTCCACGGAAGAGGGGGAAGACACTTGAGCTCCCGGCAGTCATACAATGAAAGTTCTCGGAGATTTGATAACCCCTCGAGGCTAGCCGGAAGACTGTGAAAATAATTATTCCCCAGTTTCAGTATCTTCACAGAAGACAGCTTCTCTAAATCATCTGGGATCTTACCCGATATTCCCCAACTGCGAGCATCCAGTTCCTCAAGCGACAGGAGGTTTGAGAAAGAGTTTGGTACTTCTACAAAACGAGGTTCTTCGCTTGTACCTGGAGCATCACTCTCACAACTTCTAAAAAGAGGTTTCTTCAGCATTTTCAATACCATTAAATTTGAGAGGTTTCCGAAACTTTCTGGCAGCTCTACCACCGAAGTTTCCTCCATGTACAGATGGTGAAGAGATTTCAAGTCTCCAAATGATTCAGGAAGCCTCTTGAGCATTTTACAGTTGTTCATTCGGAGTGTGACTAGGTTTTCCAGCTTGCCAAACCCTTTTGGCAGTTCTTCAATGTTAGAGCCTTCGAGGTATAAGCTATGGAGTGTGTCCATATCTCCGATTGATTCAGGCAGAACCTTAAGAGATTTGCAGTTCCTCAACTCAAGTTTGCGAATAAAATGCAAGTCGCCAATCTCTTTTGGTAGAGTTTCAATTGGAGTACTATCCAACTGAAGTTGGAAAAGAGAATTTAATCCACCAATTGAACTCGGAACCTGTTTCAGAAATTTGCAACCTCCTGCTGAGAAGTCAGTCAAACTAAGCAGGGAGCTCGGGCTTAGAGGTAGCTCCTCCACTGCGCTCCCGTTGATGAATAACATCTTTAATGATTTGAGCTCGTTGATACCGTCAGGTATCTTAGAAAGGGATGTGCAGCGCACCAAATGCAGCTTCTGGAGATTTTTTAGATCTCCTATGGAACTCGGAAGATTTTTCAATGCAGTATCATCAAGATATAGCTTCTCCAGTGATGTCAATGTTCCTACGCACAAAGGTAGCTCTTGAATAGATCTGCAACCTCTTAGACTAAGCTTTTCAAGTTTTTGGAGGCGATAAATAGACTCTGGCAAGTTCTTTATCGCAGTTCCATCAAGAAGAAGCTCTTTCAAAGATTTCATGTCACCAATGTTTTTTGGTAACACACTCAGATCTGAACAGCCAGAGAGGAAAAGTTTTTCAAGACATTTCAGTCCGGAAACATCCACAAGAAATTCAGCAAGCTTTGGACAGTCTCTGAGGTCCAGGTGAAGCAAGGTTTTCAGATTACCAACTGAGCTAGGAACCTTCACCAGAAGCTTGCATCGCTCGAGAACAAGCTTCTCTAGGGCTTTATGGTTTGATAAATCAGGAACTGCATCTAAGTTGTAGCAACCACGCAAATTTACAACCTTCAAATTCTCATCCACCTGAAAGACGGAGAGAAATTTTTTAGCATTGAGACTTTAACTCAAAACTACACAAGTCCCCATGCTAGAGGATATAAGAAAGCTTACCCTTTTGCTGCGCAAACTCTGGATTCGTCTTATTCCACTCTCTGAAAGATCAAGAACAGCAAGTTGCCGAGCAAGAAAATCCGGTGGAAGATTTTCTAAAGGGCAACCTTTCCACTGTATCCACTTGAGTTCAGATGGGAGGAGTTTAAGATTTCCCTCCAGTTCCACGTTATTAATCTGAAGAAGTCTCAACTTCGTCATTGGTGCAAAAGGCTCTACGGGAATGGTGATTTCAAAACTTTTCGGCTTTTCCTCTGCTGGAAATCTTACAAATTTATTCTTCACGTAATTAAACGCAGAGTTGATGCCCGGATTGTTGTGTAGATTCCTCGACGCAATTTCATCTGCAGTCAGGTCCCTCACAAACTTCTTTTTGAAGTCAAATACGATTCCTTGGATGGATGTTGTTCCCTGTTATCCCATTACAAAAAAAAAGAAAAAAAAAAAGATCATGAGAATGTAAGTTAAATACAGATGTTATATAACTGTAGATATAAATACCTTCATATGGTTCAATACGGTCATAATTTCACCACGATCCCAGAGTCTACTTCGCATTCTTGGATCCCCCGGAATTTCTTTAAGGTCCATCTGACTACCCATGTCTCTAATCTGATCATGCATCCAAAGAGTACCGTTTGCCAAGATCTTAACAAGAGATTTCTGTCGGAGGACACTGAGAGCAGCCTCAGCATTAAACCCACATCCTTTCAGTATGTCGACAACTTCTTCTTTGGTTATGTCCATTTTAAGAAAGAGACACGAAATGTCGAGGAATACTTTCTTTTCTTCATTGTCCAAGGACTCAAAACTGAGTGCCAAAACAACCTGAAGATCGTTTGGTTGGGTATATTTCAGCTTTTCCAGTTGAGCTTCCCATTGCCTTTTCTCCTTCTTGTCATACAAAAGAGAACCAAACACTTCAAGAGCTAGTGGCAACCGTCCCGTTTTCTCGACAATCTTCTTGGACAACTCCAAAAGACTCTCTGTTGGTTTTTCTTTCCGTAGTGAATGATAACTAAACAGCTTCAATGCCTGCATTTCAGTCAAACAGTTGACCTCATACCGTTGGTTCACAGAGAGACTACTCAGGATCTCTTCATCTCTGGTAGTGATGACTATAATACTTCCTTGACCATACCATATTCTTTCACCAACCAGCGCATTAATCTGGTCCGTGGAGTTAACGTCATCTAAAACCACAAGAATCTTCTTCTCATGAACCTTTTCTCTTATCTTGTCCCGGCCTCTGTTAACATCTTCTATTTCAGGTGGCAAGCGGAAAAGTTTATTGACGAAAGTGTTTTGTAGTTTGACTAAGCCATCTTGGTCTGATGATGCTTGTCTAACGTTTGAGATGAAAACTCGGTGCTCCTCGAAGTTTCTGACGATCTTGTTATAGAAGGATTTTGCAAGGGTCGTCTTCCCAATACCACCCATACCGTAAAGTCCCAGGATTTGAACGTCACAAGTGGAATTAAAGTCGATCAGATTCATCAGATCCTCGACACGTGATTCGAGCCCAACCGTGTATTCTCCAACTTTCTCTGGTGTATTGCGCACTTCAGTTAAAACCCTTTCCACCACAAGCTCTATCATGTCATCCTCAACCGAGTTATCTCTGCCAAAATTCCAAAAAAGAAAACACAGAATTTCAAAAGCAGAAAAAAAAACACACATCCTAAATCCAAGTTCATCGTCTATGTCGACATGATTATAAATGCAGAGGTTGTACAAGGAAGACAATTGAGATATGGAGTCCTACCCGTAAACAAAGCCGGAGAGATTTCCGACTAATTTCATGGCTCCCCTCCATCGCTGTATCTTCTCCTTGTCCTTGCTGTATTTTTCCTCATGTTTTTTAAAATCCTCGGCGAAATGATCGTTCTGTTTGCGGACATGAGAGGGATCGACCTTATAAAAGATTGGTATCATCGGACGTTTGAGAGAAGCTCTCAGGTCGCAGAGCATAGCTAATTCATCAAGGCACCAATGAGAGTTGGCGTAGTTACGGGATAAGACGACGACGGAGGCCGCCGAGTCCTCCATGGCTGCGACGAGACTTGGACCGACCTCATCGCCTCGATCCATACCATCGTTGTCGAGGAAGACCCGGAACTCTTTTCTGAGCGCGTCATAGAGACGCCCTGCGAAGTTAGCACGCGTGTCTTCGCCTCGGAAACTGAGGAAGACGTCGAATTTGAGCCTATGCGGCTTGGAAATAACGTCAGTCTCCATCTTCTCCGATCTTCCTCTTCTAAGTCAAGTCTCAAAGACGGGAAAGTATTTGTAAAGCTTAGCTTTCTTCGCAGTTTTCTTCACGATCGACAAAGTCTCCAGAATCTGGTGTACGCTACGAAGACGAAGAAAAGCTACTTTCGATTTTGGGAAATCCCTAAACTGAGTAATTTCTACTTTATTGGATTTGGATGTTTTAGTTAATTGCCAATTTGCCACTTTCTATTTTCTTATCATGTAAAACAAAATCCTTCCATTGACTTTCAGTGGGGGACCAACGTAAAATGTTTTTTTTTTTTTCCATGTCCATTGTCAATGAGAACGACACGCATTGTGAAATTCATTGACTCATGTTTGTTTTTACTGTGAGCTTAATTAATTACTACTAGTACCCAGAGAATCTGTGAGTTTTGAAGACATAAGAAATAGAAGAGATGTGTGAAAGTCGAAAATAATCCGTCTTTACGTGCAGCCGAAGAAAAGCTTAATTCTTAGGTTTATAGTTGGTGGTCCAGTTTTTATTTTCTTTTCAGAACATGGAAGCCGTCATACTCATATCTAAACAGCGCACATGGGCTCTTCTTCATATCGGAAACGTCACGCAGTTCAATTGTTCATATATATCAGAACGGCACAGTGTTAATTTGATTCTTCTACGCATTGACTTTTAAAGATGGAATCTGTCATATCTAAGACGACGGATACGGCTCTTCTCCAAACTTGAGAGGTCTATTTAGTAATAAATATTTTGCTTTCCAATTAATCTTCTTTCTGTCTTACATACATAAACTGATAGATGAGAAGAAGTCATCTGTTATCAATTTCGAGGTACAAATACATTTTACATACGCTCCTAAATACATGACACTGATTTGGATCGCAAACGAACGCTCGTGAACACTTGGGGGATAACTTAGATCATCCGAACGCTCGTGGGGGATGTTTGTTCCATATACAACATAAATAGAGGGACAGTACCATTTGTTGGACTCTCTGTACAAGATCACATAACACTGGATTCACTTTCTTTGAAAGAGCTGAAAAAAGTTCCTGAGAAACGGATAAACGAGCATCATCAAGCAGTACAAGAACTAAAAAGCAGATAAATTTGCTGGTCGAAATGGTGGAATCAGTCCACGAGGCAATTAACCAACACCGGTTCAACAAGTCGATGGCATCGTTAAACCTTTTCATCCGCACGACTAGAGGCTAATGAGGATGAAAAGGTTTAACAATGCTATGAGTTGTCGAGCCGGTGTTGGTTAATTGAACTCGGATACCAACACATTTATCTGTATTTTAATGCTAGTACTGCTTGAAAAATTCACCTTTTTACATATGCTCCTATACATCTTTCACTGATCTGGTTTGGTCATTTGGAATTAACTTAGACCACCTGAACAATGGGCATGTAACTATAGTGGGCCTTTCTTTACCGTAAGAACGGACAGTACCATTTGTTGGTGTACCGAGCTGGACACTCAGAGTCTCTGTAACAGATCATGTAACAGTAGATTCACCATATGAGCTGGCTTCACCTTCTTCAAAAGAGCTGAAAAAATTGGCAAGTTTCTGAGAAACCGTTTGCTGTGTCTCAGTTAATATTTCTTCTTCGCCTTTAAAATCATCATCCCCCTCATAAACCAGATGAATTCCATGCATCTTTAGCCCAACGCCTTGTTTGAATGGTGGTTGTCGTTTAATCACCTGTATGGTGTACCCGTCTCTAAATGTCTTTACCATTGGGTGAAAAGCTGGGTAACGGCAGATGTGGAGTTGATCATTACTTGTTCTAGGCACTCCAGCGAGGTTCAATGTGTGGGTGTATAGGGCTAGATCAAGTTTCAGAATTTGGGCTTGAACTTCCACCACGTCAGGCAGCTGGTAGTCATCTCCGGTTTCATGGTTAAGAGCCACAACAACAGCCAGGACTACGCCTCTGAGCTCTCTGTTCGGTTGAGCTGAGAACGTGACAGGGCCTTGTGAGAACCAGTCCGGGATTCTGTTTCCAGGCAAGCTCAGATTCCTCAGCATTTTCAAAGAAGCCTGCAGCGAGAATTCAAAAGATTATAAGCAAGTTTTTTAAAAGACCCTGAGATTCTGTGGAGTTTGGGAAAAAATCACCTTGGACAGTCTTTTCTTTACTGCAAGGGAGCAGCTGGAATTACAGCCGCTCATGTATAATCGTCTCAGAGCCGTCAACTTCTCTAGGCCTGGAATATCATTCACTTTCTCACAGTTTGTGAGATTGAGCTCGTGCAAGATCACTAGCTTGGAAAGGTCGGAAATCCTCTCCAATGCAAAGCAGTTTGCCAGGTTTAGCTGCTCCAGTTTCCACGGAAGAGGGGGAAGACACTTGAGCTCCCGGCAGTCATACAATGAAAGTTCTCGGAGATTTGATAACCCCTCGAGGCTAGCCGGAAGACTGTGAAAATAATTATTCCCCAGTTTCAGTATCTTCACAGAAGACAGCTTCTCTAAATCATCTGGGATCTTACCCGATATTCCCCAACTGCGAGCATCCAGTTCCTCAAGCGACAGGAGGTTTGAGAAAGAGTTTGGTACTTCTACAAAACGAGGTTCTTCGCTTGTACCTGGAGCATCACTCTCACAACTTCTAAAAAGAGGTTTCTTCAGCATTTTCAATACCATTAAATTTGAGAGGTTTCCGAAACTTTCTGGCAGCTCTACCACCGAAGTTTCCTCCATGTACAGATGGTGAAGAGATTTCAAGTCTCCAAATGATTCAGGAAGCCTCTTGAGCATTTTACAGTTGTTCATTCGGAGTGTGACTAGGTTTTCCAGCTTGCCAAACCCTATTGGCAGTTCTTCAATGTTAGAGCCTTCGAGGTATAAGCTATGGAGTGTGTCCATATCTCCGATTGATTCAGGCAGAACCTTAAGAGATTTGCAGTTCCTCAACTCAAGTTTGCGAATAAAATGCAAGTCGCCAATCTCTTTTGGTAGAGTTTCAATTGGAGTACTATCCAACTGAAGTTGGAAAAGAGAATTTAATCCACCAATTGAACTCGGAACCTGTTTCAGAAATTTGCAACCACCTGCTGAGAAGTCAGTCAAACTAAGCAGGGAGCTCGGGCTTAGAGGTAGCTCCTCCACTGCGCTCCCGTTGATGAATAACATCTTTAATGATTTGAGCTCGTTGATACCGTCAGGTATCTTAGAAAGGGATGCACAGCGCATCAAATGCAGCTTCTGGAGATTTTTTAGACATCCAATAGAACTCGGAAGATTTTGCAATGCAGTATCACTAAGATCTAGCTCTTCTAGTGATGTCAATGTTCCTACGCACAAAGGTAGCTCTTGAATAGATTTGCAACCCTTTAGACTAAGCTTTTCAAGATTTTCGAGGCGATAAATTGATCCTGGTAAGTTCTTTATCGAAGTTCCATCAAGAAGAAGCTCTTTCAAACATGGCATGGCACCAATGTTTTCTGGTAACACACTCAGATTTGAACAGCCAGAGAGGAAGAGTTTTTCAAGACGCTTCAGTCCAGAAACATCCACAAGAAATTTAGCAAGCTTTGCACAGTCTCTGAGGTCCAGGTGAAGCAATGTTGTCAGATTACCAACTGATTTAGGAACCTTCACCAGAAGTTGGCATCGCTCGAGAACAAGCTTCTGTAACGCTTTATGGTTTGATAAATCAGGAATGGCTTCTAAGCTATGGCAACCACGCAAATTTATAACCTTCAAGTTCTCATGCACCTGAAAAGCAGAAAGAACATTTTTTTAGTAGTGAGACTTTTAACTCAAACTATATACTTTCCATGTTAGAGGAGATATATAAGCCTACCCCTTTGCTGCGAAAACTCTGAACTCGTCTTATTCCACTCTCTGAAAGATCAAGAACAGCAAGCTGCCCGGCAAGAAAATCCGGTGGAAGATTTTCTAATGGGCAACCTTTCCACTGTATCCACTTGAGTTCAGATGGGAGGAGTTTAAGATTTCCTTCCAGTTTCACGTGATTAATCTGAAGAAGTCTCAACTTAGTCATTGGTGCAAAAGGCTCTACCCGAATGGTGATTTCAGAGCTTTTATGCTTTTCCTCTTTTCGAAATCGTATAAATTTATTCTTCAGGTAACTACACAGAGAGTTGATGCCTGGATTGTTCTGTAGATTCCTCAACGCAATATTCTCTGCACTTGGGTCCATCGCTAACTTCTTTTTGAAGTCAAATACGATTCCTTGGATGGATGTTGTTCCCTGTTATCCCATTACAAAAAAAAAGAAAAAAAAAAAGATCATGAGAATGTAAGTTAAATACAGATGTTATATAACTGTAGATATAAATACCTTCATATGGTTCAATACGGTCATAATTTCACCACGATCCCAGAGTCTACTTCGCATTCTTGGATCCCCCGGGATTTCTTTAAGGTCCATCTGACTACCCATGTCTCTAATCTGATCATGCATCCAAAGAGTACCGTTTGCCAAGATCTTAACAAGAGATTTCTGTCTGAGGACACTGAGAGCAGCCTCAGCATTAAACCCACATCCTTTCAGTACGTCGACAACTTCTTCTTTGGTTATCTCCATTTTAAGAAAGAGACACGAAATGTCGAGGAATACTTTCTTTTCTTCATCATCTAAAGATTCGAAACTCAGCCCCAGAACATCCTGAAGATTGTTTGGTTGGGT